>JAQPZY010001697.1:505000-1105000 GCA_029931535.1 Margaritifera margaritifera
CATTGACAATGAAGCAAAATAAGAATAATATTGTAATAACGCACCGAATGCAGTAATAACGCACCGAATGCAGTAATATTTTATGTCGCTTTTTGATAAATTTCTCGTCTAGTAGTTCATGCAATTTGTACAGTTAATACAAATTACACAGGATTTTCATAAAAAATATATAACCAATTAAATAAATAACGTTTCATTATATTACATTAAAGCATTATTTTTATTGCATTGAAGCTTTATTTTTATTGCATTTAGCATTGTTAATGAACACGGTTGTAGCAAAAAGTGTAAATAATAAAATAGCTCGTTCCTGACCTACCATCATAAGCCAGGTGAAAAGATGCATCTCTCTCTCTCTCTCTCTCTCTCTCTCTCTCTCTCTCTCTCGTACACACACACACAAACACACAAAGACATGATGAATAAAGTTTGAAAACCTTCCCCTCCTCTACAAAGATACTGTATCCGTCGCATTCGTTGTACTTGTGACACTGTTCATTCAGCGCCCAGTCAAAGTTAGCGTGAAGTTGGTCTAACTGATCCACGTCATTTTTCAAACCTACAGCTAGATTCCTGGCTCTAGCCTCTGAAATAAGAACAAGTCTATATATGTCCAATATAAAATCTTACTTGTCTTTGATTAATATGACAGCCACAATAGACTTATTCCTTGATGATGGTGCAAAGCCCGTGCTTCCGAACATGAAATCAGCTATCAATTTGATTTCATTCATGTCATGTACGTTCGCTACCATACCCCTTGTCACTTCCCCCTACATCTTGTTCAGAGCAGCCTCCATTATACAGAGGAGGCTTCATCCATTGAAGTCATACCCATCAAGATGGCTGTAATAGAGACTTTGGTCGTCGACGTTTACATAACGTGCTCAATAGACATAACTCGAACAGTGGATTTTATGGTAGCCAAACTACTTTCAGTGACATATAGTACATTTAACTCAATCATGATAAATTCCGTAGGCTTGATTACAGCGACAGAGCTTTTATTCAGGGTTTGGGTTTAGATATCAGGGAGGTGGCCCGGTTTAGATATCACGGAGGTGGCCCGGTTTAGATATCACGGAGGTGGACCACTCATACTCAGTAACTCCTTTTCCACCTTACAGCATCTTTGCCTGGAATGCAACCTTTAAGAAGGTACCGATTGTGCTACTTCCTCTACTGATTTCAATAAATACTTTTCCTCATATTTTAAACATTTCTCTGCATCATGCCTCAATAATTATTCTCATGGAGTAGATTTAGATTGCGGTGCTGATAAGGCTACATCAAACGATTCTGCCATTGGTTTTAAGGTTCGAGATGGGGTTTTATATCTTGTAAATCTCAATATTAGATTTATTCTTCAAAAAACTTGATGAATTTAAATCAACTATTGCCACATCTAACATTATCGATACCTTTGGTTTATGTCAAACAGTTTTAGACAATTCTATTGATGATTACTTAATAAACACGCTCCTCTAAAATCAATGGGGTTAAGTTACACACACAACCATAATGGTACATCGATGGTATAAAAAAAAAGATAATAAATTGTGTAGCTTCTACCAACAAAACAGATTGGCAGAATTATAAAATTTCGCTAAATAATACAACTTCTCTCATAAAGGAAACTAAGTGAAAATACTTTCGAATTTAATTTCAGGTAGAAAGGACACAAAGCTCATCTGGAAGCATTTTAAAGACATTAACGCATAAAATTCTTACTCTATCCCTCATTAAATTACTATAAATAATGAACACGAAATTACAAATCTATCATCAATGAAAATGTGTATTCTGACGCCACGTGATCTTTCCTCCTTCACTGATTTTGTAGCAGAAACCAATTACCTGATATTGAATATGTTATACCCATATTTGATTTGAACATTCTGTTCAGTATTGATACTGTCGGACTAGATGGAGTTTGTGTCAAAATATTAAAGCTTTCTGCACATTTTATAGCTCCCTCTCGCATTGATCTCTTCAGTAATTGTTTAGAAACTCGTGTATTCCCCGATGCCTTGAACCAAGACAAAGTTCCTCCTAGTCATACAGGCAAACTTAAGAATGACCCATCAAATTATAGACCTATTTATATCCTGACCGTCAATTAAAAAACAAAAATTAGAAACACATTGCTTCCCAATTATTTGACTATCTCAATAAAAATAATCTTCTACATGGATCTCAGTCGGGATTTAGACAAAATCTTTTGTCAAACTTCATTGATAAAACTAAAAGATGAATGGCTCTTTGCTATCAAAGCAGGTATCTCTTTATAGATTTCAAAAAGACCTTCTGTATTGTTGTTCATGAGATTCTTTTGAAAAAATTAGCAGCTTATACATTTTCAACTCTTACACACTCTTGGTTCAACTCTTACCTAACACACAGGACTCATAATGTCAATATTGGAAACTACTCATCATCATTAGAACCAGTTAAATGTGGTGTCACACAAGGCTCTATTTTAGGTCGTGTTGTTTTTCTAATATTTATTAATGATTTACCTCTATATCTTAAATACTCTAATTACGATATATTCGCTGATGACGCAATTATCCATCATTAGAGCAACTCTATATCCGTTATCAATTATCATCTTCAGACCGATATTTAATCTGTTCAGAAGTGGTGTACGCCAAATAGGATGCACACAAATCTATCAAAAACTACTTGCATGACAACTATCTCCACTCAAAAACTGTCGACAAAGTGTGTACTCAAACTTATGTTCGATGACATTTAACTCTCAAAAACTGCTAGCTATTTTCGTTGATAAGAATCTTAATTGGGTCATACAAATTAATCACATTTGCCTTTTACTGTGTAAAAGTTTCTTTCTAATTACGTTTCTTAAAATATTCTTAAACTGTATTACAATAGCTATATTCTATCAATCTTAGATTATGGATGCACCAGTTGGGATCAATACTGTATCGCTCAATCTGACAAGATTATGTTGCAAAAACGAGTTGCCCGAATAATTCTGAAAAGATTTATCTTCACATCAGCTTCTTAAAATGTTTTCTAGATTAAATTGGCTACCAATTTGTGATCGCTTTACATTGCGAAAAGGATACATGACGTACAAGGAGGTCAATGGCCTTGTACGTGAATATCCATCATATCTCACCAAACCTCAAAGGCATGACCAGTATGTTTATTCCACGATCTCGCTCCTACTATTTCAATAAGTCTCTGGCTGTATCGGGTCCAAAATTATGGAATGCTATTACAGTTGAAATTAAAACTTCAATTTCTTACAGTAAATTCAAACCCTTGTATCATAATTACCTATTGACTCACCCCTAATGATATCCAGACTTATATTCCGATTTTATTGTATACACAGATTTTGCTCTTCTTTCATTGTTTTAAATTAATGTTTGCATCTTCTATTATTTTTTATGTCATTTTAATTAGAGTTTTAAGTATGAATACCAGTTTTAACCAGTGTAGATGCAAATGTAGTATGTATACGTTTTTATGAGGACCATAAGGAAAATTAGCTTTCAATACTAAATATGTTATCCTCTTAACAAAAGATATTATTGTTAGGAAGAAGAAATACAAAACTGGCAGAAAGTTTAGGAAAAGGATATAATGAATTTACTGCTAATTGTCGGATATAGTAAAAAAAAGAAACAAAAAAGCATTATTGAGATTTGTGTCACAATTTAAATTTTCATGAATTTATGGAATGCTAATTTTTTTCACCAAGGTAGTTGCACGAATTCACTTTCGAATTCTTTATTGATTGAGAGCCCGAAAAGGGAAATGACAATAGCATAGTACAGGATGACAAAACCAATATTGCAAAACAAGCCTAATGTGCATGCCATGTGGATCTGATAGGACTTAAGTCTCAAATGGCATGCAATAAATGGCAAAGCATGAAAAATATATAATGATCTGGTCTGATAAACCATTACATCAGCGATCTCCTGGTTATCCAGCGCTGGAAAAGAATTAGGTAGTTAAATTCGGAATAGAAGCAGCCTAGGTAATGTGAAAAGAGTAAACAACCTGAAATATTGATACGTCCCATTACACCGAATAGTATTTGGATGACCGTTAACCCAAAGTTTCAATTTAGCTGAAGATGCAAAGGTGCCAATTTTCTAACATCATTATTCGAATACCTACGATGATGTTTTGTAAAAACCACAAAAAGAAAAACTTAAATTAGCACCATTTTTCGAAAATCTGATGTGTCTAGTGAGGATGTTACTTGAGGATGTTATATATATATATATATATATATATATATATATATATATATATATATATATATATATATATATATATATATATATATATTCAACAGGATATGAGTTATGTTCATCCTTTATAAAGGAATTAAGAAAGAATAAAAGATCAAAATAACTGATATCCTGTTAACTTTACACATTTATTTCTATACATGAACCGGTTCATGTATATATGCACTTTTTCAAATATATATATATATATATATATATATATATATATATATATATATATATATATATATATATATATATATATATATATATAAAACAGAAGATGGAAAGGACAGCTAGCTGGATGTATATAGCGATGCAACTGAATCTCTCTATCTCAATCATCCCGCACAATGTTTGCTAAAAAAAACAATAATTTACGCTTAAAACAAAATTTAAAAAAACAAAAAACTGAAAAATATAATTGGTCAAGACTGCATTCGAGGTTACACCGTCGGTGGAATTTAAAAACTAATTTCAGCTCCTAAACGATTACTCCAGAATTTTACCCTTTTTCTTCTCTTCGCTTTTGACCACCAAACGTTGTGCTCTATGCCAACCACTCTCAAATGACCTTTACTACAGTCTGTACTAAATTGTTTAAATATATGTTTTATTTGTCTTTCCAGTCGTGTGTCCGAAAATTGCCCCTCCATCCCTAATGCGTACATTTCTTTAGTTTCCCCTATATCCTATTTCACATGAAGTATGTTGTTTCTTTTTAAAATTTCTACCCGTTTTGAAAATTGTTAATACATTTGAATTAATTAGAAAATCACACAGCTTTCACCCATTAAATTCACACTTCAAACAACCAGGTTTGTCGATATTCGGTAGTTTAAATCTAACTAAAAAGTCCCTTATGTTCTTCATTCGTCTGTAAGCTGTTACCAAAGTGCATGTTCCAAACACTTTAGGAAATTTTTTTAGCAAATCACTGAAGATTTCTCAAGCGTACTTTGATGCAGAGGATGAACGTCTATTGAAATGAAAAATGAAAGGAATTATTTATTTTGCTTAGTTGCGAATATTTATTCATCTTAATGCCTCAGATTTCATTTTCGTATGTTCCCTAATTGTTTAACCTCTTCCTCGTAGTCCTACGAAAAGCAATGAACAGGCGTCATGAAAGTCTTGTTCATTGTTGCAAATCTGGCGGACCTCAGTATTTGGGATTTAACAATTCTCCTGAACGTATGCCGTTGATGAAAATTATTGTTATGAAACAATTGACTAGTGTCAGTTTCCTTGAAATATACCCTAGTATCCAGATTATATTCCTTTGCAAAGTTATTTCCCTTGTATATTGCTACATCTAAGAAGTCTTCACTTTCTTTACTAATTTTAGTTTAAATTTTAATTGATGAATGGTGGTTATTCATCCATTTAAAAAACGCGTTCAGTACTTCTTCCGAACGGGTCCAATGAAGAAAATATCATCAATAAACCTAGCATGGAGAAATGATCGCTTTTGGGCCTCAGCAAATATTTCTTTCTCCCAATCAACTACAAAAATGTTTGCTTAAGACTTAGCAAACTTCTTCCCCATAGCTGTACCTTTTCTTTGGAAATAATTTTTTCATGAAATATAAAATCGTTCTCTTTAAGAAATATTTGTAGTAAATTTCAAATTTCCTCATCCGGTCGACTTGGATACGTATTATCGAGCATGACCTTTCTACAAATACCTAACCATGATCATGCTCGACGTTACTATAAAGGCCATCAATATCTGCTGTAACCAGAATACAGTTTGTAGGAGATTTAATTGTACTCAGATTTTCCAGAAAATCATTTGCATTTTTAACACATGAAAACTGTTTCTGAGCCAAAGGTTTTAAATAATAATCTGAAACAATAGGCCTACCTGGCGGGACATCCCTTGGTATTGTTCAGTTTTCTACTGGTTTGTGAATTTTAGGAAGAAGATAAAAATACCTTGGTCTTGAATTATTCGGAATCAAGTGGTCGAATTCCCTTTTCTCGAAAAAAAAAAACACCATCACGTAATTTTCCAAGTTCACGTCCTACTTATAATGCTATATCATGATAAATTGGTTTTGAAAGAAAATGATAATATTCCAAATCATTGAATTGTCGCTCCGCGTCCAAACGACACTGATCTCGGTCCATGACAACGGTGGCAGTTCCCATGTCTGCCTTCTTTATTACCAAAAATTTGTTTTTGCATAAATTTTGCAATATAATTTCTGATTTACTGAGGTTTGAATTCTGGAGAAAAACGCCAGGCATACTTTTGTTTCTAATGTCAGAAATGTAATTCTGTACATGCTCTGATACATAAGCAGGCTGCCAACTGAATTTTTGTTTTTGAATTTAGATTCACGAGGCTGCTTATTTCGTTGTTGAGTTGCCAAATAGGTGAAATTAAATTTTACTGACAAATGTTTTGTTAAATCCTTTATATCCTCGTTCAAAGTATCTATATTTTCCGATGTCGGTATAAAATTGAGACCTTTTGAAAGTAAACCGTGCTGGGCGGAAGTCAGAACGAGTCCGGATCTCGGACATATGCAAAAGTACACCAGTGCTGAGTGTATGTAGCCGCAGACAGACAGACAGATAGATAGATAGATAGATAGATAGATAGATAGATAGATAGATAGACAGACATGACACCTGTAGCCAGCCATCTGTTGTATTCAATCTGATCGTGAGCTGTGAGGTGGAAACCTGTGTTCTGTCCATCCGCGTACCCGTCCACATTGTCCGGTTCTACTCCGTCACAACCCTTAGATTTAGCCAGATCCAGTCTGGCCTGCATGATCTTCCGTACATTGGCACTTCTGAAATTTGGTTCCAATCTAGATTCTTAATTTTATCTTTGACATCATCCCTCTTATGAACCCAACAGAAGTCGTCAATGGTTCACTAACAAAGCAAACTGCTGACAAGATTTCGCTCATGCTTCTCTCTAAATTCCACTACCACCACAAGTTGATATCTGCAGAATTACTGATTTTGGTATAACTTAATTTTCCAAGAATCCGCAAAAGGAACGGAAAATATAGATTTTTTTTTCTGGTCAAAATTCAACGCAAAAATTACTTTTTTTTACAATTTAGAATGGACTGTACTGGCAGTGGCGTTGTTTTTCAAAGCCATCTGAGGATCAGTTAAGGTTGCAAAAGTGATTTACTCAATATGTTTCCTATAGCTCTTTTTACTTCAATGATCAATACAAATCCTTGAAAAGAGGTGGGTGTTTTTGTGTTGTTGTTGCTGTTTTTCTTTGGGTTTTTTCAGATAAGAATTATCAAAGCATAGCAACGCATATTAACATGTAGTTGTTGTTTTTGTTTTATTTATTTAATTATTTATAATTTGAGGTGGTGGTGGTGTTAAACTAATTCTAATTATGTAATACTTACTTGCTAGTATTGCGTTGCTATATCTTTTCCTGGCGCTAGACCCCAGTCCAAGGACATTATTCCCTCCTCTAATTAGTAATAGTATGTCTAGAATAAAAAACAACATTATCCCAGCCTCATACCTCGGTCCACCGCCGACAATCAGAATATCCTCCTTCTTTCACTTGGACCGAGTCTGCAGGACATTAGAGTGGGGTGGGAGAAGAGAATTGAGCAATAATAGCAGGTAAGTGTTACATAATTAAAATTAGTTTTACCTCCTCCCCCTCCAAAAATACTATATTTTAATAGCAGTAATGCATAACCTGCTATTATTACATTGCTGAATTTCCGAGCCCAGTGGGAGGCTGATGGCCTAAGATAAGCTGTCAAGTGAACTTACCATTGTTGTCAGTAGAATGTTTTACTGTAGACTGAAGGATAGCTTGACAACTTTTTGGGCTGATACAATTGGGCCCAAAGCTTAAATACCCTCACTCTGGTGTGACATTTATCGAAGGTAAAATGACGATAAAGTGGAGTGAAAACGCTAGAAGGCAGCCATCATGACATCATCCAAAGAGTAATGATTCACAAAGACCCATGATGCAGCAATAGCCCTTACCTCATGGGTTTTGATTTTCGTAAACGAGATATCTCTTATTGAGAGTCTGATAAGCATCTTTTAATAGCCCAAACAATCTACCTCGAGATGGTGGCTGCCGAAATATCGAATGTTTCTTTCATAGGGTCAAAAAGACGGTTAAAACCCTTTCTTTTCTCTTTTGATTTTAGAACCATAAGGTTCTATCTGGGCCAAAGAGTCTATATTGATCGTCCCCAGCACAGATAAGACTGAGACTGGGGATTTCAAAAGGTACAGGAGCTATCGGAAGTACTTGATTCTTGGCCAGAAACCCCAGTTGGCAGAGAAGAGAGACCCAATCATAATTACTATTGAAACGTAAACAACCCTTTTCAATTGATGAACCATGAATTTCACTCCTTCTTCTCGCCGACGCTAGGGAAAGGAGGAAGACTTGCTTTTAGGGTAAGGTTCTCGAAGGAAGCTTCACTTAAGGTTCATAATGAGATTTAGATAACAACCAAAGAACACACGAGAGGTTCCACCTCGGCGTTAACGAGCGAGAGACTGGTTGCTGGAGCTCAAAATACCTGACCAGTTCTGAAAGTTGTCGGTCCGACCCTGTAGTAGAACCAATAGAGGACTTAAGAGTATTAGAGAGGGCTGCTCTATAGCCCTTAATGATGAAAATTTAGCAATCTTTCTCCTGGAAAAGAAAAAGAAGAAACTCTGCAAAATCAATTAAAGGGAAGCAGATAGGATCAATTCATTTCCTACTGCACCAATGCCAAAAAATCTCCATTTGGCATCGTTAACCTTGGAAGTCGATTGCCGTCTAGTCTAAGTGATGCATTTAGCAACCTTGCTCTAAAACTGGTCCTGGCGGATAAACCGTTTAATATCAGTCAGGCGTGAAGGTGGAGCATTTAAGTAGTAGTGTGCACGAGTGACCCTCCTCATCGGAAATTCCCTGGGTTCATGGACAAACTGGTATTCCGTGAAGACTGCTCGCCCCTGTCTGGACAAGCTGTCAGCCAGAATATTCCTCTTTCCCGGAATGTTGCGGAATCTGAGAGTGATCTCTTTTAAAGCTGTCCAACAGAAGAGGTTCACAACTTTAAAGCAGACAGAAGGGGCATGCGTGTTCCTTGACGTCTAAGTTAAGCTACGTCCGACGTGTTGTCCGTAGCAACCATGATACGGCGATGTCTTATGCGGTTTAATGCATCATAGAAGTGCTAGAAAACTAGCCCTCATTTCTAGATTGTTGATGTGAAGGTAAGGTTCTTTCCGATACCAACGGCCCCACAGAACTAAGTAAGCCCCAAAACCTGAATCTGAGGAGTGGGTGTAAAGGAAGGGGTAAAGTTCCGAAGCGTGAATCGTAACTCCGGTCAGAAACCTGTCCTAATTTCTCCACCAACTCTGATGGAGATGAAACTTGCATCATAAGGCGATCAGGGCGGTTAGGGGGTCCTTGTGATGTCTCCAGTTTGCTAAAAGTAAGAACTGGAGGGCCGCATATGAAATCTTCCCAGAGGAACTAAGTCCACTACCGCGTTCAGAGACCCATGGAAAGAGAGGCAGAGACGAGCCGACAACGAAGTCTTCTCGTACAGTCCTGCTAAGAGATCAAGTATTTTTGAAATTCTATCGGGAGAAACACGTACTGTACCCTGACAGGATAAAATATTCGTCCCCTCGGTAACACAATTCTGGGAAGGGATCAGATCCAACTTCTTCTAAATGGGGATTAGACCTAGAAAAGTCACTGTCTTCCAACAGAGAGACAGATCCATCAGAACGTCACAGCTGAGGACATTGTGCATCAACCAGTCGTTGAAGTAATAGAGGACGGGAAACTCATAAGACCTTACATGAGCCGCTATTATACCCATCACCCTGGTGAAGGCTCTGGAAGCAGAATCTGGGCCGAAAGGAAGAGTCCGAAATCGAAAGATCTCCTGTTCCTGACAAAACCGCAGGACTTTTCTGTGAGCTGGTTAGATGGGGATGTGAAGATAAGCATCCTGGAGATCTATGGAAACCACCCAGTCGTTCGGCCTCATGACATTCCTTTGTGAGGTGGTTGTCTGCATGTTGAACCGCTCTTCCTTGTTCAAAGGGGAAAGATTGATGATGAGTCTCTTTAATAAATCCCGGACGTGTTTTTCACCCTCTCTACGTAGAGATATCAGTTGAGACTGGTGAAACCAAATGGGAGTTCGTGAAAGAGCTGGTGGGTCTCAGAACCAAAGCCGGTAACCCTCCTTAATTGTGGAAGACCCACGCATCGTCCGAGAGGTTAGGCCAAGAATCTGAAAAAAGGCTGAATAGGGCACCTACTAGGATGTTGGGAACAGGGGAACTTGGCTGGAGAGGGTGTGACTTCCTACGGAATATTGTCTCCATCATTATGGAAGAGGTAGGGGTCTGTAGACTTCCTCCCCTGGCCCCTAAGGCCACCTCGTCGCAAGAAAGGATGCGTTTATTCACCGGTTAAGTCAGGCCCAGTACCTCAACCAGGGACCGTTGTTCCTTATCCCTCAACTTTTGCGAAGTCACTGTAGCTCTGCGATTAACGTCTCATCATCAAGAGGTGCAGCCTACAAAAGGCTTTCATTGTGTTCAAGCATAACCTTTGATGCCTCCAAGGCAGCATCCCAACGGAGGTGAAGGAGCTCTGCCTCTAACAGATCTCTGCAAATCAACTGGAGAGAATGATTCCTGCTACGAACAGATTCAAGGAGGCAGCCGAAAAAGATTGGCATGCGAGGCTGTGGTAAATAGTGTCCGCGCCTTCAGTTCCAAGGCCTCGAGGGCCTTGAGGGGCAGACGAACTCAGATCCCTACCGAAATCCCCACCTGGGAGGCACCTGTGTCCCAGGTGGAAGGTTTAAGGGTCTAAGAGAGCGAATCGACGTTGTAGCTATTGGCTTGGTCCAGCAGCCGAAAGGTAGAAGAGGGCACAGACCACGCCTTATGTAAAATGGCACCCTCTTGGCTTCCAGACAATTTTTCAGTCAGTTCCCTCTCCAGAACTGGGTGAGGGGGCAACAGAAAGTCAGAAATATATTGTGCCCTGGACAGCATCTCTAAACTGGAGAAGATCCTAGCCTACGATGATCCCAAAGGTTTGGGACACAGACCTGACGGAAGTAGGCTGTACACTTCACGTCACCTGACCAATTGGGTGGGATGAAGTAGGCAAACCCAACAGATGAGAAGGATCCGATGCAATTGGGTCTTCTGTGAACTCGTCTGCGTCCACACAAATCGACAGTTCGTAGTCCTGTCTTTTCTCTCAGAGCGAGGCAGGACTATTTCGTCTCATTTACCTCCTGGGCGAAGGGTACTTTCTGACCGGGGGTTCGTCGTCCCGTCTTCACTCACGGGAGGGGTGGGTGGATGGTAACGGGACTATGCTATTGATCCTCTCAGGAAGAAAGTAATTGACAATTCCCTCTTGGAGCCAGAGGCAGCGAGTGGCGGTCCTTCTTCACTACCCTCGATAATGAGGCCGGAGGAGGCGGGGAAGAACTAGGGCGTGAACGATCAGCCGATCCACGGAGCCACGGTAAAGTCATCCATGCTGTCATTGTAGGAAAAAGAGACCTTGCCGACTCAGCACCGGGTAGTGGGAGTCGCCAAGCACCGTTGGGGTTAAACGGGAACATCAAATCTCAAAGCCCGGTCCCTTAGGGATTGAATGGAAACATAGAGAAAGGGGGTTATCGAACTGATTCCTTCCCCTTGATCGGGTGGTCAAAATCCGGTACCCAGTCAGAAAACCGGCGTTCCGCACCTGGCGTACGTTGCTCGTGGACTGGCGTTCGGTATTTGGACTGGCATTTGGAGCTCTGTGATCGGTGACCTGAGACCGAAAATGGAATAAAAGTGATCGGCGCACGGTGACAGACACTCGGTGAAAGTCACTTGGGACATCACCCGGTGCCCAGTGTTCTATGCCAGGTTCCCGGTAACAGATCTTCTATGACTGTCGCTTGACACATTCTCGGGTGACTGACGGCCAGTGCCCCGTGACCGTTGACCGGTGACAGACCTCAGATGACTATCACCTGACACATTACCCTGTGATCGGTGACCAGTGCTCCTACGCTTGTGCCCGGAGGCCTGTCAGCAGGCAACGACCGGTCAGATGATGTAGACTTTATTGATAAGTCTCTGTTTTGGAACTCGACTACGACGAGATATATCTCTTTCAGTGAAATCCAGGTCTACTTGATCGAGACGACGCCCGCGCTTCCCTTGCGTCATGAAGGCGGAGCTCGCTATTGGGGGCTGGCTGCCGATGATCCCTCTCTCTTAGAAGCCGGCACCTTCCTTCCAAATGTCAATTATCTCCCCCTAGTGGAGGCGGGCTACTTTCTTATCCCTGACACCTCTCGTAAGGAGACTGGCGACTTCTCTACACCAGGAAGTGCCGTAAACCCCTCCTGGAAACGGAGGAGGTCATCTAAAGATGACGAAGAAGAAGCAGGACCTTCTTTCTGGCCCTATAGGCCCGACAACGCTCTTCCAAGTCCCAAACTTCGTCGGGCCACAAACAACAAATGAGGCAGACATCCGTACGAACACATACCGTGCACGTTAAACACGTGTTGTGTGTGTGTGTTCCACGCTCCCTTGTTATGCCCACATTTACCAACACATTGTGGCATTATTGAAGGCTGAAAGGAATATAAGAAGTAAAACAATAAAGTGGAACAGCAGTTGAGTAGGAATTACTTATCCTGATACTGGTTACTATCAGAGAGATAAAACACAAGAAGCACGACTGCGCTAGCGATGTATTCAAACCCTGCAAAACAACGAAATTGACACAGATACATGGAAATAAAGTAAGGACTGGGGCGAAAATAACAAAACAGCACAAAAAGGATACGATTGGCAGTAGAATTGCCAAAAGACGACTTAAATGACGAAGTGTTGAGCGCCCAAGGGACACGTGTAGAAATGCACGGAGTCCACGGAAAAAAAGATGATATTACCATTTTCAGAAGTGGACTGAGGTATCAGGCTGGGATCATGTTGTATTTTATTCCATTCGCAACTTCTCGGTCAATCCTACTGATCATACCTCTAATGTATGCCGAGGACCACTTCGGCTATTTACGAAACAAGGACTGACCAAGAAGTTGCGAATGCAACGAATTATTGTTTCATCTGCAACTTCTCGATCAATCCTACGGTCAATTCAATCGTAGAAATAGCCGAGGTGGTCTAAATAGATTGCAGTTTCTTCTTCACGAAGAAATTTTTCTGTAAATTACTACGCCAACATACATCCGATGCTTAATTTTGTTTCGCAGAAATAGCCGAGGTGGTCCTAATACTTTTATTTTAGACCTCCCATTACTAGTTAGAGGAGGGAATAATGCCCGTGGAATGAGGACTAGCGCCAGGAAAATATATAGCAACGCAATAAAAGCAGGTGTTGTATTACTGCTCTTTAAAAGATTTTTTTCTCGCTTTATATAATAAATGATTCTGAATTTAATAAATCTGCGCAATTAATGCGAGACTATTCATGAGAACCGAGTAAAACGACCAAGCTACTGAAGACAAACCTACAGCCCATTTATTAAACTATTTTAAAACGAAGCATGTTGTTAAAGAGATATTGGGAAAAAAATGTGATGCCAATGTTAAATCTGTTATGATAAAGCTTCTTAAATGGACGCCTTCATTGGTTATTTAGAAAGGTTTTCTTAGAGTTTAAAAAAAATTAAAATCACGACTGTAGTATGGATGTTTCATTGAACACAAACGTCATAATTTAATTATAATTATCATTTATCGCTATTATTAGATTTTATTTGACGTATATATATTATATGTACTATATTACCGATAAATTGTATATTTGTCCTTTTTATTTTTACTGAGCGTTTTGGATTAACTTGATAAATTGCAATATATAATAAATTCAATAAGTAAATGTAAATTTTGTTCATGACTCCAAACTTTATACAAGATCCTAGAGGAGAGGAGAGTAAAACATGAAAAAAGGAACACATGTAAGGACACGGATTCAATGAATGTACGCTTAGTGAGAAGTGAATTGGCACAACCGGTGAAGCGTAATATAACGATAAATTGCACGAAGTATTTCCAGAGGTCCCGTGAGGTTCGCTTTAATTTTTCTTTTACTGTACGTGAATTGATGATATAAACTGGATATGAACATTAAAAGGCGTAAGACACAGTAGCAAATATCATACTTCAAACTTTGTCTGCAGTAATGGCGGAAATTCGAGATTTAAAGATCCACTAAAGTTCATTTCTTACGCGTTAAGTACAATGTAATGTAAACTACGAGGCTTGGCATAGTTTGTGCCTGAATGAATAATGCGTTTGAGAAAACTGAACCTATTGTGTCTTCTAAAGGTTCGTCTCAAGTAAAAATGTTGTGAGACTTCAAAGAAATTGTTACTGGATCTGTTTTACAATGAAAAGGAAACAAGTATTTGATGTCCCGAAATGGCAACGTTTCCATTTTTAAGGCGCTGTGATTTTGACTTTGTTAAGATGAGTATTGTGGTATGACGTAAATATTTTATAACCAAGAATTTTGCTTCTAAAGTTTTAAAGTATATTACCGCAAATAGCAAGACTGTGATTAATAAAGCATGAGCTTAATTACTCTTTGTTTTCGATATAGTTGTTTATCTCACGGTATAAGATATTTTTAAAACATTTTAACCTGATTTATGACACGTGGATTGGATAATAAGTTCACACAACGTTTACAGCGTAATTTGTACGGCTCAGATTCGACCGTGATGTGATCTTAGCGCTGTAAAAAACATTAGTCACCTAAAGAAACCATAAGTGATGATGTTTGCTTCCTTACCTTATATCCAGCCAGAGTTCGTCCCATCCGTCCATTTTATTACCTTTATCTGAGGCATGGAAGAGATTCGCGTCCGGACGGTTGTGGTCATATGACCCTGCCGAAAAGTAACAAATAATCTTCTTCCCATGGCTAAAATTAAAAAAATATAACATTCAATTAAAAACTGATGGCGAAGTTAAAGTGTCGAAGTTAAAGATGTACACTGGTAGTTTTCAGATTTTGGATTAAGATTTGTTGTTTACTTATCGCATCGCTAAAGCATTGGTGTTGATTTTAATGTAAATGGTTTAACCACATGTTTTTGGGGGTGGGGTGATGAGAGGGGGACTAAACAAGTACGAAGTAGGCAAAGGGTCTGTGGGATGGAACTCCAAATTGGGTCCCCAGAAGCTCATGCATTTCAAGCGTTTCCAGGGGATAATACAGCGATATTTGCATATTTACATACGATTGTTTTCGTTTCAAATACTATTATACATAGTTCTCCAAGTACGACCTTAAATTATTTAATTTTTTTTAAACAACATTTTGCGTTTTCATTGTCCACGTAATTGATAAAGTTAATGTATATATTACAGAGAGTATTTCTATAACCCTTCATTCAAAGTTACCGCTTGGCATGGACAATGTTTTTAAAAGGCGCCAGTAGACGGAACCAAAACAATTTACAAGTCTAAAATATATTTTACTTATGTCTCTCTTACAAAAAGCTTTCACAACTTGGACACAGCACAATAAATGGCTCAGATGTTAACGCCAGGCTGTATAGTCACGAAACTATCCGAGCACAAAAGTTGAAGATATGATAAAATTTCATAAGTTCCGATTTTCTATAATTTCTTTCTGAGTCGTTTCAGAGTTGAGAAAACTTTGGCATGATCTTATATGTATTCAAGCCTAATTTCGAATGATATTGATATATTTTGAGTATGGTTTTTCATTGTATTATTTTGAGTCTGAGTTCGGTTTGTATGCTTGAACTGTTTCGGGTCTACGGGGTTAGGTGGGATTACGGGGTCAGATGGCTTCGAGGTGGAGGAAACCGGAGAACTGAAAAGAAACCACAAGCTTGCATGTGTCAGAGCCGGGAATTGAACTCGGGATAGAAGAGACGTAACAAGGCGAGCGTATTAACAGCCAGTTGATACTACCAATGAAAAAAAATAAAGGTAGGTATATATATATATACATACGATTTTAGATAATTCCATCCGGTGTGATCATTCGTCCACAGATCTATGTCATATATATCAGCAACTACACTTGTATCTATGTGATCCCCGGACAGCTGCCACTGGAACCTGTCGCCCTGTTGTGGTCGCCAGGCCAAAGACCCACCAAGGAGAACCAGAAAGACAAAAGATGTCACCATAGTTGGAGAGTGGTGGAATTATTCTTGGATGATGGCTTATAAAGTTTGAATTGCTTTAGGTTATCTCGACCAAAGGTCACACAACACGTGATTGTCTTATCTGAACTTTCGGGACTCGCCGTGCCAAATTTAATTTAAAATGGGACACAGGTGAATAAAGACTTAGTCATATTCAGTGGCTGATGCGATAGCGTGCAAGGTTCTTGACCTTAGATTATATTTTACTTCAGTATCAAGTTATAAAACAATACGACACATGAAATTTTAAAATGTAAAACACAGTCATACAATTAGTATTAAAGTATGACACAAAAAAAGAGTAAAACTAAAGTTCACCTTTTCCAGGAGCCAAGGTAGTTCAGTTGGTAAGAGCGTCTGACTCCTAATCGAAGGGTCGAGGGTTACCCCAAAGCAGCCCGGGTCTACTGCTCTGTGTGTCCTTGGGAAAGGCCCTTAGTTCTCATTTCCTTGGTATGATATAGCCAATAATGTGTTTAAAGTACCGTTAAAACCAACAAACCAAACCAATCACATTTTCCATTGTGGTTTCTATCACTAATTATGTTACAACAAGAAATGGTACGACAACACATTTCAATCTTAAAATACAATAGGTTTTTAACGTATAAGAAAAGGAACCAAAAATAGGACTTTATAAATTATAGTATACAAATAGATTTAATTAGTACAAGATTCATGCATAATGCAGTTACCATATCACATAAATTAGAATTACATATCATGACATATAAAATGAGAAATTATATTAATTCTCTATTGTCATCTTTTAAAGTTTACGAAAATTGTTTTTATCATTTTTGAAATTTATAACCACACGAAAAGTGACTGACCGTGGTAAGTCGAAGATAAAGCACAAATAGTACTAATGGAATTTGACCCCAAACCTTTCCAAGCAATTTAGTTACCCATGCAGGGGTGAAACTATCGCCCCCACGGCCCCTGTGAAGAAGGCGGGGGTGGGGATGGGGGTGGACATACAGCTCAAATGATGTTCAGGTCCATGTTGAACAGTCAAGTCCCTCCCGTATGTCTTCCCTCTTGCCGAGAATATATATATATATATATATATATATATATATATATATATATATAGATAGATAGATATATATATATATATATATAGAGAGAGAGAGAGAGAGAGATTAGAGAATTGTTTAATTCGTACTCTATGGCAAGGCGATGAGTGCAATTATCCGCGGACCCAGGCTCTATTCTTCGTAGAATACTAATTAAAAAATTCTCTAACCTGTATGATAATATTATTTCAAAAACAGGTCTTACAAAATATGGTTGACAATTTTATAAGAACTCTGAAACGCCAGTCTTTCATTTCCTATGTATTCATGAGTTTTCTTCAGTCTCACATTGATAAAATTGCAATTTGTTTCTGTCGTAAAGTCGTGCAGAAGTCGGTTGTCGCTATTTAAAAAAAAATACTACAAGTAAATTACAGGAGGGGTTGGTTGGTTCGGTTTTAATGGCACTTTCAACACAATATTTGGCTAAATCGTGCATAGGAAATGGGAGCTAAGTGCCTTTCCAAAGGACACACTGAAGCAATTGACCTGGGCTGGCCTGGGTGGGTAACGACCGTTGAATTAGGAGTCTGATGCTGTATCAACTGGTCTGGATGAGTGTGTGTGTGTGTGTGTGTGTGTGTGTGTGTGTGTGTGTGTGTGTGTGTGTGAGAGAGAGAGAGAGAGTGAGTGAGTGTGTGTGTGTGTGTTTGTGTGTGTGTGTGTGTGTGAGAGAGAGAGAGAGAGAGAGAGAGAGAGAGAGAGAGATTTCTTGGTTATTATCTTGAAGTTTTCGATGATTGAATGGAGGTGAGGTGTTACAACCCCAAAGAAGGTTTCTGGGTTCCATGCTCCAATGGAAATTAATTTTTCTTCAGAAAATAGTATTTTTGTTTTGAGAACGGAAAAGAAATCTCCAAACTTGAACTTTTTCATTAAATAATAATAATAATAATAATAATAATAATATTGAAAACGAAGTATAAATAAATCAAGGTGAAACGAAGGACTCACGGTACTAATTTAGCTCCCATAGTAAACCTATGCAAATACCATGATATTAAAAATTCATAACTTTAAATTTCTGAATGCTCATGATCAAACCTATATTTATCAGTATAGACATATCCTTGATGACAGCTTCTGTGTAGAGAAAACAATATGAGCTGCGGCATTTTCTGGATCTACATGCGTTTGAAACGTGCTTTCAATTCAGCACCAAAGAGTCAGGTGCTAATTTCAGAAATGTGTTTTCCAAACTCAAGTCTGTAAAAGGACTGAAATTCCATCACTAAAACATGGTCTCTATTTTTTTCAGTTACAACTAGGATAAACTCTCAAAAGATTTTTTTCACTAAACTTTAACTTTCATTATCAACCAATCTTGGCCAGCCAAACCCGTATATACTCTATTTTTTCTTCACTCGTTTCTGGACTGGTTCCCCTACTTCCATATGATTAGTACCGTGAATTTCTATTATATCCACTCTTGATTTACTTGACAGACCTATGGATAGTAGTAGAGTGCATAAGTAAACAATATACATAGTTCTGCTTGTCAAAGATTACATTAGTGAATATTAAATTATATTCCAAGTTCATGTACACCAAGAATAGCAATAGTGCATTAGAGGCAACATTTAAGTATTTCAGCTTCATTTCAGAAAATCAGAAAAAATATTAAAATAAATCTGTCTAATCAAGAGTTACCTTTTATGCTATCACATTTATCTCTCTTCAATTTAAGATTGCAATATAGCATCAGCCTTGTCATATTATGCAATAAATGAGTAAAAGGTCAAGGTGACCATCTATAAGTATATGTATTACTACAGAATCGGAGATTTAAATGCCAGAAATTACATAAAATTTGCCCAGAACAAATATAATTTAAAACTAAAGAAAGATAAGCCAATTAAAATACAAAATAAGAAGTTCCAAAACATTCACTGAATGAAATTGGTGGGACACAAAATCAAGAGGGGTCATCACCATTAAGTGTAATCTAAGTGATCATATCTCAAGCATTATGTTTCAAAACACAACTAGGAAATATCACATTGGTGACCATAATTACTCTGTAAATGGTAAATTGTCTAAACTTTATATATTTTATTCCATAGATATTAACCAATGTGCAAAACACCCCACCTTGTATAGTCAAATTTTATCAACCAATCATGGCCAGCCAAACCCATATATACTCTATTTTATCTTCACCCATTTCTAGACTGGTTCCATTCTTCCATATATTTAGTACCATGAGTCCTGAAAGCTTTACCAGGACTGAATTCTCGTTATCTTTACATTCAGTGAAACCTGTCAAATTTGGCATGTTTCATGGACCAAAACTTTGATCAGATACACAAGTTGTCTGAGCACTTAGATGATATTCTTAGTATTCTAATTGCATTTGGTGTGTAGAGGCCTATCTGGTATCACAGAATACTCCTATGTCAGGAAAGACAGGCCTATCTGGCATCACAGAATACTCCTATGTCATGAAAGACAGACCAATCTGGTATCACAGAATACTCCTGTCAGGAAAGACAGGCCTATCTGGTATCACAGAGTACTCCTGTCAGGAAAGACAGGCCTATCTGGTATCACAGAATACTCCTATGTCAGGAAAGACAGGTTTCAAAATTAAAAATGTGTATTGCTTCTTTGTTCATAATTTGTTTAATAATAATAATGTAATGGTGCAAATTTCTGTCGATTTCTGTAGAGCACATTTTAGTTGACAGTTAATTAGATTTATGAGGAAAGGTACCGTGTGGAATCGCTAGACTGCGAGGGTTTTAATGTTCCTGTTGAGGGGCGAAATTGATTCTTAATTAAGCATTCGTTTATTTAACGGTCAGACAGATTTGAAGGAAAAGGTTAACTTCGATCTTGGTATCGAAAATGTCAGAGTTGAGATTGTCCAGAATCAGTTACTTAAATAGCTCGAAATCTAGAAGGTTACACTGACCGAATTGTCGCATATTTATAAAAGGCGGTAGATCCGTTTAATCTGATTGGCTACGCTAAATAAGGGGCGTGTTTCCCAGAAGAAATTTCATGGTTTTTAATATGCCCCATCGCAAAATTTAGTCAGTCTAAGTTTTTTCTGCAAGAGAAATAGATTTGACTCCGAGATTGAATTTAGAAGAAATTCTCTCGTAAAAACAATTATTCAAGGGACCGGAGGTCTGGAAAGTTGACGGACACAATTCTGGCGGTAGAAGCAAGCGAGGCTTAAAAGCACAAGATATTTGCATCAATCTCATGTAATTCGTTGATACCAATATAATTATTTGCTTGAATTTATTTGTTTATATTTGCATGAATTTATTTGTTTAAATTCGTAGATCAATTTTCTTGATATGAGTATAACTATTTGTTTGAGTTAATTTGTCTGAATTAGTACAATAAACATCTTTATAGGAGTTTGACGAATTGTTTGAATTTGTCGTCTTGATTGCTATAAGAATCATGTATTCTAAGGATTTCATGTATTACTTTATTTGATACAAGTTGTCTTAGATGATTTCATGTATGATAAAGACTTGAGTATTCACTGAAATTAATGTAGTTAAGCCATGAAGTGAATTTCATTGATTCATTTGTATAATTGAGACAGGAACTGAAATTGTTATGTTTCGTGTGTTGTTAGATTGAGTCAGTGATGAAATAGCCGTTAGAAATACATTAATCTTCTGAAACTAGGTTTGTTTATGGTCTGCCATGTTTGACCTGACCAGATAGCCTTTGGTATCTGTTTGAATTCCGATAGGACGATATCTGATGTAACGAGAGTGGAGTAAGGTTCTATTCCCAGTAGGATATTTGACGGAAGATTTAGGTTGCTTCTCTGTTTATTTTGAAAGGGGAAATAGCTCCATCCACCCACCTACGTATCCACGTACTTGCATATCCACTTACCTACGTATCCACCTACCTACCTATCCACGTATCCACCTACCTACCTACCCACACAAAGTTTGAGGGCCGGAAAGAGGCGAGATAAGAGAGAGTGAGAAGGAAAAAAGAGAACATCAATCTTGACTGGACAGCAGCATCGAAGTTGGAGTGAACAGCGATAAAGCAGGTTATGCAGTTGTACAGGGCAATGACTTCAATTGTTCACTCGATTCTATGATGAACTAATTCTATCGTTTAAACAGATCGGCTATTTATATAAGTATATTTGTGTTTTGAAATTCGGTAAATGATTTATTTCAAAAAGAAGTGTATCTTCCTAATGTAATGTATTATCCCAGTTGTTTTATGTAATTGATTAAATTGTTATATTTCATGTACGGGGCCTCGTGTTATTCTGTTCTATATATCTGCTCAGATCTATTTATTCCATCTATAAATTTCATAATTTATATTATTTACTCGATCCAGGCAATAACACCGAGGTCGATCATCCGCTAGACAACGATAACCAACCAAATAAAGCGAACACCTTGTAACGAGGGTAGTTCCACCACAAATAATAATAATAATAATAATAATAATGATGATAATAATCATCATATATTCTTTCCAAGTTATGTTATTATTAAACAAATATAAACATATAAATGAAATTCAGCAGTGCCATCAAAATTATATAAAGTCAAATTTAATATATAACTTTTATTTTAAAAAATTGCAGACTTATATGAAAATGTAGTTTTTTGTTTTTTTTTGTTTTTTTTCTGGAGGAAGGTAAAACTAATTTTAATTATGTAATACTTGCCAGCTATTTATTGCATGGCTATGTCTTTTTATGATGCTAGTCACCAGGCCAAGGGCATTATGCCCTCCTCCATGTAGTAATTAGTGACTGATGCTCTAGTGTCTGAAAAGAATTTCTAGAAATTCAAGATAAGACCATTTATTCTTTTTAACTGCCGAGTGTTGTTTAAGCCATCTCTGATATTTTTGAGTGATAAGATTTTCAAATTAGCCACTGTTGCAGCCATACTGGATGTAAGATTGGCACCATTTTCATTTAGGACAAACTAGACAATCAGAAGACTTTAGGTGAAAACCGTATGTTGATATAACCATCCATGCAGGAGAATTAGTGACAAGATTTTGTACATGTTCATTGTGGTGGCCATGTTTGAGGTCAGATCGGCACCATTTTCATTAAGGACCAACTAAATATCATAATTAGTCTTCTGGTGAAAACCTCATGTTGATACGACTTTCCATTTAGGGGAAGTAGCAAGAATAAAATTTTCAAGATGGCTGCCATGGTGGCCATATTGGATATCTGATTGGCACAATTTTTATTTAAGACCACCTAGACACAATAAGAAGTCTTCAAGGTGAAAACCCCATACAGACTTTACGTTCAGGAGGAGTAGCAATAACAAGATTTTAACGATGTCAGATCAGCACCAATTTCATTTAGGACCAACTAGATATCATAAGCAGTATTTCAGTGAAACCCAAATGCTGACATGACCTTCCATTCAGGAGGAGTAACGATAACAAGATTTGCAAGATGGCTGCTGTGGTGGCCATATTGGATGTATGAGCAGCACCATTTTCATTTAGGAAAAACTAGACCTTGGGATGAATGTGTGTGTCAAGTTTTACGGCAATCCTTCATGTAGTTTCTTCAGAGTAGTGATAACAAACTTGAATGGACAGACAGACGTTGTACAAAAAATAAAAAGAAAACAGATTGATCAGACCACCTCTTCTACTTTCTGACCCTCTTTTGGCTTTTAGACAATTGTGAGGGAGTCACAGCAAGTCTGACTTCGGCTGTGCCCCTGACAGCCTCTTCAAACTGGAGATGCTAGCCTCCAATGTTCTCGAAGGCTTCGAACGTAGATCTAGGGTTAGCAGACAGTAAATAGCATTTACTGCTTTATATAAATTTCACATCTCTTACTACTCCGTCACCTGTGGACAAAGGCGAACCCAACAGATGAGAAGGACCCAGTGTGACAATTTTTTTCTGGGAACTCGTCTGTGTCCACAAAAATCGACCGTTCGTCATTCTGTCTTTGCTCATGGGGCGAAGCAAGACTATTAAATCTCATCTTCCACCTGGAAGACAATGACTTCCTGACAGGGCTTCATCGTCCCGTTTATGGGAGGAGACGGGACTTGCCCGTTGATCCTCTCTCCCTGGAGAAAGGGACTGGAAATTCTCTCTTGGCGCCAGAGGCGGTCCATCCCCCTTCCCTTAATAACAAGGCTAGAGAAGGTGGGGTGGACCTAGGGCATGCCCAGTCTGCCAATTCATGAAGCCACTGCAAAGTCATCCATGGTAGCATGGTCAGAAAAGGAGCCATGGCCACCTTACCATCGCGGGAGTCACCAAGGGAGGGGTATCAACCCGATCCCTTCCCCCAGACCAGCTCTCAAAACTCAAAGTCTGTTCCCCATTGGGATTTAATGGAAACAGAGAAAAATGGCAGGGGTATAAAACCGATCCTTACCTCTAGACTTGTGGTCAAAACTCAATACCCTGTCTGAAACCTGGCATATGTCAATTGGTGTTCAGCGCCCAGCGCTCCGTATTCATTGAGTGGCACTAGGTGCTCCATGATTGGTGACCTGAGACCAAAAACAGAAGATCGGCACCGTACATCATACACACTTATCAGCACCAGGTGCCTGGTAATTAGTGCCAGGTGCACCAGTGCCTGGAACTAGTGACTGGTAACAGACTTTCTATGACTGTCCCCATACACGTTTCCTGGTGCCCAGTACCTGATACCCGGTGTCAGATCTTTGCTGACTGTCACCCGACACACTACCTGGTGCCCGGTGCCTGGATAATGACTGATCAGATGATGTAGACATTACTGAAGAGTTTCTGTTCAATGAACAAGATCTTGCATTAATTCAAGGTCTAATGGTGTGAAACGACCACCATGCTTTCCCTTTTGTCAGGAAGGTGGGGCTTGCTATTTGGGGCTGGTGAGTTTCCCACACTGGGAAGTGTCGAGGATCTCTCCCTCACAAGATCCACCTCTAGTGGAAGTGGCGACTTCTCAACTCCAGACATCTTTCTTACTGAAGCTGGCGACTTCCGTACACCAGGAAGTACTGTAGCCTCCTCTTGCGAATGGAATGAGTCCTCTAGAGAAGAAGAGGAGGCGGGACCCTTATTCCTGGCTCTGTTGGTGTAAGTGTCCCACACTGCCTTTATATGCCCACATTTACCAACACCTTCAGGTATTATTGAAAGCTGAAAGGAAAATATATAAATGCAACAATGCATTGGAACAACAAAATGGTAGGAATTTGATACTTCATTACTTAACCACAAGTTTACTAAACAATGAATTTCATATAATCTTTTAGAAGTAATTTCTAACGACAAGCTTCTGTATTGAACAAGATACCTGCAAAAACCATTTGTGTTGAAGGCATGCAGGCCTTTTCCATAACTTCTTCTATACCACAACTTTGTAAAAGAATACCAAGTTCCTGAAAGAATTTATTAGCTACTAAAGGAACATCATCCCCTCCAAAATCTTCTAAATAATTTACAACTGAAATACCTAACAAGGTACACATGTACCTTGTAGAATTAGTAAGTCTATGACAAATTATCCTGACACCAGTTACTATTAGATGGATGAAACACAAGAAGCACTACTTCGCTAGCAGTATATGCAAAACCCTCAAAATCAGCAAAAATGGACACAGATACATGAAAATAAAGCAAGGACTTGTGAGTAAATAACAAATGCAACACAAAAAGGATACGATTGACAAAAGAATTGCCAAAATACAACTAAATTGATGAAATGTTGAGTGCCCAAGAGACGTGTACAAAGCACAAAGTCCAAGGAAAAGAAAGTGGATATTCCAATTGTTGGAAGTGGACCAGGGCATCAGACTGGTATCATGCTGTATTTGTATTCTAGACCTACAGTTACTAATTGGACGAGGAATGTTCTTGGACTGGGGACTAGCACTAGCAAAGCAATAATAAGCAGGTATTGTATTACTGCTATTAAAATGATATTCTTGCAAACAGCTGCATCAGTAAAAAATACTAAATAAAAACCATCTATAGGTCTATTTAGCCCAACAAAATTTTTCCCGTTTTAGGAACTGTAATATTGTTCAAAATTATACTTAAGTGACACATCTTTGTATTTCAATATTGCAAGTTTGTAATTTTTTTATGAGGGTACCCATATTTGAGAGCTTTCAAATCAGTTACTTATAAGGTTAGTTCAAACTTCTTACATGCATTTAACAGAGGACTGAACAAAAAAATAAGTCTTTACAACTTCATTTTGCTTTGATCTACATTAATTTATAAGATGGGGACATATTTTCATACAAAATAAAAAGAACTCAACAATTCAAAAAACGAACATCTCTTGTACCATGTTTTATTTTTACTTTAACTTTCTTATTTATATGTAGATGACCTGATTATAATTTTAATGCCATTTGGGTATTTTTTCTCTCTTAAGTTTTATTGGTTTTTCTCACATTTTGAACATAGACTTTGTAAGTGAAAAACTTCTTAGCACAATCACTGCAATGAAATTTGACAGGCTTGATTAAATACATTGATGACCTAATTAAATTTGTTGTGCCATTTAATTGTATTTTGAAAGTTTTCTTGGTTTATGGTCATTCTGGAATTCAACTTCTTTGGCTACAGTGGGGTCATTATGTTTTATAAGCACAAATCTAGTCATTCCTTTTATTTGTACGTGTATTATGTTGACATTCACAATTTCAAAGTGAGATGTCCACTGGCAAGAATAAAATCCTTTGCCTTCTGTAATATTGACTGGAAATCTCATAATGAAAAATATAAATGTGCAAGTGACCTTGTATTTAAAATCAATTTCTTTTATTTATTAATTCTGATGATGCCAAAATTAGTTATTTTCCCTTTGAAAAGATTGCATACCTCATTGATGAGTGCATCTGTAATTCCTGTTTAGCTGAAATTACTTTCTTTTGTATTTTAGTGTACTAGTCAACTCTGATGGTTGGCTCATGATTGCTGATTTATTGATACAAAGATAGACAACTCTTTACAAATGAATGCAGTATCTGCTGTTTGAGAGGTATTTTAAACACGATTTTGAGAGATGATTTAAACAAGATTTTGAGAGCCGATTTAAACAAGATTTTGAGTGCTGTTTTAAACACGATTTTGAGAGCTGATTTAAACAAGATTTTGAGTGCCGTTTTAAACACGATTTTGAGAACTGATTTAAACAAGATTTTGAGGGCGGTTTTAAACACGATTTTGAGAATTGATTTAAACAAGATTTTGAGAGCCGATTTAAACAAGACTTTGAGGGCTGATTTAAACAAGATTTTGAGAGCTGATTTAAACAAGATTTTGAGGGCTGATTTAAACAAGATTTTGAGAGCTGATTTAAACACGATTTTGAGAGCTGATTTAAACAAGATTTTGAGAGCTGATTTAAACAAGATTTTGAGAGCTGATTTAAACAAGATTTTGAGAACTGATTTAAACAAGATTTTGAGAGCTGATTTAAACACGATTTTGAGAGCTGATTTAAACAAGATTTTGAGAGCTGATTTAAACACGATTTTGAGAGCTGATTTAAACACGATTTTGAGAGCCGATTTAAACAAGATTTTGAGGGCTGATTTAAACACGATTTTGAGAGCCGATTTAAACAAGATTTTGAGAGCTGATTTAAACAAGATTTTGAGAGCTGATGTAAACAAGATTTTGAGAGCTGATTTAAACAAGATTTTGAGAGCCGATTTAAACAAGATTTTGAGAGCTGATTCAAACAAGATTTGGAGAGCTGATTTAAACAAGATTTTGAGAGCTGATTTAAACACGATTTTGAGAGCTGATTTAAACAAGATTTTGAGAGCCGATTTAAACAAGATTTTGAGAGCTGATTTAAACAAGATTTTGAGAGCTGAGTTAAACATGATTTTGAGAGCTGATTTAAACAAGATTTTGAGAGCCGATTTAAACAAGATTTTGAGAGCTGATTTAAAAATGATTTTGAGAGCTGATTTAAACAAGATTTTGAGAGCTGATTTAAACAAGATTTTGAGAGCTGATTTAAACAAGATTTTGAGAGCTGATTTAAACAAGATTTTGAGAGCTGATTTAAACAAGATTTTGAGAGCTGATTTAAACACGTTTTTGAGAGCTGATTTAAACAAGATTTTGAGAGCTGATTTAAACACGATTTTGAGGGCTGATTTAAACAAGATTTTGAGGGCTGATTTAAACAAGACTTTGAGGGCTGATTTAAAGAAGATTTTGAGGGCTGATTTAAAGAAGATTTTGAGAGCTGATTTAAACACGATTTTGAGAGCTGATTTAAACAAGATTTTGAGGGCTGATTTAAACAAGATTTTGAGGGCTGATTTAAACAAGACTTTGAGAGCTGATTTAAACAAGATTTTGAGGGCTGATTTAAACAAGATTTTGAGGGCTGATTTAAACAAGACTTTGAGGGCTGATTTAAACAAGATTTTGAGAGCTGATTTAAACAAGATTTTGAGGGCTGATTTAAAAAAAGATTTTGAGAGCTGATTTAAACAAGATTTTGAGGGCTGATTTAAACAAGATTTTGAGGGCTGATTTAAACAAGACTTTGAGGGCTGATTTAAACAAGACTTTGAGGGCTGATTTAAACAAGACTTTAAGGGCCATTTTAAACACGATTTTGAGAGCTATTTTAAACACGATTTTGAGAGCTATTTTAAACAAGATTTTGAGAACTGATTTTAAAAGAAAATTTGAGAGCCATTTTAAACACGATTTTGAGAGCTGATTTAAACAAGATTTTGAGAGCTGATTTAAACAAGATTTTGAGAGCTGATTTAAACAAGATTTTGAGAACTGATTTTAAAAGAAAATTTGAGAGCCATTTTAAACACGATTTTGAGAGCTGATTTAAACAAGATTTTGACAGCCATTTTTAACATGATTTTGAGAACTGATTTAAACACGATTTTGACAGCCATTTTAAACACGATTTTGACAGCTATTTTAAACACGATTTTGAGAGCCATTAGAATATGAAATTTCTTGCTTCAAAAAATACATAAACCTTTTAAAGAAAAGCCTTGAAAACATAAGTAGATAAAATAAAGACGGAGAAAAATACTGAGTAACATCAAAATTTATTAAAATGATCATTTTTTTTTACAAACTGTAACAACACTATCAGGACTCTGTGAGACTGAATTCCAGATTGACATGTCCAACATGTGGCTTGAATTTAACCTTAACTCTAATGAATCTATCTTGCTTGTCATCATTTTCTTTTTCAGAGTTTCTCAGGAAATTAACTCCCTGTCTGGTATACATATCCCACTCTATCTTCTTGTCAAGAACAATTGGCTCTCTTGGACCTGTTGACACTACCAGTCCATCTCCAAAGTCAAATTCTGACCACAAGGCCACACCATTACAACGGCTTTGGCTGAAAAAGAAAAGAAAAGAGTTAGTTCTAATAAGTATGGAAAAGGATTGCAAGGAACAGCGATGATGTATGTTAAATGAGTTTCAACAACTTTAAGTCGGAATCCTAATATTCATGACAATGATCATGGCATGTGGACTCTGTCCTGGAAAGTTGGATTATTTATATATACCAACTGTCCAGAGTTTGAATACCAGATGATGATAGAAAATATGGATGAAGCATTATGTGTTTCCCTTTCTTGTTATTAATTGAGTCTTATTTTACAAAATATAGAGAAACATGAGGCCCAGGTGAGATTATAATAGTTAAAATAAATGTCAAACTATGTTATGCATATCAAAAGACATTTGATTTTTAGATACAAGTCGTTAAATTAAAAGTTATCACCATAAAGTTCCACAAAGTTTATCAAAAGCCCATCACAAATATTTCGATAAAATAAAATCCACAGCTCTATTACATGTATATAATTCAGAAGAATAACATGCACAATAAAATATCCACACTACATGTACAAAAAAAAAAGGTTTATATATGTGACAAAACTGTTGTATTGATAATCACAGTACTGTCCTGGTTATGAAATAAATTTGCGCCAATTATTAACTCTAAACAAAACATAAAATCAGGACATTTATGTTGTTCCTCTCTTTAATATTTCTTTATACCATATATCCTTGCGTGTAATCCAGGTTAAAATGCAAACAACACAGACCCTGATCTGCCGTCGCATAATGCGCCTGCAGATCAGGGTCTATGTTGTTTGTTCTACTGATTAGTCTTTACAAACTGCATAGACCCAGATCTGCTGGCGCATTATGCGATGGCAGATCTGGGTCTATGCAGTTTGCAGTTGGTATCAGCTTATACGTGAGTATATAGGTAAAGTAATTGAGCATCAACTATGCAAATCATTTCCTTTAGTGATGATAAATAATGCATGATTATGAAAATTTTATGTTATTTGGAAAAGTTGACATTTTTGGGGAGGAAGAAATCAGAAACGTGTCATGCCAGGATTCTACAGATTTCAAATTATTTTACAACAAAAAGAGGTTGTCTTCTGAAATAATAATAAGGTTATTTCCAACTTGATACGTCTCTACCGGTCCAAAGTTTTATAAAAATTCTGAACATTTGATATAAATAATCTTGCTGACTAGATCTGAGTCCTTAAAACCTGATGATGGTGCAGCTGCTGTTGATGTAAATAATCTTGCTGACTAGATCTGAGTCCTTAAAACCTGATAATGGTGCAGCTGCTGTTGGATAAAAGATACCTAGACCTATTTCTCACTATATGCTTGACAATAAAACTTGGCTAGAAGTGAATGAGCCCATGAATTTTACAAGCCACAGAAGGTGAAAATAAGGAAACAGATACATGTAGAATTTAAGCATTAACAAGTACACTTGGCTATATTATGTACTATTCCATTTATTTATGGTTGCTAGGTGACCTAATCTTTGTAAAGAAGGTATTTTCACTGTATTATGTATTCAATCCAGAACGTATAAAAATCTGTAAATTTGTTGTGACACCTGCAATGATGTTGCTGTAGCCCTAGTAACACATTACTATACAAAACCCATGACCTTGACCTTGGACCTATTAACTGCTCTAATACTCTGCTAATATGTGACAAATCTGACAGCAATACATGCATGGAAACAGATGATATAGCTACATCATTTAACTCTTAAGAATTAAGTCAAAAAAAACTAAACAACAATTCCCCTTGTGGTCTTGACATTTGGCGCATGGATCCATCATCACCAAGGATGTGCCATATTCACTTGTGAATCTTGTTAAAAGTATAATGCCTAACAAAAGACACATGATATAAGCTTTCTTTCCACCCAAAAATACAAGAAACTTAACACTGTTACCTTGACCTTTGACCTTATAGACTCCACTGCAGCAGCAATAATTATATCCCAAGGTTAGCATCTCCATGTTGTGTGATGTCAATTTATCCACAGCAATAACAGAAAGTACTGCCAAATTCAAAAACTTTAACCAGTGTCCATCCACATGGTGAAAACCTCATGTTGATATGACCATCCACTCAGGAGTAGCAAAAACAAGATTTTCAAGATGGCCACCATTGGATGTAAGATCGGCAACATTTTCATATACAACAAACTAGACATTATTAAGAATTCTGGTGAAAACCACATGTCGATATGACTTTCCACTTTTGGAAGGAGTAGCGATAAGATTTTCAGGATGGCTGCTGTGGCAGCCTTACTGGATATCTGATTGGCACAATTTTGACTTAGGACCAACTAGACATAATAAGAAGTCTTTCAGTTTCATGGTTGAATACTCATTTTATAATCGCATTGGGAACAATGGTCAATAAATAGCTTCTTCTAATGAAACTGTTCATTTTTCTCTATAAATTACCTTTATTTTCAAGATAACCAACCTCTGAAAGATCGTTAAAAACATTACTACTTAAGGTTTCAACACACATCACATGCATACCTGTGAAAACAATGTGTGTTACATCACTGCTTTTGGCATATGAATGTGGATATATTTGAGTGTTATTGCTGATTCACAACAAAATAAGATTACTTTTTTCAAAACTAGGAAAATGTATTTCATGAAACAACAACCATCAACATCGAAACCCAATTTTGATGCTGTGATTTCATTGCAAGTAACAGTGAAATTTCTGCTCATTCTTGAGCAAACCTCTGAGTGCCAATTTGGGAATTTTAAGTTCACTAAAAACTTTGGAACTCGCTTCTCCATAATGAACCATATCTGTTAAACAAAGCTTTTCATGCACAAAGTTCTCCTTTCACTTTCCTTCTCTTGCTATCCTTGATCACATTTGTGAATTAGTAGGATAAACCACTGATTAATGTTAAATACTTTAATTATGTTACATACATAATAATATTTATAACAGGGTTCGAATGATCAATTGAAACAAGTAGACCTGACACACGACTGTGACCACTAGCTCTTACATGGGTAGGATTTACATGTCTTTTTAACTTTTTTTTATTTATTTCACCTCCATTATTTGATCTGATACAAAAGACATAATTAACGTGATAATATAAAGCTGGTCTACTTTTAATTGATTATAACAATGCAAACAAACACTTCAGCAAATTGGAGATCAAACACAGCTTGCGGACATAGCTGGATGGTAGACTGACACTTTTTATATTTAAATACAAGACGGCATATCGCATTTATGATGATTACACTGAAACTGAATTAAAAGATAGAACTAAAACAGAAATTTCACTTGACAAAACTTATTTAACTGGTATTTATTTCTTGAAGTGTTGCCACCAGTAGGCATTACTGACATTTTGATGCATCAAAATTTCAAATATTGATATTTACAGTGTACTGACATTTTTGTTTGTAAAGAAAATTTTAAAAAATATATGACTTCTTATTAAAAGTTGCAAATTTCATGATGTTGATTCAAATTTCTGGGCACTAACAACAGTTTCTGACAAAAAAAACGAGCAATATATCAAGGTTTAATTTACCTATTTAGACCGCGATTTTCTTCACGTTCATCAAATAGGCGGCAATTCTTTCTGTATTTTTTTAGAAAAAAATGGGATCTACAACTGACCTCGCATTGTAAGCAGATATGCAAGAAATACAAATGCAAGTTATTGAGGGAGCGGTGTAATACAGGCTTCTAAAATATTTTTGAATTTCTACTTCTTCTCTACAAGAGACAATAAAGTTACTATGATCTTCTACTGTCTCGATGAAAAGTTCAATCATTCTCACCCTCACACCATTCTTCTTAGGACCATGACAAGGAAATTTTTGGTTCCCTTTATTTAATTCATGAAACAGGTAAACATTCATGGTCTCGAGTTTTCAATAGAAAATTTGCAAAAGAAGGCTTCTGAATTCTTTCAACTGAAAAAAAGATTAGTCTACTGGGGTATTTCACTAACACTGACCTCTCTATTTTCATAATCAAATCCCTGGTGAGTTTTTCATGGTCTCTAACAGAGGTTGTGAAGTCTAGGTGCAGAGCCTCCAACTCATTACTAAGGGCTCTACAGGGATACTCCCATAAAGGCTGGGGCTCCACATGGGCATCAACCTTCTCTGATGTTTCCTAGGTGAGTTAAAATCATTGGAATAAACTGCATGACAGATGAGCAGTATTAGCTCATTAAAATAAAAATCCTCCATACCTAAAACATGAGATCTGTGAGAAAAAATAAAAACTGATTAATTCAGTCTACATAGGCCCGAAAAAACTACTTGCCAAGAAAAAAAATCACAAAACCAATTAATTTAAAACACATAGGTTAGAAAAAGCTACCTGGCCCTTGGCAAATAAAATATGATTAAAGAAAAAGTAATCAAAGATAATGAATAATCAATTATTGCTGAGAAAAAAAGAACTTTATTGTCTGAAATTTAAAAGGCAAAATTCTCTTTGAATTTTGCATTTTGGGGGCAATTAAATCAGGTCTTCATGTCAGTCTTTCACAGATAACTTCATTCTTGTCTGTGAAATATTTCTTATAAATATAAACAAAAGAAAAAAAAGAAAAGCAATGAAAAATATTATATTTAAAATCCAAAAATAACAAAAGTCACGGCACGTGTATTAGCTTACCTGAATTAGGTTATCAAATATTTGAAGGTCAAATCCTTCACAAATCCCAACAGGAGCTCTGATTTTCCACAAATCTGTGTAGTCAACAGCAATGGTCTTGACACTCATGCTTTTTGGTAATATTTTACAGTCCCTGGTCATATGCTGTCTAAGTTCATCTATAGCATACCAGAAATAGATATGATCCCATGGTAAAACAGCTGACTGGAAGAGTGGTTCTGCTATTATAACACTGATCTGAAACAATGAATAGAAGCCTGTCAGACTTATCATATGCAGAAAAATGATTGTGAAATTTATGAAGTTTAATTTCAATATGGGGCCTGGGTTGCCAAGTATTCTAAGGCACTCCCCTTTACTGATCACTCACACCCCTCACCTCTGTCCATGTGAGTTCGAGTCTCAGTTAAACCAATGTGACAAAGCTTGCCAGAAGCTTCCTGTGGGGAGAGGGGTGTTCTTCCCGGGTTCTCTCTCCACCAAATATACTGGCCACCATCTATTGGACTGTCATGTGTTGAAAAATGGCTTTAAACCCAACAAACGACCCCCCCCCCCACCCCCCACCAAATAAATCAATTTCAACACAATCTTGTACAAATACTCAACTTGAATCCTTCTAAAATCTATAAACATACAAGCTATGCACAGTCATTGGAAAAACAAATTTTATTTCTTGGATTCTGTATTAGACACTGTTTATGAGTCTATTGTTAGACACTGTTTATGAATCTATTGTTAGACACTGTTTATGAATCTATTGTTAGACACTGTTTATGAATCTATTGTTGACTAAACTGAATTAGGAAGAGAACAACACCATGCATTTACAACTACACTATTTCAGTAACATAAGAAACGTCTGATAGGGATAGAATATTTTTATTATTCTGGAAATAAAAAATTTACAAATGCAATACCAACAAAAATATTTGACCAAAACAAATGACAAATAGATGCATGTGCTAACCTATGAAATTTTATTACATTTTATGTTTAAAAAAATAGTATTTTCACCCAATTAAATGTTTTGATTATACAGAAAGCTTTTGTCTTTGACTATATTGCTGGAAAAATAATTTTTCCACTATTCTCTCATAATTTTCCATTTAACATGGTAAAGTAAATATGGTATCACGATAATTCATCCCTGGGCAATTTGTCCCTGGATGATTTGTCGCTGACAATTTGTCCATGGACAATTCATCCCCCATTTCAGATTTTGACAAACTAAGACATAACTATGTATGCTTGCATGTATGTATGCATGCATGTATGTATGTATGTATGTATGTATGTATGTATGTATATGTGTGTGTGTATGTATGTATGTATGTATGTATGTATGTATGTATGTATGTATGTATGTATGTATGTATGTATGTATCAGAGCTCTGAAAACTTTCTGAATTGTTGTTGGACATTAGTTCTGTCAGGGGCAGTAGTAGTCAATTATGCATACCATTCCACCACCCCTGGTCATCTTACCTTGGAAAGTTAACTCCAATATATTTCCACACTTGGTCTTTTATTAAAGTTTTCAAGTCATTACACAGCAAGTGAATTACTAATATGCTTAATCTGACAAAATCCTTTTCTTTATTTTCTTACAAGTCAGTAATGCACACGTCAGTTTAATATCACTCAGATGTACATGGGCCAGTTGACACTGTACTGAAAAGTTGGACAATAACTTTGGAACAGAAGCATTTAAGTTGCAGGGGTCAAGGAGTTTGCTGTTACATTAAAACTTGCAACTCTGTTTTTGTTGTGCATTAGTACAAAGCCATAATTATCAACATACATTTCAATTTATATAGGGATTATTTCACTGTTTCTTTCCTACACCTTTTTGAAAATGACTTAACTATTTGTTGGGAATCCTTCTTTACCAGTGAAACGGAATGGTCTACTCCCAAACTTGGTTGAGACATGGAACAAGTTTCCTGGTACCTGGCCCTGGTATAGGTAACACTGCATTGCTTACAGAAGCCTCAAGACCATTTCACATCTACTGCAATGTACTGTCAAACCTGTCCGAACGGTCATCTGTGTTCAGCGGTCACCTGTCCACAACTGCCCCTCTAATTCTCCCCCCCCCCCGGCAAATTTCTTATATAAATGCCAAATGCCCTGTACTTAATGGTCACCTGCTTTTAACGGTCATCAGCCAGGTGTTTCCTAACCAAACAATGGTTTCACCCTGCCTTCAGTGGTCACTGAAGCGTATCAGCAGTGACCACTCCAAGCATTTCATATCTCGATTGTACTTACTGTAGTCCAGTCACGCTGTCATTCAAACTCAAAGGTGCCAACATGTCAGCTTCAACAGCAAGGCGGATTTTGTCCTTACATGAGAGAATCGAAGGAATAATATTTGCTGGACAGTGGACAAAGTAGTCGTGTAGTTACAGCAGAAATGGGAGTCAGGCGAACTCAGATCCAAGGGATTATTAAGCGTAGGGAAGATATTATGGACGATTTTGAGAACAGCATTAATCTGGAGTGTAAGAGATTACGTACAATCACACCAAATGAGTAGAGATACATGTACACTGCACTTCTGATATCCCTTATAGTTTATATGCTACTAACAATAGCTGCAGGTAGCTTCTTTTCATTTCTAATCATCAAAGGTCTCTTGCAAAAGCCAACTGTCTTTTGATCTCATTGAGTTTTAGCAACTGCTTAAGCCATCAATTGTCTGCAGTGTGAACACCTGTTTTCATGACTAATTATACCAGCTGGCTTAACAAAAAGTCAGTCCTGTGTTTGACAATCACAGGTAAGCTGTCAATTAGTAATTTTATTTAGACGCCGTTTCAACTGATAAGTGATGATTTAATGTACATGATGGATTAAAGTGGAACTTTTTATTTTATTTTTTTGTTATTTTTCTTTTTGCTAAACAGCTAAACTAAATACATGTATCTTGATAGCATACTACTGCTACTACTAATAGTGCTAATGCTATTTGGTGCATAGTACATGTATTTGTCATGAACAAAGTTTTTGAGCTGAACCTGCCTTCAGAGGTCACCTGTCTTCAAAGGCCACTTTGGCCTTTTCCCATGGGTGGCTGCTGTGGACAGGTTTGACTGTATATTTTACATATAAGATGAGGTCAATACCTATGTATGCGTTTCAGTATTTATCAAGTCTGAATATGAGTGTCTTATGGCTTAGCTGAAACTCACAATGTCTGATTTTAGCATTTTATAGTCAGTCAAAAAGTCAGTCCCATCAGACATGTCTGGCATATATGAGGAATTCGAAGGTTTGGTAGGTATGTATGTATGCATGTATGTATGCCTGACAGATATATATAGACAGAAATGTGTTATTGATGGATTGACCACAAGTATGTATGCATGCATGTATATACAGTCAAACATGTATTAGCAGTCACTGAAAGAAGATACTGTATTATAAGTCACCTCCATATTATGGACACCTGCTCATAATGGTCATATTTTCTTTGCTATGTATCATCATTTATGTAGAAGTCACCTGCTGAACACAGTAAGTGGTCACCATAAATTGGTTCAAAAATCCCGTGTTGTCTGTTTACAATGATCAGACAAGTTTACATAGATTTCACAGGAAACCCAAGGCTTGTTCATTAGACATGAGAAACAACAGGTGAGTGTTGCTCTATCTAAAAAAATCACTTGTGTGAATCAAGATGTTGGGTTTGTATCTTAAAGAAATTACTGACTGTACTCACTTATGAGTTGAGTCCAACTGCAAACTGCACAGATTAAGATCTGCCGTCGCATAATGCATCAGCAGATCTAGGTCTATGCTGTTTGTTAGGAGTAATCAGTAGAACAAACAACACAGACCCTGATCTGCCATTGCATTATGTATCGGCAGTGCAGGGTCTATGTTGCTTGCAGTTGGACTTGCCTTGTATGCAAGTATATATGGTTCATAACACAGTCAATCAGTTCAATTTTTTTTATACATGCCGAGTGTTCATATTTGTTTGTGACAATTTATTACAAAATGTACAGTGCGAAAGATGAAGCATAAATCCCTCCCATTGGAAGAGAAAATCCAAGTTATATAGCAAGTTATCACATACTATTGTTTGTAGATATACAATTAATTATCAATCCCAACTTTCATGCCATTTGCACTGCCTATATTAAAACTGATCACAGCCTCATCAGATGTCAAGCGAGTCTAATGATTTCCCAAATTTAGACTCTATTTCACTGATTTCAGGCAAAAATGTTAGAATGAATCCTACACTTGTTATGCTGTATGAACAAACAGTGGTAAAGTTGCTTCACTTGTTTTGCTCCAGGGATATACCCCTCAACCCCCAACCCACAATCTCTTTCTTCCTCAGAGTCTAGACAGTTTTTACCAAATAAGGCATATCATTCAGCAATTTTGAAAAGATGCTTTTTGTGTTTTACAGCACAGCAACACCTGTAGGTTACTTAGTGCAGAGGCAACTGAAGCAAAATGTCTTGCCCAAGGACACACCATAGTAGCTAACCTCTGCTGATCCAATGGTAGGATTTGAACCTGCACCCTTTCAGTCACCAATCCTCTGCTGATCCAATGGTAGGATTTGAACCTGCACCCTTTCAGACACCAACCCAGCATACTAACCAGTGAGCCAACATGGCTAAACTAAGGTTAATGTTCTTGCTAATGATAATAATACTTGATTTTATTTCCTTACATTTTTATTTATTTACAATCAACTATGAAATGGAAGAGGGGGGGGGGGCACACTCATGGTGCATGTTCAAATGGACAGTAACCAGACTGTTATATCTAGCAAATTGATTTAGTCATTAAAATTCACCCATATATCAACATAAATAATGAACAAAAATATTTACAAGATATTTGTGCTTTGACTATAAATCTGGGAAATTATATTTATAGAGCACTACCTGAATGTAATAATATTATTGTTATTTCTTAAAATTAAACATGATTTAATTAATTCATTCTTAATTATTATCATTATTTTGTTCTTAAGTTCACTGTTATTTTCATCTCATCTCTATTTCATTGTTTAATACATGCATTACTATCTATCATATTTCATATATAATGTTTATATATATATATATATATCTTTAGTATTGATTGAATGTTTGCATATGCATCAGATTTGTTTTCTTGTACTGTATATACTTGCGTATAATCCAGGACCAAATGCAAAGAACATAGACCCATAATGCGCCAGCAGATCAGGGTCTATGTTGTTTGTTCTACTGATTAGTCCTTACAAACTGCATAAACCCAGATCTGCTGGCGCATTATGTGACGGCAGATCTGGGTCTATGCAGTTTGCAGTTGGTTTTTGCTTATAAGCGAGTATATACGATATGTATCAAACATGCCACCATCAATTTCTGTAAGAATCTTAAATGTATATGTATATAATTGCTGATGGCCAATCGAATAAATGCAAATAAAGTTCATTCATTCACCTTAAGTTGTCTATTCATGAGTGTTATTTTACTTGTTGCTTCCTAAGATCACCCTCCAATTAAAGGTCACGTTTATAAAGGCCAATTCTGGCCAGTCCACAGATGACCACTTCATATATGTACATAGGTAGGTAGGTGAGTATGCTGAATAAATATATACATGTTATTACTTGGTAGGTAGTTGGTTTAGAATACTAAAGTGTTTAGGTAGTTATTTTTAAGTGGATGATGTAAAAAGAAATAGATAAAAAGACATTAAAGAACATAACATTAGTTTATGTAACCTATTTACCACTGTTTATTTAATATTCGTTATCAAAGCACCAACACTTCTTGAGAGGCTGTGCTGTCATTTGTCAAATCTGATATGGGGAATAACTGCCTTGAGATGAATTGTCTGGTAATAAACTGTCCTGATGACAAATTGTCCTGGGATGAATTGTCTTGAGGATAAATTTTCCTGGGATGAATTGTCTGAGAATGAATAGTCCTGAGGACAAATTGTCCTGGGATGAATCGTCTGGGAATTAATTGTCCTGGAATAAATAGTAGGGTGAACAAATTGTGCTAGAACCTGTAAATATATACAAAATTCAATCACAGTTAACTATTATGAATTCAAACAAAAAAAAGCTGAGTTATCTATTCCTAAATTAAAGATCACTCTTTTGTAAAATTATTATTGTTAATTATTTATTAAAATCATGAACTAAAATACATGAGGTAAACAAATACTGAACACATGATTCACACACGATATTCCCAAGTTTCAGATAATAAAGAAGAATTCTGTTTGTGTCCAATTCTAAAGAATGAAGATGAATTTAGTTTCAGACACAAACATATTAGTTTCTAGTGTGTCCAAAATGTATATACTCGCATATAAGCAGAGTCCAAGTGCAAACAGCATAATGTGCCAGCAGATCAGGGTCTATATTGTTTGTTCCACTGATTAGTCCTTACACACTGCATAGACCCAGACCTGCCAGTGCATTATGTGATGGCAGATCTAGGTCTATGCAGTTTGCAGTTGGTATCAGCTTATACATGAGTATATATGGTAATTAATGTACAAGTCTATATTATTAATTCTAAACATCACAAACTTTCATCACACATCCACAATTTAAAATCCACATGAATGTCAATAGGCATCCACATGAATGTCAACAGGCAAAATCTTAACAATAATAGTAGTTGTCATCTAAATTTCTCCATACGTTGAAAATAATGAACTTTTTTTCTACAAAAAAAGTGCTCTGACCTTAACCAAAGTATGGTTTTTGTCTTGCCATAATATAGGCATCACTTTTCCAATTGCGATGCCATAAGCATCAATGTTACATTTTTGCAGCTAGCTCAGTTTCTCTGACACTGTTGCATATACAGTCGTAAAACTTGATGGGTTTATTCATCTTGGTGGGTGCTGCTAATCACAGACAAAAGGTCACAGTGACCAATTTTTCACATTCAGTGATTTATCTGAGTATTTGGAATATGCCTTAGCAGAGCAGATCAGATATAACAGTCTGTGAAATAATTGTTTCCTATTTACTTTTGTGTTCTGTTTGAATCCAAAAGTGAACAAAACTCTATGAAGAAAGGCTAGACATTTTTGTAAAACAAGTAGTTGCTTCCCCTTACTTTTAAGCCACTAAGATCCTGTGGTGTGACCTCTTCAGGTCTCTTGTGCAGCACAGTGACCCTGTCCTGCAGACTGTTCTGCTTTACAAAGTCCATCACAAATCTACTGCACTGAGGATTGGGCTCTAAAGTGAATACCTGAAAAGCAGAAACTGTTTCACTAACTCCAGCACTGATACATGCTACACCAAGGCTGCAAACAAATCAAGATGCAGCAGCCTGGTGCTGTGAAAAAATGATTTTGTTATTCATGTTAAAATGTCATTTTTAGGGACAAATAATTAAAAAAAATGCAGATTTTTCAAAACATAAGAGTTCTGTAATAATTCAAAAAAGAGAACATATGCCTCTGTCATAATTCAAAAAGAGAACATATGCCTCTGTCATAATTCAAAAAAGAGAACATATGCCTCTGATGGAAAATAAGAAAAATGAAAATACTATCAATTATTCTTATTATTGGAATAAGTTTAAATTATAATATACCATATATACTCATGTATAAACCAATACCAACTGCAAACTGCATAAACCCAGATCTGCCATCACATAATGCGCCGGCAGATCTGGGTCTATGCAGTTTGTAAGGACTAATCAGTAGAACAAACAATATAGACCCTGATCTGCCAGCACATTACATGACGCCAGATCAGGGTCTATGTTGCTTGCATTTGGACCTGGCTTATACGCGGGTATATACGGTAGATATCTTTAACAACATTGAATTGTTATCAGTCTTTTGCACACAGGTATTAAGAACTAATGAATATAGTCGAAGTATTCCCTCACTATAATACTGTTGAAGAGAACCATACAGGTGTAATGTATTAAATGTGAAGTTACCTTATACTGGGGTACATTATACAGTGTATTGCTATTACATAATGTGATGGAATCCTAATAAAATGAACTGTGTTAAAGTGAGGTGCCTTATGGTGAGGAATGATTATATGTCTTTATTCTATTTTATTTGTTAGAAACATAACACAAATGAGAATGTGTTTCTTTTACGAGTGTAAAATCTTCCCAGAGTATAGCACAAATATTTTCTTCTTTGTTTAAACAAAACAGGTATCTTCATCTTTAAAGCATAAGAACCAGCTAAATTTTACTGTAAATATATGAATATCAGTCTATAACTTAGGAATGTAACTCTTATGTGAAACAAAGAAATTTTAATGTTTAACTTATCGTCTATACTTGTGTATAAGCCAAGTCCAATGCAAACAACACAGACCCTGATCTGCCATCGCATTATGCGCCGGTAGATCAGGGTCTATGTTGTTTGTTCTACCGATTAGTCCTTACAAACTGCATAGACCCAGATCTGCTGGTGCATTATGCGATGGCAGATCTGGGTCTATGCAGTTTGCAGTTGGTATCGGTTTATACGCAAATATATACGGTAGATGTAATGGTATTGCATGTTGTCTTGATATCATGATCTAACTCTGGAAATATAATTCAAACCATGTTTTCATGAGAAATATCCATTAATTTATTGTCTTGCCTGAGATGATATTACTATAACCATTGCAACACACTATCAAACAACCTGTGACCTTGACCTCGAACCTTTTTATGGCACCATTGCGAGAGCTGTTTCATATTCTCTGTTAAACTTATGTGCCAAATTCGATAACAATCCATGTATGAAAACAAATGATACAGCTCCTGCATATTGATTGCAACAATCTACCCCAAAAAAGCTAAACAACAATTCTTGTTGCAACCTTGACCTAGGACCTCTGAATCGGTCATCCCAAAGAATGCTTCATGTACACTGGTAAATCTGGTTCAGAGTTTAATGCCTGTCTATGGACACATGAAATAAAGGTTTTTGTTTTTTTTTAAAACTTGAACCAAATGAATACTGCAACTCTGATCTTTAATCTTTTGACCTCCACAGCAGTGGCAATATTTTATATCCCATGGTAAAGTTCTTCCTGTGACTGATGACAATTCATCCACAGCAGTAGTAGATAATACTGCCATATAAAAGAAAATGAAACCACTGACCACCCAAATAAAATTTTAAAAAATTTAAAAGTACTATGAACAGCATGCTGTATACCCACCCCATGATTAATATTCCTCTATGTAGATAACCGAAACCACTTTTCTTCTTTCAGTCATGGTGACCCTGATCTTTGACCTTTTTACCCCAAATTGATAGGCTCCTTCCTTACCCAAGTATATGCCATCTACACAGTTTGGTCATATCTGTGGTGTAGAATTAATGTTATTGTGCAGAACCAATTTTATTTTTTCATTCACAGTTACCTTAGCCTTGGACCTTTAGACCCCAAAATTGTCAGGCTTCTTCCTTACTGCAAATGCAAGCCATCCACAATGTTTGGTAACCAAGGATAATGAAGAACTCAAGTTATTGTGTGAAAAGCATTTTTCTTCTTTATGCCACAATTACCTTGACCTTTGACCCTTAAATCCTGAATCTGAAAGGTTCTTCCTTACCCCAAGTGCAAGCCATCACCAAAGTTTGGTAATTGAAGAATGTGGAGAACAGTTATTGTGCAGTACCAAAATTGGTAACAGATGGATGGACTGATGGACATCATAATATAATATGGTGTACTTTGTGACCTTGACCTTCTTGGCAATGTTCTTTCCCCTCATACATTTGTGGGCAAGTCTGATGATGATCCACATATGAAAACTGGAGATACTGCCCTTTAAAAAAACTTTAAGCTATAAATTGATGCGAGACTGATGATGGACAGACATTGTGACCACTGTCTTTTCTTTTGTGACATTCGTTGCAAAAGTCATTGGGGCATTGAAATACTCTTGGTACATCTGTAAAACTATCTCCTCCTATAGCAATGGATTAAAATTCATCAAGCTCGGTACATTACTTGTGTGTCTATGTGCAAGATGGGTATATATTTTTTGCTCTCTCCTCTGTCCCTGTGAGGAGAGAAATTATCAAAATTACAAAGATTCAATTGCAATAATATTTTGGAATATTATCTGACAGAACATCGTCTATGCAGTCATACTGAATAGAAACACAATTTATGTAATACATTTTGGATTAGAACAACAAGATGGGGGGGGGTAAGGTTGACAGAGGCTGTAGAATTAATGAGTTTCTAATTTTGATATGTAATATGTGAAAAGCATGCAGAAAGCTGCACTAGTTTTACCTGCTTTGCTCCCAGTCTGGCTGCTATTAATGGCAGTAAACTCCCATCGCTGACACATAGACATACACTGTCAGATGTTATGTTCTGAAAATCAGCAAATAAAATTAATTCTTCAACATGTTATCAACTCATTATAACTTCTTTCTAGCAAGAAATGAAGTTGAAGCAGCCTCAAAAAGAAGCATTAGGTGCATTTCTTAATTTTACTCAAGTGATGCTTAAAATAATTTTCTTATTCTTTGACATTTTGTAGGCTGAGCACATGCCAAATATAAAAAAAATGCTGAAGAGGAAAAAACAATGAGATGATTTTTGTGTCTTTATTGTTAGCATTAAGTTACTTTTGCATGCCGAGAAAAAAATGAAGTTTGATGTCAACCAGAATGACCTTTTGATTTGATCTTTCACTGGAATATTCATAAAAAGCCTACTGTATCTACTCGCTGACAAGTTGTGTCCAACTGCCAACAACACAGACCCTGATATGCCATCACATAATGCACCCGCAAATCAGGCTCTATTCTGTTTGTTCTACTGATTACTTCTAACAAACTGCATAGACTCAGTTATGCTGGTGCATTATGTGATGGCAGATCTGGGTCTATGCAGTTTGCATTAGACTCAATTTATAAGCAAGTATATACAGTAGTCCACTTGATAAAAAGTTATTACAGTCCATGCATCTTGCATTAATATTAGGGAAGAATTATCTCACTTATGTAAACCTTGCACAGTGCTAGTACACACCCTAAACCTATTATCAGGTGGATCAAGCCATTATAACTATTTCAGTCTTGTAGGTCGGGTTATAAAACCACATTCACCTGGGATAACGATGATGCTACAGATACAATAACTGTGCAGAATTTGTCCAAGTACAGTGATAATTTTAATCAGCGGTAGGTCTTGGCTTTTTTTTCCCTTTTGGCCTAATACTTTCTAGTATGTATGTAACTATAGGGTTTAACAGCACATGAGCACAATAATGGCTATATTGTGCCGATTACAAGTTAAGTTTTAAAAATGTAAAGATAAACAATTGCCAAAAGACCTTAGGAAGACAAACCCTTCCAAATAATGTAAACATGTAGAACTACATATAAAAGATAAACGATCAAGATGCTGAAATTCTTTCAAAGCTATATAAGAAAAAGAAAAAGGTAAAATAAAAAATCCTTAAAATACTGGGTCAAAATTTATTATATAAATTGCATTCCTTCAAAAAGTCAAGAGATTTTCTCTCTTGCTTCATCATCATAAAATGTCTTAGTTAAATTCACACTAAAAACTTCTGTCCCGTGGGGTTGAAGTCGATACACTCGACAAGAATGTGTTCCACTGTCAGTCCACACTGGTAAGATATGCACTCTGGTCGAGGTTCACCCTGAATGAGGCATGCACAAGTCACGAATATGTCTCCTATATACGATCGGCACAATACCACCTCTCTGCGATTTGTTCTGTGTGATGGATGCCACTCTCCAATGATGGGCTTGACGTTCTGAAGCTTTATTTGTGGAGTTTTAATTCGACATATTTGGCCTCTTATATAGAATATACTGATTTGTATAATATTTGCAGTCAGTATATAGACTCTTGGAAATGGGTGACTGCAGGGCAGCTTTGGCTGCTTTATTTGCCCTTTCATTACCCTTAATACCAATATGGCTAAGAGGCCAACAGTACAGAGTACTTTTTCCACACTGTATAGGCAAATCATGTTTCTGTAATATTTGGAATATTAATGACTTGTCAAAATTAAGGCTTCGCCAGGCTTTCAGTGTGAAAGGGAATCTGACAAGATGATGAAATTTTGTTTTTGAAAGGTTTCAAAGTAGTTCAAATATTTCAATATGACTGTAATTTTTGCAGTATAAAAGGATGCTTTGTCTGGTTACTGGCTTGAGATGGGGTTGCGAGGTGTTGCAGCAGATGCAACCTTGTTCTAATCTTTCAAACCATCTATATAAAGAAATATATGGCCATGATAGGAGATTCTGATTTCAATGAATTTCCTCTGAAAAACAAGAGGATTAGTCGAGGACTTTTTGAATTGGCAAAGATCAACTATCATTTTTGGGGGGGGGGATGAAGGAAGTTTGATAACCATGGTGGTTATTTGGGAACATAAAATTTAGCAGTATTGGCAAAACTGATTTTTGCTACTTCTGGATGAAGATGATTACTTAAGCCAAAAGTGGGAATTAAATTTAGTTTCTAAGTGTACAAGGTTTGGTATTTGAGTCTAAAATGAGGGATTAGATGGATTAAAGGATAGTTTGGTAGCATACTGAAGAGCCAATTTCATTCGTCTGAGATAAAGGGATGGTTTATTTGCCTCAACATAGAGGTTTTCTGAATGGGAAGGTCTAAATGCCTCCAGACAAAGTCTAAGTGCCTGACTGTACACCGGGTCTAGCATCTGCAGGTAAGATTTGCAAGCTGATCTGTACACAAATGAGCCATAATCAAGTTTAAATCAAATACTGTATAACTGGAGTAAGAAACTCTGGTCTGCTCCACAATCTGTGTTTGCCATAACTCTTATTAAATCCAAGGCTTTTTTACATTTGTAAACAAGGTATTTAATATGGAAAAGGAAAGTTGGTTTATGGTAAAAAAAAATGAGGCTGAAAAATTTGGTCTTCTGCTAAAATGGGATAAGAGAACTGTCAAGACAGACCTTTAGGTTATGATGCACTTGTATGCACTTCTGCCTACTGCAAAGAATTCAAGATAATAGGCAGAAATGCATACAACAGTTTCAGATTTAAAACCTCTGAACCCATTTTCTACTCACCATTTGTAAACTCTATTTAAGCATATCTATAGTTGATGTTCAATAGTATTCCGCAGAGTTGATTTTTCCAGAAATGAAATGCATTTACAATAGCCTTCATTTCCAGAAGGTTGATGTGAAGATATACCTCCTCCAGCTCCCAACTGCTGCTGACTGTAGTGAAACAAGGCAAACAGTTGGGTTTCCCAACCGTACGAAATGGTATCCATGTAGAACATAATTTCCAGTTGGGGGTTTTCCAGAGGAATTCATGCTGTAAGCCATTGTTTGTTCTACCACTGATGCAGGAATTGTCTTATTTCAGTTGAGATCATAACTCGATGATCGAGTTGATTGGAAAGGGGTGCCACTGGGACAGCAATGCCAACTGCAAAAGGCGCAGGGAAGGGTGGCCAAGAAGTATGAATCTGCTGCCACATAGAGCATGTGGAGGAGTTGCAAAAACTCTCTTGTGGAGATCCACTCCGTGTTGGAAATCAACTCTGTGATCTTGATAATCTGCCCAATGTTCAAGGGAGAGTGATGAACAATGTTGATATTGGTAAAAATTCCATACTGAAAAGTTTTTAGGTAAAAAAAAATCAGCCTTCTATTTAGTGAGTCTCACTGTAAGTGTGTAGATCTTTATAATCGGCATTCTATATAGTGAGTCTCATAATGAAAGTGTGTACATCTTTATAATCAGCATTCTATATAGTGAGTCTCACTATGTAAGTGTGTAGATCTTTATAATCGGCATTCTATATGGTGAGTCTCACTATGAAATTGTGTACATCTTTATAATCAGCATTCTATATAGTGAGTCTCACAATGAAAGTTTCTAGTTCATATTCAATATTCTTGATTGTGGGCCTCACAATGAAAATTCTCAGTTCCTCACAAACGGCATTCTATATAGTGCACCTCAGAATGAAAGTTTTCAGTTACTCTGGTTCTGTTCCTGGGTTTCCCAATATTGCACAGGTTTAAAGATTTAAAGAAAAGGTATGTCTCTGATTTTCCCCACTGGTAATCCTTCTTATCATAAGATAAACTAATTTTTGGAGTAAAATGTTTCTTTGACAATATTTACCCAATCATAATAGCTTAGGAGTACAACCATTATCTTGCAAATCCAACCCTCCCAAGTTAAATTTTAGCTATAAAAAAACCCTAAAAATTGTCAGCCCACATAGGTGGGAGTCATCAGACAAGAGTAATCTCGCCTTGAATAGAGGGATTGGCACCAAATCTCGTCCATTCTTCAGTTACTACTGGAGTGGAATGCATGCTCTATTAGTAGGATGTAACTGATGTAAGTATTATTAAAGAAACATATTTTACTCCCAAAATTTATTTCTTCTTCAAATATGTCACTCTATCATAGGTGGCACTCCACAGTTGTTAGAGTTTTAAAGAAAAAGAATTACCCAGGTTTTCCTCACTGGTTGTCCTGGCTATTTAAATAAAACCTTGTATATCTTATGTATTGCTAAACGAACTTTTAATTCCCTTTATTTTGGTGTATGATTGATGGGTGCAATTTGGGTTATACAGTATACAGCTTGGTCGTACTTAAGATGTGCACCTCTCAAAAAACTGCTAGCTCCGCTTGGTCATTTTCACTTCCTGGACTTCAAAGGTAAATTTTAAAAAAAAAGCTGAGAACTTTTTACATATATATATATATATATATATATATATATATATATATATATATATATATATATATATATGCATGCACACAAATACAAAGAGTCCTGTCTAACAGTTTACCGACTTGATAACTTGAACAAGAGTTGGTCATGGTGCAACATGTGGCGATCATGCTGATTACATATTGAATTTTCTGTTTCTGTACATGTTGGGACACTGAAAAGGTTATTTTTTTATGTGCATACAAGTCATCAGACATGAGAAATTATTTTTAAAAATTCCTGTCCCAAGACTTACATCCATTACGGTACAAGATGGTACCCTTTCGTGACTCCCATGAACTGCATTAATATTAGGAGCACTGCAGTCACATTCAAAAATAAAAAGAGTAACCTTTTGGAGAGTTTTGATGTAGATGTCCAGTCTGTATGGATCACTAATCATGGCTAGCCGTGACCTGCTAAGGGTAATGTGAGCCCCACATGTACACACTGGTCTGTCTTCTATTCCACCTGTCCTCTCTTCACTGCAATGTACAAACAAAACAAAAGTTTTTTTTATGACAAAACAGTATGTTAAAGTAGCATATGAAATTCAGATACCTGGCCTTAAACATTAATGACTAATACTAAAAATTCATTTGAAACTGCAAGATTAAATTAAATATCTCTAAATGTAATGAAGAAAACTGCAAGATTAAATTAAATATCTCTAAATGTGATGAAGAAAACTCCAATTAAATGAAATATCTCTAAATGTAATGAAGAAAACTGCATGATTAAATTAAATATCTCTAAATGTGATGAAGAAAACTGCATGATTAAATTAAATATCTCTAAATGAAATGAAGAAAACTGCACAATTAAATTAAATATCTCTAAATGCAATGAAGAAAACTGCATGATTAAATTAAATATATCTAAATGTAATAGAGAAACAAGCAGGATTAAATTAAATATCTCTAAATGTAAAGAAGAAAACTGCATGATTAAATTAAATATCTCTAAATGTAATGAAGAAAACTGCATGAAAATTTCACTTCTAGCTACTCTGCTCTTCTAGAACTCTGAATTTTCAAAGTTTTTACTTAAAGAACTTTAATTTTTAAAGAGTGAGTTTTGAGTCAAGCCCAAGTCTTTTACTTAGAATATATAATGAATTCCAAGCCATCATATATACTTGGTGACAAGTCAGGTTGAACTGTGAACAACAGAAACCCTGATCTGCTGTCACATAATGCACTGGCAGATCAGGGTCTATGTTGTTTCTTCTACTAATTACTCCTAACAAACTGCATAGACCCAGATCTACCAGTGCATTATGCAACTGCAGATCTAGGGCTATGCAGTTTGCAGTTGGATCCAACTTATGAGTATATACAGTAGATATTGGCCATCCCATGCCTCTAAAAAAAAATGTTTCATTTTGCTTCTAATCAATAGCTAAATTATCACTAATTAATGACAAATTAACCAAATAGTTCAGGTATCGTTTTGTGTGCAAATTGAGTTTTTGATTGCATCATGTTCTTTAACATTAGGAAAATGCACAGCAGATACTTCTAAATTGGTGATTTGGCAATTATAAGAGTTACAGTTCTTATCTGATTAAACATTTTATCCAAAGTTACTTCCATTGCACAGGAGGCAAAATCAACCATTTTCTTCTTTAGATAATATCAACAAAATTATAATTTCAAGGATTCCCCCAACATCATACATTGGGAAATCTGAAGACATTGTGTAGTATACAATTCTGAACCACATTCAGACAGATGGTAATGCAAATTATAAAATGATACCTTGTTTCCTTAGATACATCAAACCAAAAACTATATTCATCATGGCTGCTAATAATTGTAAGCTCTTCATTCTCTTTGACTGTGATGTTGTTGTATGGATAGTAGATTGCCTGCATCCAGTGGTCACGCCACTGAAAATGGGAGTAACATGTATGTGAAAAATGTTTGACACATGAAAGGAAAATAACTGGGTAAAAGGCAGCTCTTTTGCATAACATATTTATTTTGTAAAGATGCTGGCTTCAGAAACCATGGTGGCTCAGTGGTTAGCATAACCGACTCACCACTGAAAAGGTGCAGGTTTGATTAATGCCATTGGATTAGCCTGGGTCGGCTACTGTGGGGTGTCCTTGGGCAAGGCACTTTACTCAAATGCACTAAACAACCTACCGTATTTGCCAGCCTATAAGTCGATACTTTTTGACCTGGAAGTCTGGGCTTCGTCTTATACTCCGAATCGACTTATATATGGATTATGTCATTGAAATTGCTTTACCGCATGTTAATGTAATTTTTTGTTAGTGAAAAAAAAGAAAAAATTAAAAAATTTCAAAGTACGAAAAGTATAGTGTAAAAAAATAATTATCATTTTTGGCTTCGTCTTATACTCCGCATCGACTTATATATGGATGAAGGATTAAAATTGACGAAATTAGCGAATTCGACTTATACTCTGCATCGACTTATAGGCCGGCAAATACAGTACTTGTGTTGCTGTGCTGTATAATACACCAAAACAATGAAATTAATGTTCAAATAATTAAACAAAAAAAAAAAAAAAAAACCCCACATTAACTCACTTTGCTAAACTTGCTAAAAATTGCAGATAGATCTAAAAATCAAGTGTTCTGCAGAACTGGTGTCACAGCTGCATCCATGCAGTCATGTGTATCCTTCCACCCCTATATCTTATTTGTTTACATCAATGACTGTGATGCAGCCGGAAAGTAATTTTTAAAAAATATTATGTTTCTCTGTCAATATTTATCTGATCACATATTGTTAGGAAACAAACTCTGATACCTCTCAAATCCAACCCTCCCAGAAGGATGCAAACTTGTCTTTCCCATCTATATAACATATAGAAAATGGGAAGAAACTCTTCCAAATTACCTCCCCTATCCACCGCTTGGATACCCATGTACCAGATGTTTACCAGTTTAAGCTTGAGAAAACATCAATGAGGATGCATGCGACTGCAGGGAGGTGTAGGAGAGCCTATATATAGTAATGTGATCAAGTAAGTATTCTCAGATAAACATAATGTACTAAAAATTTACTTTCTCCATTGAATATGTTTCCTGATCACATTCATGTTGGGACAATAAGTAAGAAAAGAAAATGCTTCAGCATCCAACCTCTAACAAGGGTATCCTTTGAGGGAAATATGGCTGAAGTCACTATGTGAAGGATAAATCGCTTCCAGAACATGAAGGCAGCATAACTGATGGTCATGTAACATATAATGTAAATATCACAGGTAATGAGAAACGACTGACATTTTCTTACCAAGGAAAAATCCAGTTGAATTCAGCAAAAGCTCAGTCCATGCCCATGAGGAGGTTGTAATGATTTTAATTGGGTCTGGTGGTTGTATGGGCCACAGCTATTGGACCCACTAGATTCAATACCTGCCTCTGTGACTCTATGTCTCGGAAATAAAAACTCAAGAAGGTTGATTGTAAATGCCAGTCAATGGCTTCAGTAATGTCTTAGATCGAAAAGTTGCATGAGCGGAAATTTTCAATAATCGTATCTGTGAGACCTTAAGAGTACACTAAGCGTATTGCCCATTTCAAGGCCAGGGGACATTATGTCCCCTGTCCTATGAATCTGGGGGACACAAAATTTCAAAGGAAAAAGAAAATTACTAGACAGTACTTAATGCACTAGTAGTGGTAAACAAAAAAAGGAGATCATTTTATTTATTATTCTAATGTATTTTTTTTTTTTAAAAAGCAAAAATAATTGATTAAATGCCAAATTGTGAATTTCTGCAAGTTTTTCACCTGAGAAATTTAGTCCCATCTGTAATTAATTCAACCTCAAAAATATGTTAACTGGTGGCCATCAATGACTTTGCATTGCAACCTGACAGACTACTACAAACCCTGAATGTTTTGATTGCCAAATATGTTCGTTTTAAAATGGAAATTAACTGCCATCTTAAATTTCTCGACCCTTTAGCAACTCTGGCCACTGCTAGAGCCAACATAGATGTGTACTGACATGCACTGAAAGAAAATAGTGGCATTCAGGAGTCAAGATTTGGAGGATACAGGACAAAAAACTTGACAGAATCCTGTGATCCTGCGCTCGAGGATCAGCAATGAGGCTTAAGGGGTTCATTACTCTTTTCCTGCCTTTACGGGAAGAAAGAGGCTTTGTCAGGCCCCACAACCTCTCTCTCTCTGTGTTTCAAGTAGTGCTTGAGAACACAGACCAGATCTTGCATCGCTGCTTTTCCTGATGTATCCACTGAGGAGAGAGCAAGCAGATGACCACTTTCTGGTTGCCTGCAGACAGTAACCGGTTCTTAAGTATGAAACCTGGTTGCATCATTAGGACCATGGAACTATCTGATCTGAACTGGAAATAATCTGAGTCCAGTAAAAGGGCATGGAACTCACTCACCCTGCATGTTGAAGCTACGGCTATCAGAAACCAATGTTCTGTCAGATAGCAGCTTCAGTGAGATTCTGTCTAAAGGCTTGAACTTAACTTACTTGAGCCATACCAAAACCCATGAAAGCTTCCACTACAGAACAAGTTCAATGCACTCAGCCTATTCAGGTCAAAGTTGGCTAGCAAATCTGATAGGTCCTTATCGTTGTCTATATCCCCTCTAACATGATGCCTGAATGTGTCGGAAATCATGGAGTGGTAGCCCTAGATAGTTATAGGAGCTAACCTTTTCTCCTCAAAATGCCAGAGAAATAAATTGGCCAGTTGAGAGATTAAGGTATTCAAAGGCATGACCCTGCACTAGTTCCTGAAAACATGCCCCTTTCCCTCATGAGCCTCTAAAGTGGAAGATCTTTTAGCTTGTGAGATTCTCTCCACAAGTAAAGGTCCAAATTTCTTTCTATGCAAGGCCCACTTGACAAGAACCAGGTGTGAAGAAGAAGCTGGTCTGGGCAGGGATGAAACACCTGCAACTGGGGTTGTTTGATCAAGTTGGGCCTAACCGGGATTTTCATGGGGATGTCTATTGCTAGGTCGAGTAGATTGTTCAGTCAGGATTTGTACCATCTGAGCGGGGTATCAGATCCCCTTTGCAGGTCTGGCCCCTTACTTTTTGAATTACTCTTGGGATCAGAACAGTTGGAGGGAAGTCATAGCCCAAAACCCATTCCATGTGACTGCTAGAGCATCCACAGCCCAAGCCTCTGGATCCAGGACTGGAAAGATGAAGGTGGACTGTTTGTGGTTCGACCTTATCACAAGAGATCCATCATTGGATGCCACCAATTTGTGCAAATCCAATGAAAAATTGATGGATGAAGGAACCACTTGGTTTGAAAAGTCTGGCCTCTTCCTGACAATGAACTGGCTAGAGCACTGAGTCTGCTGGGAATGTGTCTGATCTGTCCCAGAACAGGATGCAGAGGTCGGGCGATTCTCCCCCACCCCTTGGTGTGGAGGATGTAGGTGACACCACAGAATTTTCCAGCATTACAAATATTATTTGTCTGCAAAGCTGATCCTTCCTGAAATGAAAGGTATTCATTATAGCCTTCATTTCTTAAATGTTGATATGAAGTGCCTTCTCCTCTGGACTCCAGTTGCTGCTAACCATGGTGAAGTGGGCCAACAGGTAAGCCATCCAACCATATGAGCTGGCATCTGTACAGACCGTAATCTCCAGAGGAATTTCGGCCATTAACCATTGATTGTCTAGCCATTGATGCAGGAACTGTTTTATCTCATTCAAGATCTTACCACAATCTAGATGGACAAAGCACTGGGAGGGGATAAGGTCCGACTTCACCCAGTTCACTAAAAAGGCGAGGTGCAGAAAAGTGAGATAAGGCTATTCAGGTCCATCATTAAAACTGAACTTAGCACATGTTTTTGATGGATGTCATATAGGTATGCTGCAGTCACTGTTGATGGGGAAGACCTAAATAAGGTTATGATGTAGTTGATTGCGTTCATAAATGTCCATGGGCTGATATCGAGACTGAATGGCCGAGCACGAAATTGGTAAACTGTTCCTTGGAATGCAAATTGAAAGAACTTGCGTAAAACCAGGTGAATAGGAATATGGAAGTATGCGTTGGTCAGATCAAGACTGATCACAAACTCATTCCGTTTGATGTAAAGCAGTACTGACCATGAAGTTTCTGTCTTGAACTTTGGCACAATTATGTATTTGTTGAACTGGCCAAGATACTGGCCTGAGTTCGTCATTGATTTTTGGCATCAGAAAAAAGCTTTGAATAAAACCCCGTAAACCAGTTTGTGAACTCTCTCTACCACCAGCTTGGTCAGTACAGAATTGATCTCTTCTGTAAATTTCTGCCTTCCCAGGATCAGCCAGACCCGTCGTCATGTAAGGAGAACACAAAAGGAGAGGAGGGTGGATAAATGAAATATAAAGCTCCTCCAAAACAACTTAGATCATCCATTTGTTTTGCCGAAAGAAGCTGATCCAAGGTTGTCAAAAAATGTTTAAGTCTGGTACCTACAGGTAAATTTTCAGCAGGCAGTTAGGGTGATAAGTCACTGATAGTTGTTGGAAGACTTGGGGAAGGAGAAACTTGGTTTCCTGTCCCCTTTATATATCTTTAAGTGGGTTGTAGTTGAGACTGCTGATGAGCAGGATTTAGCCTTCTCTCCCTCTGCCTATGATCATCTATCTGCACATCCTTTATACTGCTAATGTACTGCAGTGACAACCCAAAAGACAATGAGCATGAAGTTAAAAAGTGATCCTCCTTCAGTGACATGGCCAAAGAGTGATGTGGCTTCAGTGACAAGTGGAGAAAGGCATCTTGTTTTACTAAATCAAGGTTGCAAGATCCCATAAAGACATTGGTCATAGAATGATGTGCTATCCAATTAATCACCATGACAATGTGGGCTGCAGACTCACACACATGCTCAATGCCCAATTTTTAGGTCAGATGAAAACTTTCTAATGATGCCAAGTCAAGCATTTATGATGCAGCCACCATTATTCAACACCAGCTTGGAAGTCACATCAAAAACATGCCGATCGACCTTATGGGACTGCGGGGTTGACATGTTTACTGCTGCAATGTTCTTATGTATGCTCAGAATGTCTACATTGTACATGTATAAGTATGTGTGGACCCAACATGATAAAAAAGAGAACTGGTAATAGGCTTTCAGAGAAAAAGAGGAGACAAAAGGAGGGTGTTCATCCTCATCCTCAACATCTATAAAGGCCTTGACCTTATAGGCCTTGACCTTATAGGCCTGGTATGTTGATGGTGGTCATTCAGACCATGACAAGACCTGGCAAATTTCCTCAACTCCATCCACTCCATCAGCGGACTGGAGTGAGGCAACAGATGGAAGTTTTCCCCACAATCACTATGGGAGCTGTCCTCATGTGGAATAACTTCCATGTCTGTGTATAACATGCCCAGCAGCATGGAAAAGTAGTGTCATTGTTCCATGGCATTTCTTCATCAGATATGAAAACATCAGGCCTGCTGTTTTGACTCCTGGTTGGGCAACTAAAAAGGTATGGTTTTGTGTATAATGTGAAGATTGACTCGTATTCGGACCATCAATACAAATGACTGGTCGTTATTTGGAATAAATGGCTGGCAAACTGGCTGTAATGGCTGGTTGGCAACCAGAACAGCAGCAGGCAGAGACAACTGCTGATAGAACATGCTGGTGACATCAGTATCATACGCCAGAAGCCCGCACTTAAAGGCACTAAGGTCATGCACAGGCAAGTGGTGGGAATAATGCCAAAAATTGCGAGAAAAATCTCCCTTCAATTCCATGCATGTAGTGGAAACATGCGACAGAGGGTCAGAAGCTCCTTTGAAGCTAACAACCATGAATCTGCCTCCTGAACAATTCTCATCAATCTATAACTTGAGCAATGCTTGGGATGGGTGTAGCATGGATGCATCCAATGCCACCCGATTCTCCATCTTTAGCTGGCCAGACATGACCGTCACTGATGGCAAGGCTCAAATCATTTTTAGTGGCGGGAGGTGTCATTGTAGTATACCCTGCTACACTAGCCATAGACAATGTTTTAGGATGGAGACACTGAATGTCGCTATCCGATTACTTCAACTTTGCCCATCTCTTTCTCCCTTTCAAATTTTTTCTGCAGTTTCATGGATCATATTCCCTCTAACCACGAACACTGCAAGGTAATGTTGACTACAAACTTCTTGCATTTAGCACATTTCATCACTATTGTATATCTGAAATGAAAATAAATTACAAAAACAGGAAATAACAACCTGATAGTGTCAACAAAATCACTAATCGCGCTCGTTACAAATACATGTGAGAAATTCAACCAGTTTCCACAATTAAAATGAACAAACCGCAAGTATCAATGATACCATGTGCAACTTATCAGGTCAGAAAAATTATTTCCACAAACTACGAACAATATGTATAAATATAATGAAAAATCACCCAAAAGGTTACCATTGGCTTGCAGAAACCATAATTCACAATATTGTACCACACTTTTGATCGATGGGTAGAACTAAAAATGATTTTGATGAATATCAAAAGATTATAATAAACTGTTAAGAAAATAGAATGCTATCTCAAAAATTAGACATCATTCCAACTTCATCAAGGTGAAATTAGGTAAAAGTGGCTCTGGCTAAATGCTGGCTTCACTTATCCTTCAATGAGATTTGTTTCTTGTTGCTAGGAGGGAGAGTACCATATGTACTTTCTTATAAGTCAAGTCCAACTGCAAACTGCACAGACCCAGATCTGCCATCACATAAGGTGCCAGCAGATCTAGGTCTATGCAGTTTGTTAGGAGTAATCAGTAGAATAAACCTATTTACTCACGTATAAGCCAATACCAACTGCAAACTGCATAGACCCAGATCTGCCATCGCATAATGTGCCGGCAGATCTGGGTCTATGCAGTTTGCAAGGACCAGTCAGTAGAACAAACAACATAGACCCTGATCTGACGGTGCATTATGCGATGGTAGATCAGGGTCTATGTTGTTTGCATTTGGACTCGGATTATACGTGAGTAAAACGGTATGTCAAGCAGCCCAACACTATCACAGAAAGTTTCCCTTGTGGTCAGTGTGAAGTGCATGTTCCAACACAATGGGGAAGGAAACATTCATCACATTTTCTCCAGACTCTTCTGTTATCATAACCAAGCACCACCTGACACTCAAAACTAAATAGCTCTCTATCCCATCCATTCTGCAAGGCCCTGCCTAATTTTCCCCTCACACAATTAATTCACCGAATTCGGATCACTTTAGAGGTGGCTAAGGTCGATGATCAACCTGAGCTTGCAGTTGGCCTTATGCACAAGGAAAAGCTTAGAATAAAACCTTGGATATTGCGGTTTCCAAACAATCTCCACCGCTCACTTGTCAATCAATGACCAGATCTCCTGCTGCATATTTGTGTCCTTCTCCGAGTCTGACAGTACGTCCATCATGAGCGGGGAGGACAAAAAAGGAGGGGGTTGGATAAATGAAATGACTTTTGAGCACCCACATGTTTTGCAGAAATAGAGCAATCAACGATGGTTGAAATGCAGAAATCTGGTGTCCACTGGTAGGCTGTCTGCCGGCAATCAGGGTGGCGAATCAACAGCGAGAGTTAGGAGGCTTAAGAAATGAAAACCCCTCTTTCTTGCCCCCTCTATAAGGCTGAGTGGGTTGTTGCCTCCTGACATTTCACTGGGATCGAGACTGGTCCTATGATTGGATAATAAATGATCCCTTATCTCTTTGTCTCCAATCATCTCTTCTTTTAGGTTGATATTGATTGGGCTTATATTACTGCTGAGGCTAAACAGCATGTTGGAGGGGCAGTTCCTGAACTGCCAGTCTCCTCACTTCCTTGATTTTGCTTCCAAACAGCAATGGCAACCCAAAAGGTGTTGTCCGCAATGTCAGGGCATGATGCAGCTTAAGTGATGTTGAATGTAGATATTAAGTCAAAGTTAGTTGATGCAGTCAAAAACATTCACCACAGAATGATGTGCTGCTCTGTTGACAACTTTCACAATTCTGGCTCTTGACTCCAAGGCTTGATTGTTACCCAATTTGTCAGCAAGCCAAATATCGCTAACAAGGCCATATTCAACATTGAAGACATGGCTATGATATTACATACCAGCTTCAATGTAGCATGAAACATCATCAACTTTATAGAAAATAGGAGCAGTTGTGTTTACAGCTGCTAAATTCTTATCTAAGGCCAGGAGCTGAGTCTGAAATGTGTACGAGTACATCTTGTACCACCGAGATGAAAAGGTCACTGGTAATTGGCTTTCTGTAAAGAAAACCTCAGAATTGCCCAGACTGCCGATTATGATAGACAGACAGTCTGCAATTTCTTAGGTTTTGGATGACCGTGTAAGAAGATGGAAGGAGAGACACTCCTCCTCCTTTGCCTGTGGAAGAAGACAAAAGGAGGGACAATCCTCCTCCTTGTCTAGGTCTACCAAAGGCTTGACCTTATAGGCCTGTGTGGCAGTAGGGGGTGAAGTGCATTCCAAAGCTGGCAACATCTAGTAAATTTCTTCCACGGCATCTTTAAAGCTGAACTCGGTCCTCTCCATAGTTGGATCTGAAAATGTTAGATCTTCAGGCATATCCTCACACTCACTGTTTGGGTCATCCTAATACAGCTCAATTTCTAAGTCCATATAGAACATGCCCTATGGCATGGAAGAAGCATGTGTAATGGTACTGCCCCAATACGTATTCCGTAAACATACCACCAGCGGGATTCATAGGATGAATTTGTCGTACTGGTATGGATGGATGGCTCGCTGGTATAATGGTTGGTATGGGTGTCGACCTTGTGGATGGTGGTACGAGTGGCTCTGGTACAGGCCCTGCCGCATGCATGGTGAAATGGACATATCTATCAATAAGATCCCAGTAAGGGTCTGCATTCAACGGTCCCATTGCCCGATAATGAGTTGCAACATGGCTTACAAAGGATGGATTCAAATGATTTTCAACATTTTAAATAGTACACTGTGTTAGGAATTAAAGTTTATGCATACCTGTTTGATCAGATTATCCTTTCTTTTCAGTAAATGTTGTGCTTTTTCTCTGTAGAAACAATTAATTTCGAAACAGACTTTCTTACTGCAAACAATACGAAGTTCTCTTTCATCATGTCTATCAATCAATATCAACTTGCAAATAATAGGTATACATACCATATATACCTGCGTATAATCCCATACCAACTGCAAACTGCATAGACCCAGATCTGCGGTGCATAATGTGCAGGCAGATCTGGATCTATGCAGTTTGTAAGGATAATCAGTAGAACAAACAACTTAGACCCTGATCTGCTGGCGAATTATGCGACGACAGGTCAGGGTCTATGTTGTTTGCATTTGGACCCGGATTACATGCAAGTATAAACGGTAATGTAAAACTAAAGAAATCTTCATTTTCAGACATTTTACCACAAGAATTAATGTAAAACTATGGTTGATAATCTGGAAATGGCATTACTGACAGTCTTTTATAGGCAGCATACATCATGATTCTTTTTGTTATTTAAACACTAGGCAATGTATTAAATTAAATTACCTTTGTTCAGTGATCTTATTTAGTGTCAGAAAACTAGATCTTATTTAGTGTCAGAAAACTAGGGTCAAAAATAAAATTACAGACCAAAACTGTCCAAAAACTTACGGTGCTTTAAAAATTGTTCAGAGAAAAAATACTGGGTGTCCAATATTCACGTTTTGTACATCATATTTATCTGCATACTTTAAACCATAATGGTCAATTATTAGTATGGTTCTGAATGTGGTATTATCTATTATGATAACTCATCAGTTTTAATAAATAAGAGAAAATTTTAACAAATATTTTAATTGTGCACTTTATTTAAAGGATATTTCTAATATCAGAAAGTGTACTCATGCTTTGTCCTTGGACTGAAAGCCACAATTTCCAGCTTGTCTTTGTCTGGCTTGTGCACGCATTTCAATTTAAAATGAGAATAATTATCCTATGCAATCCACTCAACATATAGTTCAATCAGAAGGTGGAATTTTCACATTGTAGTTCAGACCACGTGTTTATATCATTCAGCCATCAAGGCACAGACCATTTTAAGGAAGGGAGGGGAGGGACGACAGAGATTTTGTTTTCTTCACTTCTTATCCAAATTTTGATGAAAACAAAAGTTGTTTTCATTCATCTGTTTACTACTGTGTCATACATCATTCACATTAATGGGTGAAAGAATTGCCTGTACTTAATGTTCCAGAACAAAATAATACATGGTGGCTTCATCCCTTTGAAAAATATGGTTAGTTCCTAACTGCAGAACTAGCTAACAGCACGACCACATGTTAGCTTAGTTGTCTTGGACCAACTGCTCTGAGATTCAATTTTGTGTGTTGTCTTTGGCAGGGACCTGGACACAAGTTGGATTTCTAACCATAGCTCCTGGCTTATTGTTTACAACATTGTTTCAAAGCAATACCATCAATGAAGGAAGTTGTTGATTTCAGGAAAAAGTTGTCTGACATATCAGAAGAAGCTATCCAACTGGCAGTCTTAGCACTCAAAAGAGTCTACTATAACAAACTATTAACTATAAAAGCGTGACAACTTTATGCTAAAAAATCCTAATTTGCTTAATAAATGTGTGAAATAAACAGACTTTAGAGTCTCAGGTTTAGAAATTATGATTTCAAAGAACTATCTCTCTCTCTCTCACTCAAACACATATCCTAAGGTAACAATGTTCACTATGTTATGCCGAATTCTCATTTTTTTATATTGGTGAATTTCCACATTCATATTTTAACTGGCAAAAGTGAAACATCTTGACCATTTTTCACCTACATACAGACACCATCAATATTTATGAAAACTAATATTCAGCTTGTGAACTTCTCAGGTGTACATTTTCAAGACAAAGATGTGTAAACAAGTAGACCTCATGCTCAAAAGGAATTTAACATTATTTTCCCTCACTCTCATATGCTCTAAAGCAACACTCATTTTGGATTTGGATTCTTGTATTCTGTGCACAAAAAAATGCATATACATGCACAAAAATCAACACAAATTGTTCAGAGACATGCAATCAGTACAAAATCCTGTCATTACTGCAACAGCTAGACTGTGTAGCTACTACTAACCTAACCGACTCTCTCTCTCTTTCTCTCCATATTGTGAATTGAACCAGATTTTTAAAACTTTGTTGTTCTAATAAAAACAAATTTATAAGATGAAATATTCTTTCCAACATCAGGTTTCAACACTGATCAGCTTATGCATAGACACTCATATACAAAATTCTTCTAACTAAATTAAATGTCAGAGTTTTAAAATTTAATTTAGCAATATGGTACAAATAATTCATATCTAATGGTTTTTAGTGGCTACAAACTTTTTTTTTCTCTCTCTCTCTCTCTCTTTCTTTCTTTCTTTTTCCTTTGGAAATTAAACCTGTTCCAGCAGGCTGACTTTATATGATATCTTATGTATTAAATCTATTATTTCTTTCTCCCTTGGAAACCTAACAATACTGTTGGAGAAAATTTCCTTCAGGAAAAGGGTGTAACAGAACAACAGTAGTCAGTAAATGATAAATACACACAAACACACAGAAGAAAATACAATTAAATTTATCAATGCATGATCACCATGATACATCAAATTTGAGATAAAAACTTATCTCCTTCAAACACCTAGTTTCAAAATTGGTGCAAGACATTTCAATGACTACAATGTTTTGTCAAATACAAGGCAACTCATTGAATGTGTACTTGCTGATAAAATTTCCTTACAACATAATTTCTTGAACTGTCAGAGTACACTCCCATTCTTGAAATTCTCACCACTTATTCCATTGTGGAGGTAGTATCCCTTTTACCAGGCACACCAACAAAGTCAGTACACACAGGATTAAAACTGGGGAATAAACTTTAACTTTTATATCAGACTTTGTTCAAAATCACAGCAAGCAGGGGTTGTAGGGACAGAGTTTGAGCCCCACATGTTTATTAACATTGAAAATAAGTTGGCACCTGGTAATGTAGAGGTGCACCAGTAAGTTGGCACCTGGTAATGTAGTGGTCCACCAACAAGTTGGCACCCAGTAATATAGAGGTGCACCAATTGCTTTTCTATCTTCAAAAATGGGTACCCAGTAATGTAGACGTGCACAAATTGCTTTTCTATCTTCAAGAATGGGCAAATTTTGAGACTTTGACTAGGAGTCTTTTTTTTACAAAGTGTAATCATGGATGAAACATAGCATAAATTTTAGGATACCTGCATATGCGCTGGTGCTGGATGAGCCCATCTGGGGGCGCAACTTAAAATTATCTCCCCTTCTTCATCCATCTCAAGGTCCCACCACATGAAAATGGCATCCACCTGCCCTTCATTCAGACTCTTCACTACTGTTCTGACAGATTCGTCAGACTTGAGGACTGTTTTGCCGCTGAAATCAAACCTGAAAATGGACATATCCAGAACATTATCAATTAAACTTCCGACTTTACTGACATATAAACCCAGAAACGGGTAATTTTACCAGTAAAAAAAAAATGGAATGCATAATTAATATAAATGAAATGCAGAACAAATGTAAATGAAATGCAGAATGAATGTAAATGAAATGCAGAATGAATCAAACAAAATTATGAATGCATTTTTAAGAAAACGGAGATTGCAAATGCAAAATGCAGATCGCTGAATGATGAATGATAAACAAAAGCAGAATGAAATGCAATTATTTTCAGGCTGCTGCTAAATTTCCATGTTGAAAGCCATTGTTCATTATAATACACTGACAGACAATTTTTCACTCCTAAAAAGCAGTGACTTTGTTCTTGTCGAGGTAGACATAACACTGCCGTTGATGTGATGATATTATCACTGGTGGTTGTATCTGTACAGTTTTTACTTAAATGAAGATAAATAAGAAATCAAATTAGCCGAGAATACTCTACAACTATTTTTTAAAAATGTGTTGCAGTTGTGATTATGTTTTTATTTATCATAAATTCTTTGCCATCTTTTGCATTTTATGCTTTGCTATTGTATTAAAGCACACTTTTAAAAAGAGAAAATATGACAGCAATACTTTCTCCATTTAACACTCCTGAAAACAGAAAACCCAACTTTTGTAAATGCACTTCCATTGCATTCCAAATGATAAGGTTTTGTTTGGTTTGGTTTGATGTTTTACGGCACACCAACATAAGTAGGCTATTTAGTGCTGAGGCAATTGGAGTAAAGTGCACTGCCCAAGGACATTCTGTTAGCTGACCCAAGCTAGTCCAATGGTAGGATTCTAGCCCACACCCTTTCAGTCACAAGTCCAGCACGCTAGCCACTGAGCCACCACAGCTCCTGTTTCCATCAGTCTACTCTTATGATATGCAGGAGAGTATACATCTGGTCTATTGTACATGCCCCAGCCCCAGAGCTGGATTAAGATCTTTAGAGGCACTAAGCACTGAAAAGATTATGGTGCCGCCCCCCCCCCCCCCTCCATATGTAATTTAAAAAAAACCCCTGTAATTTCTCATTTTTTTTTATGACCCTGCTTTGCTGGTGCCCTAAGCACGTGCTTGGTCTGCCTATTGGGTAATCCAGCACTGCGAACTCACAGAGGAATAATTCCAAACAAACAAAAATGAAAAGAAATGATAAATGGAAGTGATAAATGCAAATTCAAAATGCATTTCTAAGACTCTAAATGAAAAACGATAAGATGATAGCTGAAATGCAAATGTAATCCAATGAAACACAATAAGATGCAGATTTGGTAAAATTACCCATTTCAGGGTCTGTACTGTACAAACATCTCTTTTTTTAGTGTTGACCACTACACTACATGTGCAAACATTTTACCCTCATTTTTTTGCCAAAAAGTTAAACAGTCTCAAATTTCAAATTTCAAATCCTACTTTTGACTTCGATATAAAAATGACAATAAAAATAAGACAAGAATATATTAGTGTATGATATGTAAAGGTTATATAGTAATCACTAATCGTTTTAAATATGGTTGATAGGACATCACCGTCCAAATGCAAACAACACAGACCCTGATCTGCTGTCACATAATGCGCCGGCAGATCAGGGTCTATGTAGTTTGTTCTACTGATTAGTCCTTACAAACTGCATGGACCCAGATCTGCCGACGCATTATGCAACAGCAGATCAGGGTCTATGTTGGTTGCGATGGTGATCTGAGTCTATGCAATTTGCAGTTGGTATTGGCTTATATGCAAGTATATATGGTATTTAAAAAAATTATATAAAAAAATGCAACAGGCAAATATAAAAGCAATCTACTGATTCTAAGCTACACGTGTTCCAAAATGAAATTTAAGAACTTTTCCAAACTTTTTCATTAATCTCATTTTAACAAGTTCTTGTGCATCTGAAAATGCTTTCACTTAATTTCATCTGTCCTGGAACTTTGTGTGACTTCACAATTATCATTCCTTTTTTCTATGTCAAATCACCTGAAGACTTTTAATGGTGTTGTTAATGGCGTGAAGACACTCATTGGTAATTGGTCAAGCTGCAGGTCATGTAATGATGGAGCACCTCCACAACTGGAGATCTTTTCTGGAGAGATAATCGCCTCATTTCCTGGTATCTGTATTGGCGGAACTTGATTCCATCGTCGCACCAGTTTCGATGATGCTAGCTGGATATACAGATTTCCTGCAGCTGGTACAACTGTACAATTTGGCTGAAATAAAATGACTTCTAAGTAATTATTGAATATTTGAGATAGGTAAAAAGCTTTGATCAGCATTTGTTTTACAGCATATAGGGACTCTCAGCAAACCATACATATACAAAAATAAAAAATTAAAATTTTTTAAGAAAACAGAGTTTGTGGTAATTTCAAACTGTTAACTGATATAGTGCACACCTTGTGAAATATTAACAAGAGTTCCTTGATGGAGTCAAAATAAGACCAATTTTTCTTTTTAACTGTTGAGTGTTGAAACCATCTCTGATATTCTTGAATGATAAGATTTTCATGAGCAGTAAGTCTTTCAAATTAGCCACTGTGGCAGCCATATTGGATATAAGATCAGCACAATTTTCATTGAAGACAAACTAGAGACCATTAGAAGACTTTTGGTGAAAACCCAATGCCAGTATGACCATCAATGCAGGATAATTAGAGACAAGATTTTCAATATGTTTATTGTGGCAGATATATGGGATGTCTGTGGGGCACCATTTTCAGTTACGACCAATTATATATCATAAGAAATCAGTTGGTGAAAAGCCTATTTCAATATGACCATCAATTCTGGAGGAGTAGCTATAACAAAATTTTTAAGAAGGCCACGATGGTGGCCATATTCGATGTCAAATCTGCATCATTTTCATTCAGAACCAACTAGACTCAATTTCCATTTTGGAGTAGTGACGTGAAGATCTTCAAGATGGCTGCTATAGTGGCCATATCTTAAGTAAGATCGGCACCATTATCATTTTGGACCAACTAGATATCATAATTAGTCTTCTGGTGCAAACCCCATGTTGATATGACTGTCCAGTTAGGAGGAGTAGTGAGAACAATATGTTCAAGATGTCCACTGTGGCAGCAATATTGGATGTCCAAGCAGCACCATTTTCATTTAGGACCAACTAGACATAATAAAATGTTCTTTAGTGAAAACCCCATGCTGATGTGACCATCCATTCAGGTGGACTAGCGATAACAAGATTTTCAAGATGACCACTGTGGTGGCTATACTGGATGTCTGGGCAGCAGAATTTTCATTTAAGACCAACCAGACATCATAAGAAGTCTTCTGGTGAAAAAACCTATGCCAATATGACTTTCTGTTCAGGAGTAGCAATAATAAGATTTTCAAGATGGCTGCCATGGTGTCAATATTGACTGTCAGATCAGCACCATTTTCATTTAGGACCAACAAGACATCATAAGAAGTCCTTTAGTGAAAACCCTATGTTGATATGACCATTCAATCAGAAGGAGTAACAAAATAACAAGATTTTTAAGATGGCCATATTGGATGTCTGAATGGCACCATTTTCATTTAGGACCAACTAGTCATCATAAAAAGTCTTTTAGTGAAAACTCTATGTTAATATAACCATCCATTCAGAAGAAATAGTGATAACAAGATTTTCAAGATGGCCACTGTGGCGGCCAAAGTGGTTGTCCAGGCAGCAGCATTTTCATTTATGACGAACTAGACATCATGAGAAGTCTTTTGGTGAAAACCCATGTCAATATGACATTCTATTCAAGAGGAGTAGCAATAGTAAAATTTTCAAAATGGCTGCCATAGTGGCCCTATTGGACATGAGATCGGCACTGTTTTCATTTAGCGCCAGCTAGACATCATAAAAAGTCTTTCAGTGAAAACCCTATGATATGACCATCCATTCAGGAGGAGTAACGATAACAAGCTTTTCAAGATTGCTGCTGCAGCGGCCATATTGGAAGTCAGATCAGCACCATTTTCATTAGACCAACTAGACATGGGAAGTATTTTAGTGAAAACCCTATGCTGATCTGACCATCCATTCAAGAAAAGTAGCAATAACAAGATTTTCAAGACTGGATGTCCGAACAGCACCATTTTCATTTAGGACAAACTAGACCATGAGATGAATGTGTGTATAAAGTTTCATAAAAATCCTCCAAGTAGTTTTGGCGGAGTAGCAATCACAAACTTTTGCTAAAGGACGGACAGATGACAGACAATGGATGAAAAACATTTTCATAAGCTCTTCTGGTCTATGACCATTAGAGCTAAAAACATATTTGGTCATGAGCTAAACACAAAAACTTAACCTAAGCCAGTAAAATGTGAAATATAGGTTGCAGTAACCTTCTTTTTTTGTAAGGGTGCAATAAATATAGAGATGCATACAATCATCTAATTTGATGATTCTGGCATGAACAGAACTTAAAAAGTAAACCTAAATACAAAATTTAACCAAAGTCATTAAACTTGAAATATGAGTCTTAGATCCTACGTTTGTGATGAGGGTGTTGTACTCAGGGCAATTCAAAAAATGATGGTGTGGGAGGGTCGGACCGCACTACAATTAAAATATTATACCTGGTGGGTTTTTTAAATTTATAAAATATATATGATGGGGTCAAAACTGATTTTTAATTTATGCGTGGTGGTGATTTTCGGCATATGATGCAACTGACATCGAACCAAAACCGGATTAAAGAGTAACATGATGACAAAAAAACTTGCGCTTTAGACCTAGTCCGAGTTTCCTCTGACCCCTCCCACCCCATTTTAGATATATGGACATTTATGTTGGGGTGTGGGGTCAGAATGCATTGCCTATTGAAAGGTTGGAATTCAGCAACACCATGCGTTGTTGGCATCGGGTAGCCACTCACTAGCGTGCCTAACAAACTTAAACGACCTTACATCAAGCCATACCTGCATCAAATCGATAGAAGGATAATTTATTTTCTTAGAAATTGCAAGAATAGCATTCATTATGTGTTTAATCAGATGACAGACAAGATAAAACTACAGCACTGATGAAATTTGACCTGGTACTCACCATTTGCATTGCTAGTCAAGTGACTACCCAACTCTCGCAACTTGTCCATGACATCAGAGGTTCAACAGTAATGTAATACCAAAGAAAACCTCCTTTCCCAAGTTGTTGTACAAAAAAACTTGAAAATATTAAATTAAAATCACGTAATGCTTGTGAAACAACAAAAGGACAAATAATTCTCAACATATTTAATCCAAGAACAATGTCCAGAACCTGTTGATATCACAGCCACCCGAAGAAAGCCAGATTCAGCAAGCAGAGAGCACATGTCAATGCGGTAGTCACATGATACCAAATAAAATATCATTGACACTTGCTCTTTGCTTGATAAATCTGGCTCTCCACTAGTTGGCAACATTTTACTAGCTACAGATGACTGGACTAGCATAAATGTCAAACCCTGAATAATCTTACTAAATGTCGAACTTGATAGGTACCCTGATTGGTACATAATTACACTTTCATGTTGTAAACCTCAATGAAAATATATTATATTGCATTGCAATAAAAATATCTACATTGTCATAATGTAATACAATATAACATTACATTTCTAGTTCTTGACTACATTAAGTTATACCTTCAAAAGCTGCTGATAAGCATGTGTGAAAGTCTTAATAGCTCCTTCCCCAATCAACTCTGTATCAAATACTTCTGTAACAAGAATGTCAGCTCTTAACTCCATGTCCTTACCTGAAGTATATATTAAGAAGCATTAATTTATGAGGTTAATGTCAAAATGGAACAGGAGTACCATGAACAATACATAACATGATCGCTATATACTGTAGGCAAAATGTTTTAGTAACATAGGACAAAGATTTCATGTAGATCATTGCTTACTGTGATTATGGTAGGTGATAATTAATTTGACTGAAGACCTCTTAAACCCCTAATCCATTGGTTTCTTCCTTGTCCAATAAGAAATCCACTTATGAAGTTTGGTGGAGAAAGGTGGATTACAATCCTTTTTTAAAAGAAAATGTTTCGACCTTTGACTGGTAAATGAAACTTCGATATATCACTAGGTTTATCTTCAAAAACGGCAGTTAGTGCCTGGAAATTTGAGTCAGCATCATCAAAGTTGCAATTTATTATAAGATGTTATATATTTTGTTCAATTTTCTTTATAAAAAAAATTCTCAATACACTGTAAATAACAATATTCAATGATATTTTGATCGATGAAAATGTCAGTAATGCCTACTGGTGACAGCACTTTAAGAAATAAATACCAATTACATAAGTTTTGTCAAGTGAAATTTGTGTTTTAGTTCTATCTTTTAATTTGCTTTCAGTGTAAACATCATAAATGCAATTTGCCCTCTTGTATTCAAATGTGAAAAGTGTCACTCCACCATCAGAGCTATGTTTGCGAGCATTTATGAGAACCTAATGAAGTGTCAACTGTGTTTTGATCTCTGATTTGCAAAACTCATTTCAATTGACCAATTGAACACTTTTATAAATATTATTATGTAGGTAACATAATTAGAGTATCTAATATTAATCAGTGATTTATCCTACTAATTAGCAAATGTGATCAAGGATATAAAGGGAGGAAAGCGAAAGGACTAAATGGTGCATGAAAAGCTCTGTTTTACAGATATGGTTCATTATGGAGAAATGAGTTCCAAAGTTTTTAGTGAACTTAAAATTCCTGAATTGGCACCGAGAGGTTTGCTCAAGGATGAGCAGAAATTTCACTATTACTTGCAATGAAATTGCAGCATCAATATTTTACTAACAGAACAAGAAAATAAATTGAGTTTCAACAGTGATGGCTGTAGTTTTACTAATTAAATGTCCCTAGTTTTTTAAAAAAGCAAATTTTAAAGCAAATAATGTTTCTTCGAGAAGACTTACCCTATCACATTAACATCAGGGATATAAGCCTGCTACTTCCTGAATCCAGCCATACTTAAAAAAGATGAAAATTCATCTTTCCGGTCTATATCATATAGACAAAGGGCAAAAACTCTTCCCCTTACCTCCCCGTGATGCCACCAGGTCTTGCTAGTTTTTAAGCTGAGCGAAATATCAACAATGATGCTCACATAGCAAGTTGCTGGGAGGGTTTCTAAGTAATGTGATTGGGTAAATATTCTCAGAGAAATATAATTTACTTAAAAATTTGCTTTCTCCTTCAAATACATTCCCCAATTATATTAACATCAGGAGAATGGGTAATAGGAGCAGGGACTGCTGAGCATCCTACCTATACTTTGGGCATCCTTCTAGGGCATAAAGGCTGGATTCCTTATGTGAATGATAAACTGCTCTCCTAACTTAAAAGCATCACAGCCTATAGTCACATGATCTGTGACAGATATATCCAGTTAAGATGATGATTACTGAATTCTTCTTACCGACAGGGTCTTGCATGGCTGCTGTTCTTGACGTGTCTATCGAAGAGAGGTAGGGTATGATGACTATCTGATTGCGAACTGATGGCAACCTATTCTTGGCACAAAGCCTGGTTGCCTCAAGAGGACCACTGAACCATTTGATCTGAACTGAAGATAGACTGGGTCAAATGAAAGGGCATGTAACTTGCTCACCCAGCATGCTGAAGCTAAGGCTATCAGGAAACATGTTTTGTATGATAGTAGCTTCAGTGAGGTTCAGGCTAAAGGCTTGAATTTATCTGAATTGAGCCATGTTAAAACCCCAGGACAGATTCCATTTTGGAAACAGGGTGATGGATTTTGGTTGATTCAAATCAAAATTGTCTAGTAGGTCTGATAGATCTTTATCATGACCGATATCTCTTCTGCCATGATGCCTGAATGTGTCAGATATCACGGAATGGTAGCCTTTGATGGTAAATGGGGCCAATGTTTTTTTACCCTTTCTGGATAGAGTGTCAGCCAGGGCATTGAGTCTGCTGGGAATGTGCCTGATTTGTCTGTTGATATGGAGCTGGTTGCACCAACATAGAAACTGCCAAACCAGAACACAAATCAGGTGATTTGGTGCCCCCTATTTGAGGAGGTAGGTCACCACTATAGAGTTGTCCAACATAATCAGGACTATGTTCCTTCCAGAACTGAAATGTGTTGATGACAACCTTCATTTTGAGAAGGCTGATGTGGAGAGGCAGTTCCCCTGGCTTCCACGTGCAGCTGACCGTATTGAAGCTTGGCAACTACTGGTTCCCCAACTGTACATACTGGCATCTGTACATACTTTCACTTCCGATTGGGGCTTCTCCTGAGGAATTCCAGTCATGATCCAACCAGGGTTGGGTCACTGACCCAGGAATGATCATACCTCATTCATAATCTTGGTTTTTTGATCAAGTGGACTGGCAAATGGGTGCCATTGAGCCGGCAAGGTCATCTGTATGGAGCACATGAAAAGAGAGCCCAGCAGAATCAAGTCCGCTGAAGCATTGAATAATCCGAGGAGTTGCAAGAATTCTCTCGCTGAAATCCAAGTCCTGTTGGAAATGGACTCAATGAGTTTGATGATCTATACTGTGCGAACATGAGGGAGTCATACCAGATTGAGACTGGTGATAAACTCCATAACCAGATGGACAAAACACTGGAATTGATGATGGTCAGACTTTTCCCAGTTCAAGAGAAAACCGAGATCATTCGAAACAGATAGGGGATCTTTTCTGCCCATGAGAAGAATAGAACTTAAAATATGTTCTGGAGAATGTCAGTGATGAAGTCAACCAGAACAGGGTGAAAACACAATCCATGATTTGGTAAAGACCCACTGGCATGGCTTAATATGCAGATCTATTACTAAAATCCCGATCATAATACATTTGTGTAGCCATAGGCCCCGTGAGACAGATAGATCTATCAATAAGATCTCCATAGTTGTAGAGAGATTAAGCTATAGACGTGGCTAGATGAATGGATCTATCAGTAAGATCCACGAACTGAGATGGCTGTACTGGCAGGATGGCTCTGGACAGTGATACCATAGTATAGAATGGATAAAAAAAAAAACTATAAAATAAACCATGCTCGGGTGACTTATGTCCACTGGGCTGCTTAAAAAATTTGGAGGACCTCCCCCAATGTGTCAGAAATACCTGTGAAAGAAAGAGTGGGATACACAGGCAAAATTTGCCTGGAATTTATATATAGCGTTGTCGTCTGGTGAATCAGTCAACACATCTGTAATTTGAAGGCAGATGACTGCAAAACCTCACTGTTTTGTTCACCCATTAGATGTAATAGTAGCTGACAGCTGTAAACGTCACACTTTAGGTCGAGGGGAATCCCTCATTTCTTTTCCTTTGGCTGCTTTCTGAAAGACATTGGTCCATATGTCCTCGGACCAAATGGCACACATACTGCAAGTTAAGGATGAAGTACACTGTGTACATGCCAGACACGACTCATGCGAGTCTTCCCTGGCTTTAAACTTCTTGCATTTATTGCACTTTGTCAACATGTTTCATTGAAATGACAAAAAAACAATGTAGTGTGTTCATAAGTTGCTAAAACAACACCTGTTACTAACCGAGTGAGTGAACAACAGGCAGTGCATGCTAAAACGTGAATAACATGCATCAACAATAGTGTATTGTACCAAGCAGTCTATATAGACAAAGTCCAAGAAAGTGACAAGTTCATGAAAATATTGGAAAAAATTCAAGAATAATGAATACCACCTGTAGAAGAATGATTAATACACAATATAAATCCAAATTTCTGGACGGATGGTTAAAATGCAGATCGATATTGGCATGGATTGATGGGAGGTTTTTCGTATGATTTTGACTGTACACATGGTGGCAGCAAGGAGAGGTAATTGGCAAGAGTTATTGCCCCTTGTGTAAATGATATAGACAGAAAAGAGGACTTTTCATTGTTTTAGTAGGGCTGGATTCAGGAGGTAGCAGGCTTATACCCCTAAAGTTAATATGATCAGGGAACATATTTGAATGAGAAAGGAAATCTTGTTTTATTGTGATCAACAATAACACTCGAATATATCCAGATTCACATGCAAAAATCAATGACATAATACACAGTGTTTCTGCAGGTGCACATATGAATGTATTCAAACCTCTTGGAGTAATGTTCTAAACGATCTTTCAAAGGTTGTTTATCTTAAAAATAAAGGTAATTTATACATAAAAGTGAACAACTTCATTAGAAAAATCATTTTATTAACAATTATTCCCAACGCGATTATAAACAGTACCCCCCCTCCAACTTCTCATTGTCAATGTCAGCCAGGATGGCATCCCCTTCTTAATTTTCAGTAACTTGTGCCCTCACTTATACTGCAGTCTGTGTTTTGGATCCCGTTGTGCGCGAGTTATCGACGAGAGGTGTATATACATTTGATTGCAAGGATGCATATACTGTGATGGGAAAGGGAGGAAACTTTTTCGATTTACTGCCTTAGAGCACTAGCACATGACTGAACATAATGTATTAAAAGTATGTCATTAACTGACTTCATTTCAATTTATTTTGCTCTAATTTCATATTTTTAGAAATAAGATGTCAGTAGAATATCTCCTGTGAGAAAAGTTCAGGTCCTTCTGATCCCTTCACTAAGACCTGTACTTGCTCACTCTGATGATTAAAAATCCATCTTCATCACTCACATGTTTTCTAACATGTTGTATCCTGCCGACTGCAAGTTATCGTATATACTCGCGTATAAGCCAATACCAACTGCAAACTGCACAGACCCAAATCTGCCATCGCATAATGCGCCAGCAGATCTGGGTCTATGCAGTTTGTAAGGACTAATCAGCAGAACAAACAATATAGACCCTGATCTGCCGGCGCATTATGCGACGTGTGATCAGGGTCAATGTTGTTTGCATTTGGACCCGGTTATACGCAAGTATATACGGTAATGATGGTATAGCATATTTATAACAAATACATACCATGACCAACTTCAATATCTGTAGACCTTTTAGGTACGAGACGAATTTTATCCTGGAAACCATTTTGGTGTAGTATTTTCCGTGCACAATTTGCCATTGGTTTAAATGCCTGAAAAAATGTAATATCAAACGTATTAAATGATGGAAATAATGCATTTTCTCCTTAAATTCCACACAAAGCTGCTTGGAAGGATCAGCTTGAAAAGCAATTTATTGAACAATATTGTGAAGACAATGATATGAAAATGTTACAAGACATTCAATCTCATAAAATATTACCAGAATTTGTCCAACAGCATTTTCACTCTATATGTTTTTGAAGCTATACAGTTCATCATCAAATATAATACAGTGCTGACAAATAATATGGGAGCTTGGGTCAAATACGCACAAAATCTGAGTCTGATACATGATTTTTCTAGCAGAAAATCCTGCTGATGCAACTGTTTTTGAGGCAGTGACCACCACTTGATGCACGTCAAATTTGATGATGTATGTAATAAATTCCCAAAATGTAGATGCTGGTTCTAACTTCACAAAATCTGTGAAGTTGGTTTTAATTATGTAATAAGCTGTTACCAGTAACCATCAATGTTTACTTTAATCAAGGGTTCACAAGTGGTCAGCTGGCGACCCACAACACGTACTGACTTAAAAAGTCAGTCAGTATCACATGTGTTTTAATGTATAAACAAAAACAATTGAATGGATTATCAGCCAATGTGCAGTAAATAAATGCATCTGAAACCCTAATCAATGAACCAGTCAAATTTAAGGGTCCATGCTGGGAAGTGACTCAGATGAAACAATTCCCCAAAGGTCTTGTTACTTCCCTTCAATGCACTGACAATTCAAAGCTGACTTTGCATTGCCTGGAGTCTGCAGCTACCCTCCGCCAAACCCCTCACTGAATGTTATAGTATTGTACAGACAGTCAACTTTCTAGTCACTTATCAGTGCAAATAGCCATTAACAAAGTTGTTACTCAATAGTCACATGCTTTGTAATAAACTTGTGTACTGATTTAATGGCTAATATGAGAATCCTGTTAATAATTTCCACATGAATCTTCAACAAGTGAATGAAGTTCCATGTTTCTGTAGCCAAAAAGCATACTTACCTCAGTGGAGTTTCTTTTGGGCTTGATACTAGTAAAAATACTTCATCTTAATAAAACAGGTAGAGAGGACTTCCACAATGAGTTTCAGTGACCTGTTTTTCATAATTGTCTCTTTCTGAGGTTAGCACCTAAAGTAATACTTACACAAAGTTACACAAAAACTTTGTACATTTAAAATTGGAAACATTTACTGTGTTTATAATATTCAATGAGTATTTCTTTTGTTCCTTAACATTTTATTCAAAGAGTGAGTAAAACATCAGTTATGAACAATTTCTAAATGTTGACTTCCGTGACACTTTCCCCATTTTCCCATAACTTTGCTGTATTCTGGCAGGCAAGAGAAGTCATTAAAATATACACAAATACATACACATTCACTCACATATAATTCACTGTCTGTTGTTTTAAAGTACACAGAAAGAACTAAATGAATACAGAAGGCACAAGTTTATGAAATATGTTGAAAATATTACTGTCTATACTCGCGTATAAGCCCGATCCAAATGCAAACACAGACCCTGATCTGCTGTCGTGTAATGCGCTGGCAGATCATGGTCTATGTTGCTTGTTCTATTGATTACTCCTTACAAACTGCATAGACCCAGATCTGCCAGCACATTATGCAATAGCAGATCTGGGTCTATGCAGTTTGCAGTTGGTATCAGGTTATACGCGAGTACATACAGTGGTCTATTTCTCTAATATGCATGACATACAAAGACGGATATATTACATTCATGAAAGTATGCATTCAATATACCAATTTTCATTGAAAATACAAAACCAGGTTGTTATTCAGCTTTAAGGTCTAAACTCTGGAAATTATAAGTCTCACTCTTCCAATTTCAGGTCTGATTCTCCAGATTTAGACCATGGGGTCCCTGACCACCCCACCCCCCCCTCCACTGAATTTCTATTGACAGCACTGTTCATACAAAGTTAACTCTATTTTAGAGGTACATGTATATCATATTACCATTCTTGTTACCTTGTGGTTTTGATGTCACTCAATTTTTAAAAAGTTAATAATTGTTAATCGCTGACTTTTACAGTGGATCACACTCTGGTGATTATATCAACTTGAACTTCTGCATTTTACTATTTCAATATCCATTATACAGTCAAACATACTGAAATCATCCATTACACATGGAGTCAAACAGATCTATGGGCAGGAAACATTTTGAATTGAGTTGTTTCAGCAAAGTTGAGCTAAAAATAAATATCCTATACTCGAAGATGTCAGTAAGAACTTGAGGCCTGGGATTGTAAACTATATTCCAGTGCGTCATTTAAAAACTTGCCACCTGGGACTTTAAGCTATACTCCAGGGTGTCATTAAGGGCTTGAGGTCAGAGATTGTAATCTATACTCCAGGGTGTTATTAAGAGTTTGAGACCAGGGATTTTAACCTATACTCCATGGTGTCATCAAGAGATTGAGGCCAGGGATTGTAACCTATACTCCAGGGTGTCATTAAGAACTCGAGTCCAGGGATTGTAACCTATAGGGATTGTAACCCATATTCCAGGGTATCATTAAGAACTCGAGTCCAGGGATTGTAACCTATATTCCAGGTGTCGTTAAGAGCTTGATATCAGGGATTGTAATCTATTCTCTAAGGTGTCATTAAGAGCTTGAGGCCTGGGGTTGTAACCTATATTCCAGGTTGTCATTAAGAGCTTGATACCAGGGACTGTAATCTATACTCCAGGTGTCGTTAAGTGCTTGAGGCCAGGGATTTTAAACTATAGGGATTGTAATCTATACTCCAGGGTGTCATTAAGAGCTTGATACCAGGGATTGTAATCTGTACTCCAGGGTGTTGTTAAGAGCTTGAGGCCAGGGATTGGAAGCTATATTCCAGGGTCTTGTCACGAGCTTGAAGCCAGGGATTGTAATCTATACTCCAGGGTGTCATTAAGTGCTTGTGGCCAGGGAGTTTAACCTGCTTGTTTGGCATCTAACTCCAGCTGCTTTAACGGGAAATGTCGAAATCTGAAAATACCACTTTCTTCAAATCCATTCTACTTCTGAAATTTATTGCACCCTTATATACTGGTCTACAAGTAAGGATAAATCTTGCATTGGAGGATTAGATGATGTTAAAGATAGTTTTACTAGACCCAATATCCTTTTCATAAGTGAAACAGTAAAACTGGTAACAGTAACACCACTAGAAACATCCCAAAAAATTCTAGAATATTAGGTTGTTATCCCATCCTAAGATATTTGAAACAATTTTATGCAAAAGCTGTGAAAAATTAAATCTTGTATGGTTACATGGCCAAAAGAAGTGTCATGCAACAGAATGGAATCATAATCCCCGCTATTTATCACAGTTTTATGTTAATGTTTGACCAGTCCCCTGTCACTTTACATTTAAAAGATATGCTAGAATTTTACCTCACATGCTGTAACCTGCTGAGCTCCCAGTCTAGCGGCCATCATGGACAGTAGACCAGTCCCTGTTCCAATGTCAAGGACATGCACTGGTTTACCTTCCTTCTGTTGTTTTGATATGGCTTTGGCCAGTGCACTGTCATATTTCTGATTCTAAATGAAACAAGAGAATATATAGTATGGTGCTCATATAAGAAAAGTACGAGACAGTTGAAGAAAGGAGAGGTATCTTGTAAATTGAGAATAGTGTGACCAGTTCATCAAGTGTGTCAACCCTTGATGCCTATTGATATTTGACACTGTGTAATTTAGTACGTAATCGGCTTTCCTTAAAAATGTACTAAAAGTGTGCATTTTATTGGATGCATGAAATCTGATGTTCATTTGCTCCCGGTTAGTCTGACAATGTGGTTATAACTTAAAATATAAGTACATGTACTTGTATCAACCAGCAATAAGAAGAAAATTTTTAAGTAAATTATGTTTCTCAGTGAATACTTACCCGACCACATCAACATTAGAGATATAAGCCTGCTACATCCTGAATCCAGCCCTACTAAATAGATGAAAATTCGTCTTTTCTGTCTATATCATATAGACAAAGGGCAATAAGTATTGCCCATCACCTCCGCTTGCTGCCACCAGGTGTCGTTAGTTGTTAAGCTGAGTAAAATACCTATGAGGATGCTCACATGGTGGGGTTGCTGGGAGGGTTTTTATGTAATGTGATTAGACAAGTATTCTCAGAGAAACATAACTTACTTACAAATTTGCTTTCTCGTTCAAATACATTCCCTGATCACACTAAAGTTAGGAGTACAGGTAATAGGACGAGGGAATGCTGAGTATCCTACCTATACCTTGGGTATCATTCTAGGGAATAAAAGGCTGGATTCCCTATGTGAACGATAACCCACTCTCCTAACTTGAAAGCAACACAGCCTATGGTCATATGATCTGTGACCCCTATATATCTGGTTAAAAAGATGATTAAAAAATTCTTCTTACCGTCAAAATTTCACTGGCGAATCCAGCAAAGCTAAGAGGCTGTGATGGCTTTAACTGGGTCTGGTGGACATCTGGGCCACTGCCGCAGGATCCACCAGATTCAGAGTTTGTCTCTGAGAAGCTAAATCTCTGAGATAAAAAATTGAGTGGGTTGACTCTGCAGGCCAGCCAACAGCTTCTATTATGCCTCGGATCAAAACATTATGTTTGAAAGTGAGGCTCACTGAGATCACTCTAATTTCATGAGGTGAAATCCTCATGAGGCAACTCTGATCTTTTGAGACTTCATAGTATGCAAAGCGTGTAACCCACTTCAGCCATGAAGGGTGATATCCTGGTTCCCAACCTTCACCGGGAGAAGGAGTCATTTGCGTGTGCCATGACTTGCCTCTGTCCGCTTCAAGTAGTGCTTGATGACGCAGACAGGGTCTTGCATGGTCACAGCTCTTGACGTGTCTATCAATGAGACATTGGGCATGATGACTCTCTGATTGCCCACTGATGGCAACCTATTTTTGGTCACAAAGGCTGGTTGCATCAAGAAGACAAAGAACCATCCAATCTGAACTAAAGATAGTTTGGGTCAACTGAAAAGGCATGTAATTCGCTCACCCGGCATGTCAAAGCTAAGGCTATCAGGATACATGTTTTGTATGATAGTAGCTTCAACGAGGTTTGGATTAAAGGTTCAAATATATCAGAATTGAGCAATGTTAAAACCCCAGGACAGATTCCATTTTGGAAACAAGGTGAGGGATTTTGGTCAATTCAAATAAAAATTGCCTAGTAGGTCTGATAGATCTTTATCATGACCGATATCTCTTCTGCCATGATGCCTGAAGTGTCAGATATCATGGAATGGTAGTCTTTGACGGTAATTGGGGCCAAGTTTTTCTCCTTGTAGAGCCAGAGAAAAAAGTCAGCCAGTTGAGGGATTGAGACACTCAAAGGGACAATGGTGTTGTGCACCAGTCCCTGAATACATGCCACTTTTCCTCATAATCCTTCAAAGTGGAGGTTTTCTTGCGGCCAAGATTTTCTTCACAATTGAAGGTCTAAATTCTTTATCTCACAAGACTGTCCTGACAAGAGCCAGGTGTGAAGAAGATGGTCTGAGCAGGGGTGGAACACCTGTGACCACAATTGGTTAAGAAGATTGGGCTTGGCCGGAATCTTCCTGGGCAGATCTATTGCAAGATTGAGTAGAGTATCAAGACCATGGGTGGGTAGGCAAAAGCTCACTACCCCTCTCAACTGACTGACAGCAGGTCCACAGCCCAAGCTTCTGGGTTCTGAACTGGAGAGATGAAGGTGGGCAACTTGTGATTCCACCTTGTCGCAAAAAGATCAATCATCGGATGCACCCAAAGTGCGCAAATTTGATGAAAGACTGATTGATGAAAGGACCATTCCATATGAAAGACTCAACCCTTTCTGGATAGAGTGTTGGCCAGGTCATCGAGTCTGCCAGGAATGTGCCTGATTGTACATTGATATGGAGTTGGTCACACCAATGTAGAAACTGCTGAACCACCACTACAGAGTTGTCTGACATAAACCGGACTGTTTTCCCTCAGAGTTTGTCCTTCCAGAATTGAAAGGCATTGATGACAGCCTTCATTTCAATAAAATTGATGTGTAGAGGCAGTTTCCCTGGCTCCCATGTGCTGCTGACCATATCGAAGCTCAGCAACAGGTGGGCTCACCAAACATATGTACTGACATCTGTACATACTATCACTTCCAATTGGGGCTTCTCCAAAGGAATTCCTAGGAATGATTTTATACCTCATTCATGATCCTGACCTTTTGATTGAGTGGACTAAAAAATGGGTGCTATTGGGCCAGCAAGGTCATCTGTAAGGGGCACATAAAAAGACAGCCCAGCGGGATCAAGTCCACTGCCACATTGAATAATCCAAGGAGTTGCAAGAACTCTCACTGAAATCCAAGTCCTGTTGGAAATGGATTCGATGAGTTCAACGATCCGTATTACTCAAAAATTAGGTAGTCGTACAGGATTGAAATTGGTGATAAACTACATACCCACATGGACAACACACTGGGATGGAAGAAAACTGAGATGATTCAAAATGGATAGGAGATCATTTCTACCCTTGAGAAGAACAGAACTTGCCAAATGTTTCTGGAGGATGTCGTCCAAGTATGCCGCTGTCACTGTAGATGAAGTCAACCGAAACAGGGTAATGACAAAATCCATGATTTCAGTAAAACCAAGGGGCTGATTTTTAGACCAAAGAGTACAACTTGAAACTTATAAATCGTGTCACGATAAGCAAAACAGAGAAATTTCCATGGCACAGGGTGGATAGGAGCATGAAAATATGCATCAGTCAGATTGAGACTGACGGCATAATCATCCCTTCTGATGGAGCGACATATCAATCTCGATATATCCATCTTGAATTTCAGTGGCAGAATGTATTGGTTGAGGCGACTCAGACTGATGATTGACCTCAACTTGCTGTTCGCCTTCTGGATAAGAAATAGCCTGGAATAAAACCCTGGAGTGGTTTTCTCACAATCTCCATTGCCTGTTTGTCGATGAGCGACTGTATATCTCCTGTTGTAGACAAGTATCCTTCTCCCGATCTGACATTCGTGAAAAGGGGAGAGAAGGAAAGAGGAGGCGGTTGGATAAATGAAATCCGAAGCCCCTATGAATTGACCTGAATCACCCATTCATTTTGAGGAAATAAGGTGATCCAGTTAGACTGGAATTACAGGAGTCAGGCGACTACTGGTAGGCTGTCTGTGAGTGGTGGAGTTGGCAGGTCAATGTCAAGAGTTAGGAGGCTTGAAGTAAAGAAACTTGGTTTCTTGCCTCCGCTGTAAGGTTGCCTCCTAAACTGGTTAGGTTGTTGCCTCCTGGCATTAGGCTGGGATCTGAACTGGCCCACCTATCGTCCCTCTGCTGTGGCAGGGGCAGATTGGTCCTAAAAGACTGTGTGGGTTGGGCAGCGAGTTCGAGGGACAATTCCTGAGCTGCCTGCTTCCGAACGTCTTTAATTTTGCCCCCAATGAGTAATGGCGAGAAAAACGGGGTCATCTGTAATGCCAGGGTATGATGTGGCTTGAGCACCGTGGAGGGCAAACATGCATCACGTCGTATCAGGTCGAGATTTGCAGAGGTAGTCAGCGCATCTGCCACAGAGTGGTGAGCTGTCCTGTTAATGACCTGAGCAATTTGGGCCGTTGCCTCTCAGGCGTGTTCATTGCTCAATTTTTCCGTGAGTTGGAAAATAGCCAATGAAGCCAAGTTAAACATCAAAGACATGGTGGCGATGTTTCGAACCAGCTTCAAAGTGGCATGGAACACATTCTTGTTCACTTTATAAAACAGTGGGGAAGACATGTGAACTAGATTTTTATCCAGAGCCAGGAGGTCAGTATGGAAGGCGTCGGAGTGGGTTTTGTACCAGTGAAATGAAAACATCACTGGTACTTGGCTTTCAGAAAAGAAAGCCTTTGCATTCCCCAGATCACAGATTCTTCCCAACGGATGGTCATTAATCTCCCTAATTTTTGCTGACTGGGGAAGCAGCCGGAAGTATGGAGTCTCTTCCTCATTGTCGAGATCTACCAACGTTTTGACCTTCTTGTCATGGTGGTAGGGGGTGGAGGGCATTCTGAAGCTGATAACACTATATTTTTTTATGGCAGCCTTGAAGCTGAAGTCAGTCCGCTCCATGGTTGGATCCGAGTAAGGCTGTTGTGCAGGAATATCTTCACACTCACTGTGTGAAGAGTCCTGTTCAGGTTCGGCTTACATATCTGGATAAACCATACCTGGTGGCATAGATGACACAATGCTGTCATCTTGTATAAGTCACGGTCACTGCCCTGTGGATAAGCCATGAACATACGGTAAGCCGGACGAATGTGTTGTACTGGAACAGCTGGATGGTTTCCAGAGAGTATATTCAGCATGATTGCAGGCTGTGTGGAAGGTGGTTCCGTCGTCACCAGTACCAACCGTGCCAAGGGCATGGCTGGGCAGACAGATTTTTCACTAAAATCCTCGTCATAATATGGGCATGTTGGTGAAGGTGCGGCAAGACGTATGAATATGTCACTAAGATCCCCATAGTTATAGGGAGACGGAGCCGTAATCATGGCTGGCCAGACGGATCGAAAGAAGGATCCAACGGATCTGGCAAAAACCCCATGCACCCAGCCTTACAGGCCTAAAGGCCATGCTCAGACATGCAGGGGGACTTACGCCCACTGGGCTGCCTAAGATTGGGGGGACAGTGCCCCAATGAGTCAGAAAAGCCTGTAGAAGCAAGAAATGGAAACAAGGGTAAAATCTGGTCTGAATTTAATAATTGTGCCATGGTCTCCTGAACCAGACGACGCATCTGTTCAAAGGCGGTAGATTGCAAAACCCCCGTTTTGTTCCCCCATTTCCACTTAGGTAACAGTAGCTGACAGTTGTAAACGTCGCACTTTTGGGGGTAGGAACCCCAGCAATGTCCCCAACAAGGCTCGCAAGTGATGTTGATTTCAGATGTATCCTTAAGATGTTGGCATTATCTTTACGAGATTTGATTCTCTTGTCTTTCCCTTTCACTGCTTTCTGTAATACTGCAGTCCAAACTTCTTCAGACCACATAGCGCACACACTGCAGGTAAGAGATGAAGTACATTTGGTACATACTAAACAGGACTCATGTGTATCTTTCCTTGCCTTAAGTTTCCTGCATTTAATGCACTTGGTTGACATGCCTTTATTAAAACGACACAATGAGAAAAAAAAGCATTAATTAACAATTCATCATGTTAAGAAGTTGCTAATACAACACCCATTACCAACGGAGTAAGTGAACAATAGGCTGTGTGCGCTAAACTGTGAATGACAAAATGCATTCAATGAGAGGGTGTTGTACAAGTATTCTAAATAAACAAAGTCCAAGAATTCACACAAAAATTGGAAAAATTATAAAATAATGTATACTTCCTGTAGAGGAATGATTATTACACACAATAGGTCCAAATTCCTGGATGAATGGCTAATTTTGACACTGATATTGGCATAGATTTATGGGAGGTATCACGTACAAAGTTGAAAGTACGGAAGCAAAGCTTAAAAACTAGTGACACTTGGTGGTGGCAAGGGGAGGTAATGTGCAAGTGTCATTGCCCTTTGTCTATATGACAGACAGAAAAGATGCATTTTCATCATTTTAGTAGGGCTGGATTTGGAAGGTAGCAGGCTTATATCCCTAACGTTAATGTGATAGGGGAACATATTAGAAGGAGAAACTTGGTTTCTTGCCCCCCCCCCCCATAAGGTTGCCTCCTAAACTGATTAGGTTGTTGCCTCCTGGCACTAGGCTGGAATCAGAACTGAACCTGTGGCAGGGGCAGATTGGTCTTGAAAGACTGCTGGGTGGGCGGAGAGTTGGAGGTACAGTTCCCGAGTTGCCTGCCTCTGAACTTCTTCAATTTTGCCCCCAAAGAGTAATGGCGAGCCAAACAGCATCATCTGTACATTTTGAACCAGCTTCGATGTGAAACACATTCTTGTCCACTTCATAAAAAAGTGGGGCTGACATGTGGACAGCTGCTAAATTCTGATTCAGAGCCAGAGTTCAGTATGAAAAGCATCAGAGTGTGTTTTGTACCAGCACGATGCAAACATTGCTAATACTTGGCTTTTAAAAAAGAAAACCTTAGCATTACCCAGATCATAGATTCTTCCAGCAAGATGGTCATTAATTTCTCTTATCTTCGCTGACTGGGGAAGCAGCCAGAAGGACAGAGTCTCATCATCACCATCAATATCTAACAAAGCTTTGATTTTATAGTCATGTGTGGCGGTAGGGGGGGAAGGCATTCTGAAACCGACAACATCTGGTATATCTCTTCTATGGCAGCCTTAAAGCTGAACTCAGTCTGCTCCATGGTTCAATCTGAGTAAGGCTGTTGTTAAGGAGTATCTTCACCCTCACTGTGTGAAGTGTCCTGTTCTGGTTCTGCCTCCATATCTGGATAAACCATCCCGGGTGGCATAGTTGACGCAATGCCATCATCTCTGTATAAGTGATTGTAATTTCCCAGTGGGTAAGCTGTGAACATATGGAAAGCCAGTTCTGCTGGATGAATTTGTCGAACTGGTATGGATGGCTGGTTCGTCAGTAGAATGGTCGGCAGTCTGGTCAGCGCCAGTACTGGCCGTGCCATAGGCATAGTTGGATGGATGGATCTATCACTAAAATCCTCGTCATGGTATGTATGTGCAGCCATGGGCCTGGCAAGATGGAAGGATTTATCACTAAGATCCCTGTAGTTTTAAAGAGATGTAGCTGTAGGCATGGCTAGACAGACAGATCTATCAGTAAGATCACTGAACTGTGACAACTGGACTGGCTGGATGGCTTGGACTGCTCCAGACGGCAATACTGTAACACAGGATGGATCCAATGGATCTGTCAAAAACCCCATGCAACCGGACTTACAGGCTTGAAAGCCATGTTCAGACATGTTGAAGGAATTACACCCATTGGGCTGCCTAAAATAGGGGGGACACTTCTCCAATGTGCCAGAATTATCTGTGGAAGAAAGAGAGCAATACAAGGGCAAAATCCGCCCTGAATTTAAAAATTGCATCGCTGTCTCCAGAACCAGTCGACTCATTTGTAATTCAAAGGCGGATGACCGCAAAACCTCATGGTTTTGTTCCACCAATTTTGTAAATGTAATAGTAGCTGACAGCTGTAAACATCACACTTTAGGTAGTGGTGGGAGGGGGGACTCAGCAATGTCCCCTACCATGCTTGCAAGGGATTCGGTCTTCAGATGAATACTTAATACATCTGAGTTGTCCTTGCGAGATTTTCCTCTCTTTTCTTTTCCTTTGGCCACTTTCTGCTTAACAGCAGTCCATATGTTTTCGGACCAAATGGTGCTCACAATGCAAGGTAAGGACAAAGTACATTATGTACATGCCAGACACAACTCATCCATGTCTTCCCTGGCTTTAAACTTCTTGTATTTATTGCACTTTGTCAACATGTTTCACTGAAACAACACAAGAATACGAAAAATGCATAAATTAACAATGTAGCATGTTAATAAGTTACTAAAACAACACCCGTTACTAACCAAGTGAGCAAACAATAGGCAGTGCGTGCTAAAACGTGAATGTCATGCATCAACAATAGTGTGTTGTACCAAGCAGTCTAAATAGACAAAGTCCAAGAAAATGACAAATTCATGAAAATATTGGAAAAAATTCAAGAATAATGTATACTGTCTGTAGAGGAATGATTAATACAAAATATAAATCCAAATTTCTGGATGGATTGTTAAAATTCACATCTATATTGGCATGGATTGACAGGAGGTTTTCATATGATGTTGACTGTACGACAGCAAAGCTTAAAAACTAGTGTTGACTGTACGACAGCAAAGCTTAAAAACTAGTGGTACCTGGTGGCAGCAAATGAAGGTAATGTGCAAGAGTTATTACCCTTTGTCTATATGATATAGACAGAAAAGATGAATTTTTGTCTTTTTAGTAGAGCTGGATTCAGGAAGTAGCAGGTTTATATCCCTAATGTTAATGTGATCGGGGAATGTATCTTAAGGAGAAATTTACATGAGTAACCTGCTGTTCTTGGTATCCAAAGCATGGATATTCTAAGTTTAATTTTGTACTTAATAAAGAGCTTAAGAGAATGTATAGTAATCTGTAGATGATAGTAGGTACTACCACTTACATCTACAAATGCTTCTACTAAATCTCAAACTTTATCCTTGAAAAGAGGAGAATGAGATAAAATGAATTAGCTAACAACTCACACCATGAAAATTCAAAATTTCTTGTATTGTTAGTGCTGGACTGTCCTTGGAGCATTAAGGCATGGTGGCAAGATCATGCCTTACATGCCAGACAGGTGTTCGTCTCCAAGCCTTAATTTTGCCACCATACCCTATTTTCTTGCTATATGCCTTATACTTACCGTATATACTCACGTGTATAAGCCAACAGCAAACTGCATAGACCCAGATCTGCTGTCGCATAATGCACTGGCAGATCTGGGTCTATGCAGTTTGTAAAGATTAATCAGTAGAACAAAAAACATAGACCCTGATCTGCCGGCGCATTATGCGACGGCAGATCAGGGTCTATGTTGTTTGCATTTGGACCCCGATTATACGCAAGTATATATGGTAACTAAATATAAAAACGAATAATTTCAAAGAATATGTGAACTTGATCATTGTTATATTTACCTATTTACAATGTTTCTTATTTTTTTTCTTTGCTAAAATGACTTCAAAAAGCAATTTATCTTGAAACTTTTTTAATAGGACAAAGATTTTAGAAGAATGAACCTGAATGGAAGAAACTGGTTTCAGACCCATTCATTTATATAGATCATCTCTTAAAACCACCATTCCTTTGAAATTTTTCATGGTATGCTCTGTAGTTGTGTAGAGAAAGTATGTTTAGAGATCAGGGATCAATATTTTGAGTGAAGTGACTTCTTCCTCCTATCTAAATACGACGAAGTGATGAAAATAGGGAGAAGTAAGTCAGAAGTCAAATTTTTAAATGGCAAAACAAGTTCATCAACAACTTATGTTTCACTGGATCTGCATGTGAGTTAAATAGTATTTAAATATACAAGATGCTCATCGCATTTTATGACAAGATTAAAAAATTCTTGAATCTAAAACTAAAAACTGCTGCATGACTTACTTAACAGCATTACACAGTAACCTCATAAACAGGTTACTGTTCCCAAAAAGCAGTAATGAAGAAAAATCAAAGGCAAATAATTTCATCCCTATATGTTTTCAAGTGATAAATTTATTAATCTGTTCATATATTTAGTTTCAAAACTTCTTTATTGATACAGTATTTAGTTCTACGCTTGAAAAAGATAGCGATTCCACTCACTTCCGAGAGTTTCACATTTGTATGGTTGGCAGTAAAATCATAACTGTGCATATTTGAGGACACAAGAAACACCTGTATATACTTGCGCATAAGCCAGTCCAAATGCAAACAACATAGACCCTGATCTGCCGTCGCATAATGTGCCAGCAGATCAGGGTCTATGTTGTTTGTTCTACTGATTATTCCTTACAAACTGCATAGACCTAGAGCTGCCAGCACATTATGCGATGGCAGATCTGGCTCTATGCAGTTTGCAGTTGGTATCTGCTTATACATGTGTATATACGGTACTAAGTTAGCATAAAAATTTATTTTAAAGCATGTTTTTACTGCTTTATGCCTGTAAACAAAAGTTTTAAACTAAAAACCAAACAAGATTCACTATTTTGGGCAGAATATCAACAGGTTGAATTGGGTAAATGGGGAGGGGGCATGTTGCCGATTATTGCCTAGGTGAAGAAAACTTTGGTTTCTTAGCATGTTGAAATGAAATTTCATATACGGGAGTAAATATTTCACCTCAATCGCCCCCTGGCATCAAAGTATCTTTCATTATTAGCCTACACTCAGGCCCGTCATACAGGGCGGGCAATACAGGCGACCACCTGGGGTGCCGTTTTGACGAGTTTGCGGTATTTTTTTCTGAATGAGGGGCACAAAAAGGTGACGCTCGCCTGGAGCGCCATTTCATCCAGCGGAAACTTGTGACAGTCCTGCCTACACTGTTTGTCATCAAACCTACCCTTTCTGTATCATGAAGCATATCTGCATAGGCTGATCTGAAAAGAAAAAAAAAAACGAGGTGGAGTATCAGTTGAGGATCCAGTTGCAGAAAAAAATTCCCTACACTGACAAAAACGTATACAGTGGTCTTTAAGAAAGAAAAAATCCTTTGATTTATAATTCTTTCAAATCAATCAGTTAGAATTGTGATTTCAAGGATTAGGAGGGATTTACTTATAGGTACCTTTTTTCTTGTTTGGTTTTGTGGATTTAATGCCATTTTTCAGCACATGATAGGCTATACATGGTGGTCAGTATATCTGGTGAAGGAAGAACCCAGAAAGACCCCAGGATGAACCACAGGCCCACAGGAAGCTACTGGCAAGCTTTCTCACATACCCACGTTGTCCAAACGAGACTTTAACCCACATGGACAGAGGTGAGATGTGAGTAATATGTAAAGGCGAGCACCTTAGACCACTAGGCCAAACGGGGCTCTTTCATTTTTTTGTTTGTTTTTGTATTAACTTACTGTAGTATAATCTGAAGATTGTTTTGCATATGAAAATACAAAATATACACAAATCTGCAATTTCTTTCTGGTAAAGTAGCTAAAGATATTCCTCATGGCTTCTTCCCATACAAAATATCAAGGTCAGCTGCCAAAATTTCAAAAGATTTTTTGATTTATCTGTATTTACTAAATACTTCATTAATATTTAATGTGTTAGCTGGAAAATTTAATTTTATTTTGAATTTAAGGATGTAGAAATCTTTTACAGGATACAGTGCAATCTTTAAATTTTTTTAACAATACGATATCATCTTCTAACATCAATTCTAAATAGGCAAATGCCTGATGTATGTGAACCTATGTCACTATCAGAGTAGTCCACTAATATACAGGGATGTACAGTGGTCAGTGTCTGCTATGCAGTTATAGTGACTTACAAAATTTTGCCTAAAGTTAATAAAAAGGATACTGTTTTAAAGGTTGACCATTGCAGCCATGGTAGAAATTAAGTGGCCTGCATGTGTGGATTTTAGGAGTCATGAGGCGGCACTGAATATGTTATCAACTGCTTATGCATGCAATCTCAGTATTTATGGAATGAAATAATTTCAATCTATTCAGCATGTTGATGCTTGACAATGAAATAGGGCTGCATTCTAGAACTCTCCTTTCTGGTAGAAGTCCTAATCTGAACCAAAATGATAAGCCACATGTGACCACAAAATTCAAAGAAGGCACAGAATACACAAATTTTTTATGATACAAATTCACAATTTAAAATATATTTTTGATACTTATTAAAGAAATTAATACATGTATTCCACACAAAACAATAATTATACTTTCTTTGCAAACATTTCCATGACATCACGCAATATCGTTCATAGACTAATAAATCATCCTCCAAACCTGTATCGATATTGATTGATGGTCAATCAATATCAGTACAGGCTTAGGGGCTGATTTATCGGCCTATATCGTTCAGAGCTAAAAAAAATCAGATAGACTGACACACGGGGTCTTTCTAAATCTAGATTGTGTCCCTCCTGTATTCTAAGTGAGTTATCCATTGAGGTTGTGAAAAAAAAGTGTTATCTAATTTGCCTGAAAGAAACCTTGAGTGTGCATTTGTAGGTCCATCCACCTTATGAAGATCATCTGCTTAATTGTATCAAATGCTATAAACTTCGTGTACAAAGCGAAGCAAGTGACGAATGAATGTGGAACAGTACTATTTCTGTTCTCTGTAATTCATTGGTTACCTATAATTAGTACTCACTTGTCCGGCACAAATAATAATGAGCTGTCCCTTGCTCACGTTGACTTGGTAATGTATCACTGGCTAAATTTATCAAGTGGTACTTATGTGATTGTTTGATAATTAAGTTAAGCTAAGGGATTAGTTACTTATAAAAGACTCCAATACATTGTTGTTCACCCTAAATAAACTGAAAAAATTACATTGTATTTTAATCCATTTAGTTCAAAGAGTTGATAGATGTTGGTTCTATTGATATATGGAGTGAGTGTTTTCTATAATTGTGACACATCCATAGTACTATGACATGAACTAATTACAAAACTTTAAGCTACTGTTTTTACTGATCGATATAAAAATGCCTCTCCGACTTCACTTCTGTTTTCAACTTTGATTGAGAAACGTGGAGATTTTTGCAGCATTCAGAAAATGAAACTACTGAATATTTGTTTACATCAGAACCTGGAGAAAATTGCTTCTAAGGAAATCAAATATAATCAAAATTTAAGTAGACAAAGTCACACAATTTATTTCTGAAGTACACTATTTTGTGAGGCAAAAACTCGTAGAAAATTAGTCAATTTAAAGCATTTTTATATTTTTTATTTTTAAAGTATAGCAAAAATAATAGTAAAAAAATATGACCCTGTCGGGCAAGTGGATTGTGAGTTAGGGCAAGTGATTTTTTTTAAGCCACTTGCCCTTGGCCTGTGTCTAACAAAAATTTTCTTTGAGCACTGTCCTTGTTTCTTTTTTTGTCCCTGTATATTTATCCACTGTATGGAGAAGTTCCCAGTCAATGCTTTGCCTATTTCATGTTATATTTTATGGATTAGTTCCCAGTCAATGCTGTGCCCATTTCATATTATTTTTTAATGTGCATGAATGCTGACAAAACCCACTGCATATGTTTTATCAACACTTTGGCAATGCTGCCTTCCATGGGGAAAATCAAATTATAGAGAGCAAATGGCCCCACTCATGATGCAAGCTCTTTTGATAGCACATTTATGTAAAACAAAGTATATGTAAAATCTATACCAAATCAGTTTAAAAACAGTAGCATCAGAAGTGCCTGGAGTCTCTGCCATTATTTCCTGCTGTTTTGCCTAGGCCTAAAAGAATAATAGCGTTTCTGCTTTCACGAATGACCCTATTTTTTCCTGCCAACCCCTATACATTTTTCCAACCATGCAAGAATTTTTTATTTTAAAATGACTTCCAGAGTTTCAGAATTTTCTGACCAGTTCAGATTTCATTTTGTTCATGGGTACATGTAACAGTATTATACACTAAATTCACGAATGCGCTTAATATTTCTCCCAGTATTTTTAAGCACCTACTGAATTGAGACTAGACTGAACAAAAGTCATTAATGATGGTCAGCTTCAAATGTATAGCAAGTTATAGCTTCAAATATATAGCAATTTATACAATACAAATACAAATCATTTATATTGAGAATGCCTATTTAACTATTGTATAGCATCATGTTATACAAGTCCAATGCAAATTATTTATATTGAGAATGCATATTTAACTATTGTATAACATATTATACAAGACAAATACAAATTATTTATATTGAGAATGCCTATTTAACTATTGTATAACATCATGTTATACAAGTCCAATGCAAATTATTTATACTGAGAATGCCTATTTAACTATTGTATAACATTATGTTATAGAAGTCCAATGCAAATTATTTATATAGAGAATGCCTATTTAACTATAATTTTTGTATAACATCAAGACAAATGCAGATCATTTATATAGAGAATGCCTATTTAACTATTGCATAACATCATGTTATACAAGACAAATGCAAATTATTTATATAGAGAATGCCAATTTAACTATTGTATAACATCATGTTATACAAGACAAATACAAATCATTTATATAGAGAATGCCTATTTAACTATTGTATAACATCATCGTATACAAGACAAATGCAAATCATTTATACAGAGGACACCTATTTAACTATTGTATAACATCAAGTTGTTGAGCAATACTGAAAAGACTTTTCTCAATTAAGGAATAAAATTAGGTCAAGCAACCATTATCAATGAGTAAAAAAATCATATTTTAACCAAACAACCCATTTTTGCTGTCAGCATGAATCCAGAAACACCCATTATTTTTTAAGACTTACAGAAAAAAGGAAGAAATATGAATAAATGTTTCCTGCACTTGACAAGGTAAAATAAATGTTCATGGTGCAAATGGAAAGGTGTTAAATCACTCATTATCTCATCAAGTAAATTAGTGTGATTATTGTCGAAACAGTTTTTGCGAACATGGACCTTGCCTGGTGTACTGTCCCCCAAGCACTGATTACATTACTAACGATAACAATAGGTATAGGGTCTCAGGCTAGTATTGACCAATCGGAAAAGGTCGCGTTCTCTGACTCAACGAATAATCCAGAATTATACCAAATCAGGTGTTTCAATATTTAAATCATTGTTGATAAACATTCAATGTATTGTGCAGTGACAATTATAAACATGTGCAAATATTTGCAAGGTGCACAGCTTCCACCAAAACAGCATAAATTAGATGATGATAAGAGAGAGCGTGATCACAAATATGATCAAGAGAAGAGACTAAGAAAGTACCAAAAATGCTGAAAAAATGAACACAAATGGCTTTAGTATGACTCAGTAGAGGCTGTTATGTTGTGCACTATCTGCAATGAGCATCTGGAGAAATACGAAAGTGCATGGAGTACTACATTTGTGAGTCTTGCATGTGAAATACAGTTGTCATTGTTTTGATCTAATGTTAATAAATAATAAATGTTGAATTAGACACTGAACTGGCTTCTGTTTGATTTTAGCAGGATGAGTGCAATCTAGGCAGGATCAGTCAAATTTTTATTTTGGTGATCCTCTGGGTTAGTGAAAAAATAAATCCTAATTTTGAGCTCTGGTGTCCTAGTTACTGACTGGATCAGAAGAGTTTATGTTTATCATTTGAAGTCTGTCCTGCTTTAAATAGTTTCTCTTGACTTTATACTTTTGATATTGTTCACGCGACTGAACCATCATTCACAATTTGCTTCAGAGGAGCTCACAACCTAATTACTAATAATTTTATAATTTCTGCATATTCATGTGTGGAATTCTTAATAATTGTGCATACACCTCTGCTCTTGGGACCTCTGACTGTTTGAATGTCTTCCTCTTCAGTTCAATCTATTGTCTTGTGTTTATTCGTGATCAGTAAGGAAGAGTATTATGGGGACTTGAAATAGATTCATTTTCTGAATGCTGAATAAATTTCTACATGTTGGTCAATCGAAGTTGAAAACAAATGAAGTCAGAAAGCCATGGATCTTTTTATTTCAATCAGTAAAAACAATAGTTTCAAGTTTTGTCATTGGGTCATGTCACAGTACAGAGAGTCAGAGGACATGTCATAATACAGTGAGTCAGAGGACATGGTGGACGAGTCACAATTACAGAAAACAACCACTACATATGTCAATAGACTCAATGGCTACCACCACTTTGAACTAAATGGGTTACAAAACAATGTAAGAATCTCGGATTCTTTATGATGAAAAACATCATCATGGATGCTTTTATACATCGCTAATCCCCTATCTTAGATTAACTGTCAAACAATCGCACAGATACTGCTCTGTATATTTAACCAGTGATGCATTACTCTATTAGTATGAGCAAGGGACACCTGAAGGACAAGTGAGTGCTAATAATAGGTAACCAATGAAATATGGAGAACAGAAATAGTACTGTTTCCCATTCACAGGTCACATGCTTTGCTTTGTACACAAAGTTTATTGCTGTGATACAAGTAAGCAGACGATTTTCATAAGAGTGAGGGACCTACAAATAAAACCCCAACTGGGGGCTGAATATTAATACATGAAATTTATCAGCGTCTTTCAAGTACTTAAAAATGTTGTCTGGCAAATTAAATAACACTTTTTTGGAACAGGCCCAATGGGCAATTCACTTAGAATATAGGAGGGACCCAATCTAGAATTATAGGGGCCTCAAGCATTGGTCTATCCATTTTTTTGAGTACTCGTCTTAATGACTCACAAACTGCTTAATAAACTGAACAGAGAATTTTAATATATCACATGTGATTGATTAATGGGTGTTTTGTTGTGGTTGGAATTACATGTAGATGGAATTATCCCCTTGGTGCTCTGCAACAGCCAGCTGTTGTTGTTGTTGACTGTAATTCCCTCCAGTATTTTATCAGAGCACACCAGATTTCATGTTCTGGGTAATGCATACATACATATATATGCACACACGTGAATAAAATAATATGGTGGTGGAAGATTAATGTGGTGCTACACATGTACCTTCTTTTTTCCACCTAAAATCCAAAATAAATGACTTCATAGTATAATAGAGTAATCTACTGATTATATATATATATATATATATATATATATATATATAGATATATATATAAAGCTGATTCCATTTGTATTCATAACGGGGACTGGATGCAGTGCTGTGGAAGTGAATGTGATCATACTTTGAACTTAGAAATATGTACATTGTTAATGGGAATATAGCAGGAATATTGCACTGAGAATACATTTGTTATCAAGTACAGGCGGGATTAGTAGAAGTTAAAATTCTTGCTCTCAGGCGATTCTGGTTGTAAATGAGGCTTCTACTGAGGAATTCAATTTCCTGGATTTGATCAGTGCTTAAATTAAAGGTGGTCTTAATGGTTGGAGAACTGCAATCCATCACACACTGCAATATAAGTTCAATGTCTTTGCTCAGAATATCAGCTGCACCTGCCCTACAAGACTAGACAAATCCTAGGATTTTTGGACATGTTTAGCACATTTGTACTGTAGGGAGCAGCATGTGAGAATGAAGTGCTTTCTATCTTCTGATTCTCCTTTACAGAGGGGGCAGATTGTTGATTGAACTTGAGTCTGTTGGACTGCAGTGTGTCTGCTTGATTGGACTGATACAATTAACTTTTCTTCCGTGAGATATAGTTCCCATGTGACATTCATTGCCTATAATCTCTCTTGTCAGGCTGCTTACACAGCATTATGAGTCAGATATCCATGTAAGAGAGTAAGAACCCCAGTGTACTTGGATGGCCCATTTACCTTACCTGAATTTTGAACATGGAAATAATCAGGCAAGAAAACCACCATCACACAATAACATTAATTTAAATTCATCACAGTGTATAGTTTATGTTGTGCTCATTTAAAGTCATACTACCAGAATACACTGGTGTAATGACCAAAGAGGTATGATGAACCTTAATTCAACGACAATATCAATAAATATTTATTCCAGCTCAGAAACATTATTCTACACAGGTTAAGAACGCACACGAGACACTGCGTCACGTCATGACGTTAAGCGACGTCAGTCATAACACACAATGTCCAGCAGGCTTCGCTCGGTACTTGGCATTACCTATTTCATATTACATTTCGCAGAAAGAGTTAGTAAACATAGTGTACCACAAACCTGGCGATTTCTTGTTTGTAATCGTAATTTTCGTCATGGAAAGTCCATTCTTGTTTTCCCGTGACGGGATTTACTTCAGAAGCAAAAGTTCCCATATTTCTGAGAAAATATTTGCCATGGAAGGTCTGAGAGTATTTAAAGGATCGTGATATAAGGATGCATTGGCGGCATAGTAGCATGTGCATTAACTGTAGGCTGCCATTACTCTTGGGAGTAATTATTACATTTTTCCACAAAATATTAAAATATTAAATAATCTTCTTGAGTATATATTAACCTTTTTCTTGCAAAATATAACCTTACTTATTAATTAGTTTTTATTTAATAAACTGTTTCATTTCATTTAACAAAATATAGAATAGCACAGAATGTAGCTTCACAACAGTAAATACTCCTCATATCTGGACTGGTTTACATAAAAGCCCATTATTTTAAAATATTATTTATAAATAAATATGGAACGGATATAACTTTGATGCATATTTCATCAGGATATTGATATACAAATTAATAAAAGAAAATTTGCATAAAAAATGTATAATATATATATTTGACATATACATTTCTAAGAAAGAGAAAAATAACTAAGGTTATTTTAATGATTTTTCAGGCTTGTTGCATTTAGCATGACAACTGTCAAATATTAGTTATTACCACATTCATCAGAAAAAAATTGCTGCCAGCTGCTATTTTAAAAATGAATCCCTTTATAAACTGAAGATTGAAATCAATGCTACCCATTAATCTTCAAGAGTTGCTAAATATTTAAACATATTTGCACTTTTAAGCAAATGATATTGGCTTATTTATTGACATTTCTTTGTTGCAGATGTAAAGAATGAAAATTAATAAAAGCAGCAATAGAATAATAATAATAATCATAATAATAATAATAATAATAATGATAATAATAATAATAATAATAATAACAACAATAATAATAATAATTTGAGAATTTTAAGTCAAGAAGATCAGCAAGACCCAAGTAAAGCAAATGTTTATATGTACCAGAAATGGGGATGGTACAGATCATTTCAGCCCCAAACCAGTTCAGCCCAGGTCAATTCAGTTGGGATGTTTCAGCCCACTATGTCAACCAGGAATGTATAGCCCACAATACTTTAATATAGACAGTATATAAAAAGTTCATGTAGCGATTCAGTAATATTGATAAAGAACATTTGTGACTTATTACACATTTGAATATGATGTGTTTGTAGTTATGGTTTATATTATTGTAATTACTAATTAAAGTAAACGTTTTGTGCACAAGTTATGTATTTAGTGTGTTGGTGTGCAATTTGCATGTTTTACTATTTACATATTGAATTTGTACATTTAAGCATATGAATGTATAATTTATCTAGTTAAAAAAATGTAAATGTATGTATTGTGCAAAAGTGAATAAAATAATAAATAACATTTTTACATGTGCAAATATGCCTTGTGTTTGTAATGTTAACATTAAATTAAATAAATACTAAGAATTGGTACCTTTTAATGTTTTTTTAATAAATTTACTAATTCAATTACACTTGGTTAAGTAGATGTTTGTCAATGTTCGTTTTTCTTATCATCAGCTTTGTCATCGCATATAACTGATTGCAAAATGATGATTTTGTTAGTCTATAAATTAATGTTAAATCTTTCCATCGTATAATTGAGCCTTTGATAAGAAAGATTTACAAAATTCCACTCGATATAATTAATTGCTGAATGCATATGCATGTACGTCTTTTAATTACAATGGGTATATTTATTTAAATTTTCCATGTTTATTGCCTTTAATATTTAAGAAATAAATAAGTTTAATTTTATGATGAAGAGAGGTACTAGGAATTATATTCAAATCGTCCTCTTAGATCAACACAAATAAGATTGGTTATCTGTTTTATAAAACAGGTATTCAAATTGGAAGAATATTCAATAAAAAATGTTACTTAGCTATCTTGAAATTTAAGATGTCTATCTATAAATTATGTGTTGAAAATGTTCAATGTAATAAAAATCCATATGCCTATATGTATAACCTGAGAATGATTCTTTTTTCAATCAAGTTTTGTTTTGTTCTATTCTTTTTTGTAACATATATCTTTAATTTACAAAAACTGTCATCTTTTTGATCCTTAATTGGACTACTAATCACAGGTGCAATTAGTTGCAGTTGCTTTAAGTTAATAACCTTTATTAAGTGTTTGTAAAATAAATTGATGGTCATTAATGATCGAGAGTTGAATATTTAAAATATTGACAAAATTTTTTACCTATTTAAACTGATGGGAAAAAAATATTTCTGTATTTACTGTGATTTCTTGCTGGGAACAGTTGTATTTTTGTACTTAGCTTACCGTATATACTCGTGTATAATTCAATACCAACTGCAAACTGCATATACCTAGATCTGCCATCGCATAATGCACTGGCAGATCTGGGTCTATGCAGTTTGTTAGGACTAATTAGTAGAACAAACAACATCGACCCTGATCTGTCAGCGCATAATGCGACGGCAGATCAGGATCTATGTTGTTTGCATTTGGACACGGGTAATACATGAGTATATACGGTAACTATCTTTTATTTAAATAAGTAATATATTTTAATTTTTTATGATGTTGTACTGGACAGGTATTCTTTTAAATGTCACTTGTTTGATTACATTGATACTTGATCCAACATTTGTCTGGTCAATCCATTTCATTTAGATTTAAGTTGTCTTTATTTCATCAAAATACATAATCAGCTGATATGTCACTATGACCAATAAAACTTTGTGACTCAAGGTCTTACTATTCCAATGAAAACATCTTTATTAAAGTAGCACAGTATATCCGTAATGCTACATAGTAGCACAGTATATCCGTAATGATACATAGTAGCACAGTATATCCGTAATGATACATATGTGGGCCAAAACATTACAGTTGAATCCTTTCAACTGAAATTAGCGTTTGGGCCCAATTGACCCAGGCTGAACTGGTCTTGGGCTGAAATCACCCTGAGCCAAACCAGTGTGGCCTATATGGTAGAATTATGGATTTTCTTTCTTCTTTTTTGAACCAGTTAAATCTGTAAATTCTATAATGGATGCAAATGGTACTTATACTATCTTTTTTGAATTTATTATATAAATATATACAAATTTATGCCATTTATTCATTATTTGATTTATTCCCCACTGCCTTCACATCTACCATATATTTTTCCATCCACCGAGTTAGCACTGTGATATCATCCTGGGTGTCTGTAAAGGGAATAATAATAATAATAATAATAATAACAATAATAATAACAATAATAATAATAAGCATCTTTGAAATGTCAAAATAATGTTCTATTTGATAAAACCAGGTGCATTACAAATGTAACCATAGGTCTCGCGTTCACCATTTTCTTTATTATTTACTTTAAACCAGTCAAGGAAACCTTTTTTATTCTTCATGATTAAAGAAATACCCGGAAGCTTGAGTCTGTTTACATTAGAAAAATAATAATAGGATGTGAGTCAGATTTAAGGCGAAATATGACATTATGATAGACTAACTGGATTATTTTGGAATGTCACTACAGACAGACGAAAATCAAGGTGATGACAATTTATGCCCAACAGTTTACAGTGTTCCACCGAGTCAGCATCTACAGTGTCCAGTATGTCGGAAGTTGTATGTTGATCCTGTGATAAATGTACACTGTGGCCACACATTTTGTAAAAAGTGCGCCTACACCTGTACCCACTGCCCACTGGATGGCAACCATTGTGACACCTCACAGCTGGTGGTCAATAGGTAAAAATGTGTCGATTGATTGATTTCACTAACATGAATGATTTTACCTGGCTTTATAAAAACACTTGCTATACTATGACGTCCAATTACCGCGTCGTGCCTAATACCGCGGCATATGAGCATTTACGAGAACCGCTGTCATCATACGTCACATCTGAATAAACATGTACTCAAGAAGTTCACACAGTCATCAAGTTTAAAAGTTGAAATAAATACTCTATTTATGGTTAAAAAGTCTTAATTTCCCTTGCATATACACATTTTAGTAATGATAAAATCCCATTCATACCATATCTAGATCCAGTCCCTTTTTTGTACTTTTTCATTCATAAAACCATGCCGAGCACCATGCCAACAAATCATCTGATTAACAGTTTAAACGGTACAGTCAAGCAGAATTGGTGACATGACTTAAGATTATGTAACTTGTGGGGGATCCATTAAGGGTGTATTGTCAAATGTGAGTTTAATTTCAGTGTGTGTTCTTAGATCAATAGTATAAAGGCAAGTTAATAAACCCAGTGATCCCTCCAGATTCATAAAAGGTGCTTTCTAGACATGGGACTTACAATTTAAGTTTATGGGGGTTGAGGTTAACAAATATGCCATGTAATATAACATAAAAGTATCATAAATCATAATTATTTAATTGATCTACTACAACTCAGGCATACAAAAATCTTAATTAAATTTATGATTTTAATTTAGAAAAGTTTTATTAAATGTGTTTCCTTTACATAACATTTCTCTAATTTTTTAAAAATATTTGTAGTTTGATGCCATGCTACCAACTGTCACTGTATTTCTCACTTGCTGTTGTAATAGGACATTCTCGTTAGAGCTCCTCCCAAATAGAGGTCACCTCAGAACATACACCACTTTGGCGGACCCATTGATCACAATGAAAATCATTCATTGTGACCAATGCTTCACACATTGATTATTGATGGAGGAGGATAAAAAGTATATATACTGAAATTTTGGGGGGACATGTTTTTAAAGTAGTAATGCAGTAATGGGACGTACCAGACTAGTATGTGTAGCTGTTTGTTGCATATGTGTGTGTGTGTGTGTGATTGTGATATTATCAGTAATTACATGGCTTTAAAATCTTTGCTTTAAAAGATTACATTCAATACAAAAAGATAATGAAGACTACTCAATTTCAGCAGAGGGACTGCATCAGTTGTTATGCAGAACCAGTTACCTCATCATGTTTTTTCCAAACGTACTTCAGAGTACCATATACGAGAGCCAGTGTTCTTAAATCAAATTTAATACATATGCACTATCAAAATTGGAACTCTTTACCTAAGGCTTTATTATCAGAAGAGTTATTGTTAATCCAGTACATTTCTACTTTTAAGGAAACTCAAGAAATATTTATTAAATACTATTAAATCCATCTCTGCAAAAGTAGTGTAAAAATACCCAGTGAGATGTACATGTAGCAAGAAAGTAAAATCAAGCTCAAGATATTTACTTATTCTTCATTCTGTGTAGTATGTTTTTTAGTAACTGAGACCAAGTATTTCTTGCAATAAGTGCTTATTTTGGTCTCTGCTACCAACAAAAATATTGCATAGAATAAAAAAAAATCATGTGGTAAGAGGTGCGGACCTTGTAACATAATTTACTTCAACATTACTCCATATGTTATTTTATGTAATATTAGCAGTTATATAGCACATGTACACGTACAAGCAGGGCAGTCATAAGGGGCGGGCAAAATGAGCAATTGCCCGGGGCACCAAGCCAGGGGGCTGGATTTTGCGGAGTTTGCAGTATTTTATCTGGAGTGGGGGGCGCCGCTCGCCTGGGGTGCCATTTCTTCAAGCGCAGACTTGCGACAGCCCTGTGTATGAGATTTTTGTTTTATGATCATGACAAAATTATAAGTCAGCTGATGGTAAATTCTGTTAAGAACAAAAAAAAATGCATTTTTTTAATTGTTTTAGTTTTTACAAATTATGTGTTCTGGATAATTTTGGTGTTTGAATTTTTTAATGTACCAGAAATAAAAGGATCACATAGTAATCACAGAGATGCTAAAATATCATACAGTTGAAAATCCCCCACCACACACACACACACTTGAACAAATAGCTAAAGAAATGAACAAAATAAATGCAGAGATGAAAGTCTATAGGGACAGATTAAACCAGGGAGAGAGTAGTCCCACTTGTAATGTAGAGACTATGAAAAACAATATGTATTGCCTACATTTGGTAATGAAATAAAGTCAAGAAATTTAACCAGAAAGTTATCATGCAGCATAGAACAAAGGCTGCATAAATTGAATGTTTGAAAAAGATATGCTAATCATTTAATGATAATATCATTATATGTAGGCACATATTGTTGATAGTTATTTTAGAATTCTGACTGATGTGCTGAAACATTGAACGGGTTGTACTGTTGAACATAACTTTGAATAAAATATATGAAAAGCCAATGAAAACATTTAGTCTTTCACCAAATGTAATATAATAGTAGTTCCTTCATATGTATTTGAAGTCTCTCTCTCTCTCTCACTATCTGTGTGTGTGTGTGTGTGTATATATATATATATATATATAAGGACACAAAAGTTTATAACGGCGCAAATACAAAACAGTTTCCCAATGTTTTGAGCTAAACAAGCTCTTCATCCGGGGGAAGAAACAATTTACATCCATAAAACAAGCACTAAACACAAAAGACAAGAGAAATTCTTGACTCCTACATGTTTCAATTACGGGGAAATAAGCAAATAAAGGATAAACAATAGAAGAAAGAAAGAAGACAAAATTAAAAAATAGTCTAAAATGGGTAAACTACATATATGTTATGCTGCCGTTAACCCAACAAAGTTGTGTAAAAAATGTCAAAAGAAGTGTTTATCTTGCCTATCACGCAGAGGACTAAAGTGTTTTGACCTAATTCCAGACTGGGAACAAAGGACTGACACTATGTGTAGTGAAAAATCAACGCCATCATCACAAGGTAAAAGATAAATTATATCCTGGTAAAGTTATTCATGGAGGTACTAAGGAAGTATGTAAAGAGCATGGTAAAGTGGGATAATGGACAAAAGTTCATATAATAACAATAATAATAATAATGATAATAATAGCAATAATAATAATAATAATACATGTAAAGAGTTACAGAATATTTACTTGGGTAAATATTATCGCAAAATATATATATATATATATATATATATATATATATATATATATATATATATATATATATATATATATATATATATATATATATATATATATATATATATATATATATATACAGAGAGAAGGTGAGAGAGAGATCAGGTAATTGATAACATAATTGTTGAAATCACAGCATATGGCAGTGTTATGAGATTCCCAAAACTTGTGCGTTTATCCAAATTAATCATAAATAATGAAAGCTAGAGAACCAAGATCAATTATCACAACATTCACACCTTCTCAAGTCCTCAGTTGAGCCAGCGATTGTTTCAAATTGCTTTAGGTAAAACACTACCAACTTGATCAAGTCTGAGTGTATCGGTTACTCACATCAAACAGACTGCCACCACATAACATCCATAAAATTAACAACCCAGTTAAGCAGATAACATCAATAGAATAGACCAGATGCTTGACTGCCTGGGATGTTTTTATAAGTTATTAATATGTTCATAACATATTCACATGTTCATGAAGTTCGGTGATGGTATTTGCAAAATGTTCATTTACAAGTGTCAGTTACATGTTAATTTTTGTGTGTGAATATCTTTGTAAAAATGTGAGATGAATCAATCCAGCAGATAATTTCAGACACCTGTATTTAGAGAAAGAGTCATGCTAAGTATCCTTTCCATAGCTTGAGGATTTCATATGTACAGGGTCTATAGGGACACCATAATTGGAGAAACTCTGGGTACAGAGCCTGATCCTGATGGTGGAAAGTTCGGCTACAAACACGCATCATGGATGGTAGCACAATCAGCCATATACCTAAAAAAAATTCCATTGTTGCAAAGTACTATATTTTCAGGGAGGAATAATTACATGCAGAATTATCAGGTGGAGAACAGAATTATCAGGTGGAGAAAGAGGTTAACATTACCACAAGAAGGCCTTGAAGTTCCCTGCCACTTGAATTTCAATAGCTCAAATAGAGTCTTCATACAGTGGCTGAACTCAAAATTACAAGATGTAAATAACCCTGGTGTTGTGTAGTTATTGTTTATTCTTTTCATGATATCTGTTTCACAGTTTGTCACTATGTCTCTCTCTTGCACACATACATCCTGATTCTAAAATATTTAAAAGATCTTTAAGATTATTCAATTAAAAGTATACTTACTCTCTCTCTCTCTCTGAAATTTGTACATGTAATTTGAGTCACTTAAGCTGCATGATAGTATTGTTTATAACTCAGCAACAGAATTTTTGTTATCAATCCGGAATTCCAGATTCATGGGTCAGCATGGATCAAACATTACAATAACCAATGGAAGCTGTTTATAAAGTTGCTTACCTTATCAAAACACTGTTTTTTTGCATTTACAGACAAATAAGAGTGTTACTGAAAACAATATTTAATAGTGCAAAAATGGAAATTAAAGGTAGATAGGTGTCAGGAAAGCTAAAAAGTATGTGGGTTAATTGTGGAAAAGCTCTGAAATAAAAGGATACAAAACAATATTAAACTATGTTGATACAATGAGGTACTGAACATGTGAAAAGCAGAAAAATGTCATAAAATATTTTGTGGTTTCAATCAGAAACAAAAATGTATTTAACACGTGTGTATGTTTTTTTAATTCTTCCTTTACAAAAAAAAGAAGACACAAGCTCGAATTAATACAGGGAAATTAAAATATTATTAGTCTAGAGTGTTTTCACATGTTTGAATTTTTACAGGGTTTGCCGTAACTGTTGAAAATTAAGTATTAGACATGTCAACCTGATAATTTTTACGACAAAGTTATTTTAGATTTCTTTGTATTTAAACAGATTGGTCATAGGGCAGATTGAGGATTTGGAAATCTGCTGCAAGTATGGTCTCATTAAACAAGAGGGACAATATGTGCCAGACCCCAGTGGATGTCAGGCCAAAATACCACTGGGTAAGATAAATACAAAAGAAATGTTTATTTATTCTCCTTCCAGGAAAGAAAACTTACTAGAAATATATTTACATGTACATATATTCTTTCAGTGAGATACTTTGAATGCACTTGTATTCATGGGTTACCCATTTTTGTTGGTTATTTATTAATATAAATCATAAATTTAAATAACCTTAATAAGCTCGTCTTGCCATAAATACCTTTTATGTCATACCACATATATTTGCAAGTAAGTCGAGTCAAACTGCATTAACCCAGATCTGCCATCGCATAATGCATTGGCAGATATGTGTCTATGCAGTTTGTTAGGAGTAATTAGTAGAACAAACAACATAGATCCTGATCTGCCAGCACATTATGCAGTTGGACTTGACTTATTAGTGAGTACATATGGTATATTTGTGTTTGTAAAACAGGGACCATTCTGTGTGAATTAATTGATTCTGTCTTGACAGCGAGTCCACTAGGTCATGTAGCCTGCCTGGGATGTGGCATACCAATGAACAATTTACTGCAAAAATGCGAAAACTGATGCCCACAAAAGTAAATGAAATCAAGTATTAAATGTGATACTAGTGACAGTTATTACCATTGGAGTTAGTTTTTATCAGTCTAGTTTGTGATGCTTTTCATGTGAAGTAAATATTTCATTATCCCCAGATGCCTCAGTGAGGGACATAGAAAGTGAACCTATCATTCATCTATCCATCCTTTTTTTAGTCCAAACATGTGAACATTCTTTAAAAATGTAATCAAGTTTAGTGTGAAACTTAATCACAACTTAACCTCTAATGATTTTTATAATGAGCATGTTTTTCTTTTTTTTTTTACCAAGATATGAATTTTTTATTGACTTGAAGTATGCATACTGTGGTATTCCTTCATTAAAATTCTATACATGAGAGTCATAGAGTATGCTGCCTTATATTGGGACCACCTTATAATAAGTACATGATACAGTACTCCCTCATTATAATGCTGTCCATGAGAGCCATAGAGTATACCATGTTATAACAAGAACCATGTTATAATGATGAGCAGTATAGCCATAGAGTATACCGTGTTATAACAAGAACCATGTTATAATGATGAGCCTTATAATGAGAGATAGCTGTAATTATTTTAGTACACATTTACCATCAGTATAGTCAGTCGTGACATATATTAGTGTCTTATTGGCAACATACATTAATATGTCATTACTATGAGCGTGCACCAATCAAAACCTACCCAAGATGAATAAGAAATTTATAGGGATTAATACACAAAGAATGTGGACAAATTACTTAATATGATGTATTTTTCTGAACTTCAGGTAAGAGAGATGAGCATGAGAGCCAATGTGAATTTATCCCAGTGCCTTGTCCTAACAATCCAAGTCATTGTGGCAAGTTTCGTAAACGAGAACTAGAGGAACATCAAAGAGTCTGCCCCTTCATGCCATGTGATCACAGAGACAAAGGTATAGTCTGTCCATTGCCCTTGGACAAGCATTGAACTGCCACTTGTTAGTGTTTTGGAAAATATTCTGATTCTTTACATCATGTTACAATAGTGGTAATTACAAGGCAAAAATCAGCATACAACAGGACAGGCCTTGAAATTCTCAATCATCAAATTTGTTGTAATTATTGAAATGAATTGCCACCTGAAAATTTTGATTGTCTATGGTGATTTGGGAGATTGCTTGTACCAACATAGATTTAACTTGCATTACAAAAGCCTTTTAAGTTTGTGATGTTTTGCATTTTTTGAAGCTGCACTTTTCTAACTGTAACAGATCATCAAATCATATTCACAGTAAATATTCAAGTCAGCAGCTCACCATCCAATTCCTTCTATCTTTCAGGTTGTGAGTTTGTCAGTCAACAGGACCATGTGATGGAACATATGAAATTGTGTGCTTACCGTGGCCTTCAGAAACCTGGAAGTGTCCAGGACATCAAGGAATATGTAAGAAGATGTTGGGCATGACAGTTAATAAAAAAAATCAAAGATTGATTGGAAAGGCCAAACAACCTGGCATTTCAATTTGATCTTCCATAATCAAATATTAATGATTAAAGTTATATTCAGTAAATTTAGTTTTTGCATGATGATGTTTATTTGATGAATGAGAGACCATTTAAGACAAGTATATTTATTGGTTATTGATCACCAGTATCAGCCAATCAGAGCTTTTATAACTTTCGACAGCAACAATTTATGGAATCAGCTCTGCTGTAAATAAAACTGTAACCATCTGATTGCTTGGAATCAAATGAAAAAAATATGAATTATTTTTTTAAAACTCCAGTTCTTTTTATATATATTTTTGCCCTTTGATTCTTCACATTTTATAAAAGCATGAAATCTCCCTTAAAAGTAAAATCAAATAAAGTCTCTAATTAAAATAATCTTCCATATATTACCTTAACAACATGACAGATGACAAATACATCAAGAAACTCAGTGTTGCAACTTGATTCAGCTGTAGCGAGGAGATTTTATGTACCTCAGGCTCCTGCTAATGATCAAGACATGGAAATTTTTTAAATTTAAGGGAACACAGGCAGTTTGGGGTTAGAAAATGTTCTCTAGGCCCACTCATGGTGCAACACTGGTTCAAAATTCTTTGATTTTTTATAGTCTAAAATCTTCCTGGAATAGTAAAATATGTACATCAGGTTCCAGTTAAAATAGCCTTCCATTGCTTTGTATATCCAAGTGCCAACAATGTGGCAGATATCTATGTGCTGGTAAACCTTTCTACTTTCCAAGATACAACCAACTACCAAGTATGCAAGAATGGCATTTACTTTGTCTGCAAAAAAAATAGAAAATATCTCCAACCAATCAAAATTGATGATTGGTTGATAATTCTGATCAAGCTTTCAATTCCAGCAGATTCCCAACACTAAAGAAGAGAGGGATATTTTTTTATAGCAATCAAGTAGATTACATTTTCAATATGTCTATTGCAGATGAATAAAAGGAGTTTCCAATCCTCACATATTAGCACAGTCTAACTCATTAATCCATTAAACAGTTTAGTACAGTTTTTAAAATAGTTCTTTGCTGAAGGTGTCTCAGAAATTTCTAAATTTGTTTGTAAAAAATGTCATCAAAGACACGTAATTTTTTGTTTTTTTACTGTAACAACATTTACTTCATTATTTGCAATGCTGAAGATCTTGTTTCCCTTACAGCGGTGCTTGAGATATAAAAGCTGACAATGCATTCAACAAATGCTGCAGTTATACTGTAAATCACGTGTTTCGCACCAACTATTTTTTGAGAATGTATGTTTCTGGGTTTATTGACAATGAGTCTGTAGTAGACAAGAATTTGACTTTATATGCATGTGCTTTTCAGAATCACCTTGCATTAATAATTTTGAGAGTTGAAGAGTTACTAACAATTCCAGTTTTGACCAACTAGCTAGCACAGCAGGGAGGAAGCGGAGAAAATGGTCTTCAAATTTGTGTTTTTTCCCTACAAAAAAATGAGCTGCTTATTGGAAATTTTCCTGTCCCAACAATGAATAGTTTAGCTGCCCAGGCTAGTTGAACTATGGAATTATTGTCCCCAGAATTTTTAATTCACATGTGTTACTCCTCGCAATTTACTCAAGGATAGATCTGTATTCGCCTCCTCATGTCATAAGAGGTGACTAATGGACACAGGAGCTATGGTGACTCTGGTTAGCATGCCTGACTCATGATTGAAAGGGTGAGGGTTCAGATTCTTGCATTGGATCAGCCCGGATCAGCTTCCGTGGTGGTCCTTGGGCAAGGCACTTTGCTCCAATTGCCTTGGCAAAATCACCTATTTGTGTTAGTGTACTGAATGTTAAAATGGAAAAAAAAGCATAAAAGTACATGTATGTTGTAACTGTTTGAAATATAGTAACTGTTTTCTCCCAGTGATGTCTTTAATCTGTAGGTAATAAAACTATGAATTACCATTTTCAACATTAAATACATAACAAACCTACATACAGCTCTCCCTCAGTATAAAGCGGTAGTTGGGGTCTATAACTGCCAACCGTGTTATGTACCAGACTGTGTTATAGTGAGACATGCAGTATGTACCAATTAGTGTTATAGTGAGACATGTGCTATGTAGCAAACTGTGTTATAGTGAGACATGTGGTATGTACCAAACTGTGTTATAGTGAGACATGCGGTATGTACCAAACTGTGTTATAGTGAGACATGCAGTATGTACCAAACTGTGTTTTATTGAGACATGCAGTATGTACCAAACTGTGTTATAGTGAGAAATGCAGTATGTACCAAAGTGTGTTATAGTGAGACATGCAGTATGTACCAAACTGTGTTATAGTGAGACATGCGGTATGTACCAAACCACAATATATTGAGAACAACACAATATACCAAACCGCAGTATAACTGAAATGATCAAAATTGCTAAATAATAGTATTTTGAAAGGGAAATAAAGATGTAACAATAAGCTTCACATTGTTTTATTTCAACCAATATTGTCAAACATTGATATGATTTTGGTCATTGGATACATAGTTGTGCCATGTTATATCAGGAATCATGTTATAACAAAGTGCATTATAACAAGGGAGAACTGTATTTGTGATAAGACAAAGATGGGAAGAATATTTTTGGACATTATTTTAAGTGAGTAAACCATTCTCTGCTGTACATTTTAACTGCAGATCAAACTGCAATAAAGCTTGCTAAAGTAAAAGTGTCATCAAAATTTTAGTGCAGAGTTACATATTGTTAAACATCAGTGTAAATTTGTGTTAATAAGCTTTTTAGTTCACCAGGCCAAAAAGTGTGTGAGCTATAATGGCTCTGCATCCATTGTGTGATATGTGACATATGTTGTGCTTCAGTGAAAATATTTGCTATTTTTTACTTCATTCCCAAAAACCATTGGACTGATTTTTACCAGATTTCACAGGCAGCATTCTGCACCTAGTGGTATTTTGGCCTGACATGCGCAAAATGTAAGTAATTTACAAAAGGTACTGTATGTACTCATAAGTTGAGTCCAACTGCAAACAACATATGATCTGCTATAACATAATGCACCAGCAGATCAGGGTCTATATTGTTTGTTCTACTGATTACTCATAACAAACTGCATAGACCTAGATCTACCAGTGCATTATGCAACTGCGGATCTGGGTCTATGCAGTTTGCAGTTGGACATGACTTATAAGTGAGTAATAATGGTATGATTCCAATCAAGAGTTGTTAGTAGACTTCATGGTTAAGATAGGAAAAATCTACACTTTGAGTTGAGTATGTTTGTTTTTTATTTACTTGGTTCTTTTAGCTGGTTTTACAATTTTTACTATCAATGTCAGACCCATGCCTTGGAAGCATCCAATAAAGAATTGCAAAACCAGGTCCGGAGTCTGACAGACAGAGTCCAGACACTGGAATCACAACAGAGAACCACCACAGAGCAGCTGCAAGCTTTTGCAAGGTAGGGAACAGTGTTTTTTGGATTTTCTCAAAATCTCACTTGCCATACTAACCCATGTATAATGTACATCTAGCTCTGAACAGCATAGTCCAAGCTTCAATTTCACCAGCATGTTTTAAGATTTAAGTTTGGACTTAACACATTAGATTCGTCAAATTTAAATGTGACTTAAATTTGATCCAATCAGATAGCTGGATTCAAGAATTAGTTTAGTCCAGATTTAAGTGCTGTTGGTGAAACCCAAACCTGGTCTAGAAATCATAAAACTTCTGAGCTTGAGATTTTGTGTCATCCAGTCAAAAGTCACTTTACTTTTGTAACATCCGTTTTTATTGGTTGATCATAAAACTCAAACTCAAGTCTTATGATTTCCAGTCCTGGTTGAACCATCACATCATTTACTGGTATATAATGCAAGGATTTTTTTTTTCTACAGGGTTTAAATTTTGAGATGGGGTGATTCATTCTGCTTAAAATAGCAATGTTCTCTGTATTTCACTTTCAGGTGTGCTATATTTACTGGTAAAAAAGGGGGTGGGGTGGGGTGGGGTTTGATCTGAATATTCCGAAACCCTCTCACAATACACCATTGTCAGAGTCTGCAGTCTATTCACTTGCATTGTGTCATGGCAGATCTGACTATTTTGTTTGTAGTTGGATGCATTGTGTCATGATGGGTCTGACTGTTGTTTGTAGTTGTATGCATTGTGTCATGGCAGGGCTGACTATGATGTTTGTCGTTTGATGCATTGTGTCATGGCAGGTCAGACTATGTTGTTTGTAGTTTGATGCATTGTGTCATGGCAGGTAAGACTATGTTGTTTGTAGTTGGATGCATTGTGTCATGGCATGTCTGACTATTATAGTATGTTATTTGCAGTTGGATGCATTGTGTTATGGCAGGTCTGACTATGTTGTTTGCAGTTGGATGCATTGTGTCATGGCAGGTCTGACTAATATAGTATGTACTTGGATCCATTGTGTCATGGCAGGTCTGACTACATTGTTGGTAGTTGGATGCATTGTGTCATGGGAGGGATGACTATTATGTCTGTAGTTGGATGCATTGTGTCATGGCAGGTATGACTATATTGTCTGTTGTTGGATGCATTGTGTCATGGCAGTTATGACTATGTTGTTTGCAGTTGGTTGCATTGTGTCATGGCAGGTCTGACTATGTTGTCTGTAGTTGGATGCATTGTGTCATGGCAGGTCTGGCTTTGTTGTTTGCAGCTGGGTGCATTGTGTAATGGCAGATCTGACAGTATGTTGTTTGCAGTTGGGTGCATTGTATCATGGCAGGTCTGACTATGTTGTTTGAATCATGAATCATGAAACTTGGGGTAAATATTTTGTTTGATGTTTCTTTTTCAGACACTGGTCATGCTAGAATCATGAAATTAATGATAATATGCATCTCTGTTAGTACCACATGCTTACAACAAAAGAGACTCATCATGACCTATATATATAATCTTTTATTGGTTTTTGCATAAACCTCATGTCCACATGAGTTTTTGGAATGTTATATGCACAATATATTGCTTATACATATCAAACTTGGTGAGTGGATGCAGCTTGATAAGTTCTACATCCTTTTTACAAAATGAGGTCTCTGTGACATATATTTCATGCTTCAGTGACTTTGTTGAAATTTTGAGTTCATTTATTGGGTGCTGTTTATGTTCCAGTCATGAAACTTGATAATTGGATGCATTTCAGTTACTACTTGATCCTTATCACCAAAGTAGGTCACTGTAACCTACCTCTTATGCTTTACTAACATGGGTTAAGTATTTGTGTTTATGATCGCATTGATTCATCCATATTAGACCTATACACACCCTAGCCTACTCAGAAGGCCCTTTCTGACCAATGCAGATGGAAGTAGGAATAAATATGTTTATTCAATGGTAAATTTTCCATATTAATGACTATACATTGTATATTGTGATACGTTATCCTCAGCATGTTAACTGTGTATTTGTGCATGTGAATGAGTATAGGAATTAGAAGAGCAGACAGCATGCTTTTCATGTGAGGCCTCACCAGTAGTGGTTAATGAAGGTAATTATTGCTGCTTGACCTATGTACTACTGGCTGTCACTCCAAGGTTACTCAAAGCCTGTGATTTTCATCTGTAAAATCTGGCTTCTAGGGGTGGATAATGATAATAGCTTGTCAAGCAGATCATAAGAACAGAATGATTTGCAAAAAAAAAATACAAAACCCAACATTAATCTCTGTTTTTTTATGGATTTATTATAACACCTCTACTTTGATATCATAGTAAAGAATCTTATTTTTTATTGTTTTATGTCAGTTATGCCCAGTCACAGTACTGTAGATAGATAAGTAGGTTGGTAGGTTGGTGGGTGGGTAGGTAGGGTTAAATATGAGGCACCTCACAGGGTGAAAAGGCCCTTAAAATTATGCAGATCAGAAGAAAGGTTATGCAACAAACTCTTTTTTTTTGTACCAGAAATATTAAACTAAAGTTCTTTATCTTATTTTTGCCAGATTAATATTTTTCAAAAAATTGCAGAATTGGCAATCAACAGGCTGACCTCTATATGGTATAATGAACTTTGAGAAACATTGGAATTGCTCGCCTGTAAAAGAAAACAAACAGGTCATCAGTTAATGTATTCTTGACTGCTAGGTCTTTCTGATTGAACTATGTAACAACTAACCTTTAAGTTTTGAATAGGCATGGCATATACTAATGCACAGGGTCTGTTTGAATAGGCATGGCATATACAAATACACAGGGTCTATTTGAATAGGCATGGTATATACAAATACACAGGGTCTATTTGAATAGACTTGGCATATACAAATACACAGGGTCTATTTGAATAGGCATGGCATATACAAAATACACAGAGTCTATTTGAATAGGCATGGCATATACAAATACACAGGATCTACTTGAATAGACATGGCAAATACAAATACACAGGGTCTGTTTGAATAGGCATGGCATTAACAAATACACAGGGTCTATTTGTATAGACATGGCATATACAAATACACAGGGTCTATTTGAATAGGCATGTTATATACAAATACACTGGGTCTATTTGAATAGTCATGGCATATACTAATGCACAGGGTCTATTTGAATAGCCATGGCATATACTAATGCACAGGGTCTATTTGAATAGCCATGGGATATACAATTACACGGTTTGTTTTAAATAGGCATGGCATATACAAATACATGGTCTACTTGAATAGGCATAGCATATACAAATACACAGGGTCTATTTGAATAGGCATGGCACATATGAATACACAGGGTTTATTTGAATAGGCATGGCATGTACATATACACAGGGTCTATTTGAATAGGCATGGCATATAGCAATAGGCAGGGTCTATTTGAATAGACATGGCATATACCAAGAGGCAGGGTCTATTCCAGGATGCTTGATGGAGTGATTTGTGCTATTTTTTTAATTAAAAAATCACCCTAAAAAAATCAACAGAATATGTAAAAATGATGCACCATATTTGCAAGTCCTGCCTTATTTACTTGGTTAAATCTCCCCCATATTTAAAAAATTCATCCCTTTTTTCTAAGTGGAGAGGAGAAATTTCTGCCTAACATTTACAGTTGTAGAATAGACCTAGTAATAGAATGATGTTATATCCCTTACAGCTCAATGCAGACACAACAGAAGGAGTATGAATATCTTCAGTCCATGTTGGAACAGCTTTTGACCATCCGGAACAGGCGATCCTTGGGCTCCCCAAGTAATTCTGCTGAAGGAAAATCATCCAGATCCAGTAAGTTTGCAGGAACCAGTGTAGACCTTGAGGGCATTGTAAATTAGTATTTTTCAATGATTTCTATTATTTAGTGACATTTGTCATAAAGGATGCTGTATATATTCGCTTATAAGTCAGATCTAACTGCAAACAACATAACCCTGGTCTGCCATGGCATAATGCTCTGGCAGATCTGGGTGTATGCATTTTGCAGTTGGACTCAACTTATAAGCGAGTATATATGGTACATGATATCAAGGACACCTATAAACAGGAACACTTTTAGGAATATTCATTGAAATGTTTATTGTCTCATCTTATGTGGACATTCTCACACCTTTTATTGAGGATAGCCTGTTCAGATACCTTGATTATTGTAAACATGTTGTAGATTTTTTTATGCAACTGTTAATGTGTTTCTGCATAATCATGTATTGGGAGTCATTTTGAATGATGTCTTTGTGGTTGGTACAAATGATGCTGATATGCCATTATTTTGGCTGTAAATTTCTAAAAATAGAAAAACCTTTAAATGACTTCTGTTCAAAAACTGCTCAACAGAATTTGACCAGATTTTACAGAAAGAAACCAGGCATGCAGGGCTTTCAAATGTTTACAAATGATGATGTTCTGCCATCAAATATGGCCGCAGTAACTAAATATAGAAAAACCTGTTTAAAAAACACACCTCAACAGAATTTGACCATATTCAGCAGAAAGCATCCTGCATTATAGGGCTTTCAGATTTTTTTTTACAAATGATGCTGCTCTGCCATCAGGTGTGACCACCAGTAATAAAAATATCTTTAAATTACTTCTCAGAAACTGCTTAGCAGAATTCAATCCAATTTTAGAGAAAACATTCTGGCATGAGGGCATTGCAAACTTGTACAAATTATGCAGATTTGCCATCATAAATGGGACATTACTAAAAAAATTGAAAATGCTTTAAACGACTTCTTTTTAAAAACCGCTCAACATAATTTGACCAAATTTGACAGAAAGCACTCTGGCATGAATGGCCTTTAAGTTTGTATGAAGGATGCTGATTTACCATCAAATATGGCTGCTATAAAGACATAGTATCCTCATGCATGTTCTCTGCTAAAAAATAGAAAAACCTTTTATAACTTATTAATAACTCCTCAACAGAATTTGAGCGAATTTTTCAGAAAGCATGCTAGCTTGAAAATCTTTTAAATTTATACAAATTATGCCAATCTGACATCAAATAAAGCTGTCATTACTTAAAATAAAAAAACATAATAACACTATATCTCCAAAACCTGCTTAACAGAATCTGACCATCTTTGACAGAAAGTATCTTTGCATCGACTCCATTCAGTATTGGGTAAATGATGCTGATGTGCAATCAAATATAAAGGAAGATACCCAATGTGGAGAAACCTTGAAACAGTTATATTATTATAACGTATGCAATCAACAGCAGTTGATGAAATTTCTACCGAAAGTATCCTTCTGACCCAGATTTCTTGGCTAACTTCTCTTGCATTTGGCAGTTCAGCAGATGTCTGCCAGGTGAGTGATCTTGGGGGCCCACTTGGTCCTCTGTTAAAAAGTGCTGTACATTTGAACATGTCTGTTTATGTCACCCTGTGGACTGGTAAAAAATGAGCCTTTATTGTATGTTTGACTATCATGTAGAGGGCCACCTAATGGTTTTGATGCATCACATCACTACTAATGCAGGTTTACAATGTATGGAATAGCTTTGATGCATCACATCACTGCTAATACAGGTTTACAATGTATGGAATAGCTTTGATGCATCACATCACTGCTAATGCAGGTTTACAATATATGGAATAGCTTTGATGCATCACATCACTGCTAATGCAGGTTTACATTGTATGGAATAGCTTTGATGCATCACATCACTGCTAATGCAGGTTTACAATGTATGGAATAGCTTTGATGCATCACATCACTGCTAATGCAAGTTTACAATGTATGGAATAGCTTTGATGCATCACATCACTGCTAATGCAGGTTTACAATGTATGGAATAGCTTTGATCCATCACATCACTGCTAATGCAGGTTTACAATGAATGGAATAGCTTTGAAGCATCATTTTATTGTTATAGTCTCAAATTGTGTAAAAACAAAATAGAAAAATTTGAACACATCAGGATGAACTTCAACAAGTTGTATGCTTACATTCATGCTGGTAATGTTATTATCATGAATTGTAGTGATTAATTAATTCCATTCTTAGATCTCTGACAAATTAATTATACAGCAATGACAACAACAATAAAATCAAGAAAGCTTCTTGATGCAAAAGTTATTAGTAAGTGAGATCACTATGTACCTATAAGTCAAGTCCAACTGCAAACAACATAGGCTGTGATCTGCCATCGCATAATGCACCAGCAGATCAGGGTTTATGTTGTTTGTTCTACTAATAAGTCCTAACAAGCTGCAGTGACCCTGATCTGCTGTCGCATTATGTGATCTGAGATCGGGGTCTGTGCAGTTTGCAGTTGGATCTGACTTATAAGTGAGTATATACAGTAATACATGTTATATGAGTATATAAGTGAGTGTATACGGTATTATATTCCAGTAGTATTACATTTAATTCTCATGTTTCTTAGTATCATTGATTTGGGATACAAGTATTAGGAACATTTAAGTGATGTTTTTTATTAAAAACATCATTATTGACTATTGTTATGTTAATTTTGACATTGTATTGATTTGTTCATTATAGAATTGCATCATTCAAGATGCAAGCTTGGTAAGCATTGTACAAATCAGATATTATCCCAATGGAATGAAATGTACTTCTCTTATCATGTGAATCGTATGAAATTGACAATATTATGACTGTCCTGAAGAATGACATGTATTTTTCATATTATTTGAGTGTTTGCACAATTTGGCTGTTGATCTGTAAACCTTCTTTTCAATGAGACATATGGGAATTCTTTATTATAGTATTTCTTCATTGTAACTACCATATTTACCAGTCTATAAGATGCACCCAACCATGTACAGTGTAAACCCAATTCTGCCCTTGCATAATGCATTGGCAGATATCAGGGTCTATATTGTTCATTCTGCATATGATTTCAATCAGACAACATTGACCCTGATATTAGAATACAGTAGTGAGCCAGCAAATCAGAGTCTGAACTGTTCATTCTGCATATGATTTCAAACAGCATTGACTCAGATCTTCAGGTACATTATTAGATGGCACATCAAGGTCTACACTGTTCATTCTACGTGTGATTTAAATCAAACAGCATTGACTGATCTTCAGGTGCATTATGAGATGGCAATTCAGGGTCTATATTTTTCATTCTGTCTATGATTTTAATAAAAAATAGCATTGACTGATCTTCAAGTGCATTATGAGATGGCAATTCAGGGTCTATACTGTTCATTCTGTCTGTGATTTCAATCAAATAGCACTGACTCTGATCTTCAGGTGCATTATGAGATGCAGGTCAAGTCCGACACTCTACCAACTGAGCTACTGCAGCTCCCCAACTTTTTTGGGAATCTCATACATAACTGCAAGTAACAATGTAATTTGATATTAATGCAGGGATAGAAACATTTTCCAAAAAGAATGGATTGAAAAATTGAGTTGCCCATCAAAGACATCTGGTTGTCTTATTAAAAACCTTTATGGTAATTCCAATTAAACAGTGGTTCATCAGTTATTCAAAATTTAGCATTGGATTTCTTGCAGATTATGTGAAAATAATGCCAAAGTTCCTATTTTCAATTTTCATTCCATATAGACAGCCCATTTTATTAATTTTGCATCTGAAGAAGCATACTTATTTTAAACCCTTAACATATCAAAAGCTGGTTGACCAGCTGGGCTTTGCCTTTGAGTCAGTTGGTTACCCAGCTTTGATTTTTATGTCCCAGGTAATTGGGTAATATATTTGTCTACCCCTGCCATGGCTTAAATGGTAAATCTATTCATATGCCTCATTCAGAATTCCTTCCCAGCTAATATGGATATCATTTCATCTTCTGACTGATGTGAATAAAATATTATCTTTTAATTATGAACTGTTGCCATGTAACTGAAAGGTTTCATATCACTCGTGCCATGTATAGTGAAATATACCCACATTCTAAATAATATCCCTACTTTCTTAATATTATTCCTCATACCTTTTGATTTCTTCTTTGTCTCTTCTAACTTGACCAGTCCATATGTCATAATACAGACTACCTGGTCTATTCTTAACTTGACCAGTCCATATATCATAACACAGAGTACCAGTCCATATATCATAATACAGATTACCAGTCAATATATCATAATACAGATTACCAGTCCATATATCATAATACAGATTACCAGTCCATATATCATAATACAGATTACCAGTCCATGTATCATCATACAGACTACCTTAATTATATTTAACTTGACCAGTTCATAGATCATAGTACAGACTACCTGGTCTATTCTTAACTTGACCAGTCCATATATCATAATACAGATTACCACTCCATGTATCATAATACAGACTACCTGGTCTATTCTTAACTTGACCAGTCAATATATCATAATACAGATTACCAGTCCATATATCATAATACAGATTACCAGTCCATATATCATAATACAGATTACCAGTCCATGTATCATCATACAGACTACCTTAATTATATTTAACTTGACCAGTTCATAGATCATAGTACAGACTACCTGGTCTATTCTTAACTTGACCAGTCCATATATCATAATACAGATTACCACTCCATGTATCATAATACAGACTACCTGGTCTATTCTTAACTTGACCAGTCCATATATCATAATACAGATTACCAGTCCATATATCATAATAAAGATTACCAGTCTATGCAATATAATACAGACCACCTGGTCTATTTTTAACTTGACCAGTCCATATATTATAATACAGATTTCCAGTCCATATATCATAATACAGATTACTAGTCCATATATCATAATACAGACTACCTGGTTTATTTTTAACTTGACCAGACCATATATCACAACACAGAGTACCAGTCCATACATCATAACACAGATTACCAGTCCATATATCATAATACAGATTATGTGTGTTCTGTTTTTGTATTACTGGTAGTCATAAGATGCAAACTTAAATTCATTTTATCTCAAAATATCCATTCATGGATATCAGTGAAAATATCCATGAAATAGCTTTTTTTTTACCAATGATTTATCTTGATATTCTTCATTTGTGCCATAAATTACACAAAAAGGGAAAGGACTAATTCAGTATAGTATACCCTACAGATATTGCATAGTAATGAGGAAAAGGACTAATCCAGTATAGTATACCCTACAGATAATGCATAGTAATGAGGAAAAGGACTAATTCAGTATAGTTTACCGTACAGATATTGCATTGTAATGAGGAAAAGGACTAATCCAGTATAGTATACCCTACAGATATTGCATAGTAATGAGGAAAAGGACTAATCCAGTATAGTATACCCTACAGATATTGCATAGTAATGAGGAAAAGGACTAATCCAGTATAGTATACCCTACAGATATTGCATAGTAATGAGTAAAAGGACTAATCCAGTATAGTATACCCTACAAATATTGCATAGTAATGAGTAAAAGGACTAATCCAGTATAGTATACCCTACAGATATTGCATAGTAATGAGGAAAAGGACTAATCCAGTATAGTATACCCTACAGATATTGCATAGTAATGAGGAAAAGGACTAATTCAGTATAGTATACCCTACAGATATTGCATAGTAATGAGGAGCTTGATAGCAGTGTATGGACCAGTTATTCACATCATCAATGTATCTGGACTGTAGCTTAACTTTGGTCCATTTACTCAGGGGTAGTGATCAGGGGGTGGGGTGGAGGTAAAGGACTAGTTCATAATATGCTATAAGGGCTTCAGCAACATGCAATATTTGTTATAAAATTACCTTGCACAATATCACAAACAAATTTAATTTATATACAAAATGTGCTGATTTTTTTATGCACAATAAAAAGATTGGTCCATGCTTGATTTTCTCATTTAATTATAAAACACTTTACTGTAATATTTTCAAAACTTTTTCACATGAAAAATATTCTGTGCTTTATATCAACAGAAACTTTACATATGAAATGAAATGCTGCTGCTTTAGAATTAATAAATTAAAATTACATGAACTTATTGTAGAGATTAAATTCATTTTGTTGGTAGTCACACTTACTTAGATAACATAAAAACTCTTTGGATATTTAAAAATTAAGTAAATATCTCCAATAGGGATTGATTTCAGATTACAGTATTATTATAAAGCACATCAGTGCAGTGCGGTCCCTCATAAAACAGAGGTACAGTCATGGATCCCATTTTTGATTTTTGAACATTGTCAATACACATTTGTGGCTCTCTGACTGACATTATAGCAAGGGACCACCGTAGTTATGTATTTTCTTGTAATTAATAAGTCTTGTATACATGTACACTGTAATTTGACCCAGACCTGTTGTAGCAAAATGCAGTGATTCAGCGGCAGATTGGTTTCACATTTTCTTCAACTTATGATTACATTGAAGTGAGAAATGTAAACCCTGTGTCATGCAATGGAAAATCAGAGTCTGTGCTGTTCACTGTTAAGTACATGCAAAACAAGAGCAGATGGGGTAATGTATATATTTCTTATGACAGGTTCTTTCAGGAAGTCTCTGTCAGGCAGCCCGACTTCCACACAGAGGATAGAAAGCTGGCAAATGCCATTCCAGTTCAAATGTATTGGAACTCTCAGGTAAAAATGAAAAATAATGATAAATGGATATTTTCATTTCTAATTACATAGTGTTTATTTACAGAGAAAAAGTTAATGATATTTCAGTTGGACTATGTGACACAATAACTTTTTAATTATTGATAAGGAAAAGACCTCAGAGTACATATTTTCATAAGTAAAAGATCTCAGGGTACATATTTTAATAAGGAAAAGAACTCAGGGTACACATTTTCATAAGGAAAAGACCTCAGGGTATACATTTTTATAAGGAAAAGACCTCAGGGTACATATTTTCATAAGGAAAAGAACTCAGGGTACACATTTTCATAAGGAAAAGACCTCAGGGTACATATTTTCATAAGGAAAAGACCTCAGGGTACACATTTTCATAAGGAAAAGATCTCAGGGTACATATTTTAATAAGGAAAAGAACTCAGGGTACATATTTTCATAAGGAAAAGACCTCAGGGTACATATTTTTATAAGGAAAAGACCTCAGGGTACATATTTTCATAAGGAAAAGAACTCAGGGTACACATTTTCATAAGGAAAAGATCTCAGGGTACATATTTTTATAAGGAAAAGACCTCAGGGTACATATTTTCATAAGGAAAAGAACTCAGGGTACATATTTTCATAAGGAAAAGACCTCAGGGTACATATTCTTCAACTTTTGTGCACAAAAATCAGGCTCAAGCCCAAAGTCTTACAAATTATGACATCATGTAACTTTACCTAGAATAATGTGTTTGATGACTTGAATTTCCAGGATTTTCTTAACTTTGACTCCTCCTCAGTTTTGGTGATGTGGATTTACTCCAAGTTCCACATTTGATTTGATTGGTTGTTGGTTTTTCATGGTACTTCTAACACATTATTGACTATATCATGACGAGGAAATGGGAGTTAAGTGCTATTCCTAAGGACACACCATGGCAGTTGATTGGGGCTGTCCTGGGCAGGTATCAAACCTGCAACCCTTAGATTATGAGTTTGACACTACTAACAAAGTTATAGTAGAATTTGTCTTTTTGAGCTTGTATTCAAATTTGTATGCTCAAAACGTTTCTAAATTATAGGGCTAGATGCATATAAGCTAATTTGTCATATTTAAATCTAGAGAAAATAAATCATTCAACATAACATTTTTTTTCTTATAAAATACTTCAGTCCATGTTTTTTTATTTTTTTTATTATAATTTTTTTTTATTTTTGGAGGCACATTGATGTTCAGCTTTTTGAAATCTTCACACAGCATATGGGGTGGTTGGGTGAGAAATAATTAAATCTTCACACAGCATATGTGGGGGGTGCACACAGCATATGTGGGGGGTGAGGGATAATTAAATCTTCACACAGCATATGGGGAGGATAGTATCATCTTTTTGTAAAATCTCTAAGTTAAGATGCTTCTGTGGTGACAGTAAGCTGAAGAAAACCAGAGAACCTGGAGGGCACTATCAATGCTTGATACATTATCCCTGTACTGTACATATTACCATACTGGGTATTGAACCTGGAACTGCATGATGCAAAGAGAATGCTACAACTAAAGATCTACAGTCCAATCACCTTATATCTTGCTCTTTACAGCTTGACAACTGGCTGCATCAAAACGAGTTTACATTTTTATGATAGTTTATGCTTTTCTGTTTGTAGGGGTCACCAGAATATTGTATGGTGTTTGGCAAACCACAGAAGTAAACTATTCAGCTCAGGGGCAGACAGTGTTATCAAAATCTGGGATCTTGAGAACCTGGCTCAGGGTTGTATAAAAACCCTAAAGGGACACAATAAAGTAGTATGTTATATTATTATTATGGTCATTATTTTATTAATTATTATTTTTAAGCCCTCACTTGCATAGTAGAAGGATGCTTTATTGTCGTATGCTATATTAACACAGTTATGCAAAAACTAATAAACCTAGGCAAATGAGGTTTTGAATGTACATTTATGTGCATATTTACTTGTCCTGATTTGATTTTTTCAAGCTCTCTCAGGTTTTTTAAAATTTTTAGACATGGACCTTTTTATATGCAGTTGGGAATGCATATTTAGAAAGAAAAAAAATCTTGTATCCAAGATTTGGACTTAGTTTAGTGTACATTTTATTTGGAAGGCTTTTCCATGTGTACATATTAGTTTAAGTCAGGTCAGGTAAGTTTTATTTTAAGTTCAACATGTAACATATGCTATACAGATGTTTTGTGCCCACTCTACCTAAAACACACAGAATTAAAATACATATAGCATGCAAATATAAGACAATAGTTTACAGGGCATGTTCAGAAAACACTCATATTAGACAAAGACTAAAGACCAAAGCACAACCTTCTCAAAGAAAAACAGCTTAATAAAATTAAATATGAGTATTCAGTTAATAGGTCTTGTAGTAGTCTAAAAACACATGCAAGTACATAAAACAAAAATATTTACATGTTTACTATTATTAAATTATACTTTAGAAAGCTGGTATATTATGTAAGATACTAAAATTTATATGATCATAATTTTTTCAAAAACTTGAATGTTGTGTTACATAGTGTTTATGTTACACAATGTAATTTCATAAGAATTTTATGAGAAATTTCAAATTATAACAGGATTGTGTACATTTTGAGGATAAAAAAGACATTTTAAATGTCCAAAATTCAGATTTAAATAATTGCATTGTAATAATATGTCTTGAGAATATAGGAATATGTGATCCCAGAAAGCAGACATGTATGTGCACAAGGCTATAGTCAGTTATATGGAAAAACATCTGGATATAGAAGCATTACATTAAACACAGAAGACAGATATATAATGTGTATAAAGCTACAGTTAGGTATACATAAAAACATCTGGACACAGAAGCATTACATTAAACACAGAAGACAGATATATATGTACACAAAACTATTGTCAGGTATACATAAAAACACCTGGAAATATTAGCTTTACATTAAACACAGAAGACAGACATTAAATGTGTATAAGGCTACAGTTAGGTATACATAAAAATATCTGGACATAGAAGCATTACATTGAACACAGAAGACAGACATATATGTACACAAAACTATTGTCAGGTATGCATAAAAACACCTGGAAATATTAGCTTGACATTAAACACAGAAGACAGACATTAAATGTGTATAAGGCTACAGTTAGGTATACATAAAAATATCTGGACACAGAAACATTACATAATACATAGTAGACAGACATATATGTACACAAAACTATTGTCAGGTATACATAAAAACATCTGGACATAGAGGCATTGCATTAAACACAAAAGAGGCATATACACAAGACTGCAGTCATGTATACATAAAAACATCTGAACATAGAAGCATAACATTAAACACAGTAGACAGACATTAAATGTATACAAAACTACAGGCAACACTAGAGCTACAGTCATTTGAGTCCCCATTCTATTTGCTTAAAAGGTTCTGAAATAGATGTAAAAGCATATCCTTCTTGAAGTGATTTAATGATAAATTTCAAAGATTCAAAGATTTGCTACATAATATCTAAAAGAATTCAACATATACCTTGTTGTTTTTACATGTTAAACAGTAACTGTTGCAGTATTGTCGTTATTTAAAATGAATAAGAGTTATCTTTAAAATGAATACGGTCATGGAGATGCTTACGGTCATGGAGATGCTTTGGAAAGTTTTGTGTAAAATTGTGTAGGTTTCTAATAGGTTCTAATTCTCTCTACATGAAAAGATTGTAGATTTGATTTGATCAAGAATACATCATAGGTACTAGAGTAATCATTGTATAATCTCAGAAGGCTTTTTCCTGAATTTTCTAGATTTTATTTGCATTGGCCTCACCACAAAAGTGTCAGATTAATGGATATGTAGATGACATGATTAAATTTTGACACAACATAAGCAATTTTTAAAAATGTTTTATCATTATTTTTACACTTTCTTGGACTTAAACTGTATTAGTGAAAACCTTGTTAGCACATTTACTCAAAACTGCTTCACCTATGCAAATGAAATGGCTTTTAACATTTTGGACTTGCAACTTTTCTTTGGCTGCATTTAGGCATATTGTTTTTACAAGCATAATCTAGTTTCAGCTTGTACATAAAGTGTTCATGAAGTTAAAATTATTAACTATGGGTCATGTCATATGATTTCATTGCACTTGGTTACCATCATTACTCACTTAAAAGTTGGGTCTAACTGCAAACAACATAGACCTTAATCTGAAGGTGCATGATGCGCCAGCAGATCAGGGTCAGTGTTGTTTGTTCTACTGATTACTCCTGACAAACTGCATAGATCCAGATCAGTCAATACATTATATGATGGCAGATCTGTGTCTGTGCAGTTTGCAGTTATACCTGACTTGTAAGCAAGTATACACATATACACACATTTACAGTCTTCCTTTGTGGATACAGTTCATCATACACACATACACAGTTACAGTCTTTCTTTGTGTATACAGTTCATCATACACATATACACACAGTTACAGTCTTTCTTTGTGCATACTGTTCATCATACACACAGTTACAGTCTTCCTTTGTGTATACAGTTCATCATACGCACGTACACACACATGGTTACGGTCTTCCTTTGTGCATACTGTTCATCATACACACATACATAGTTACAATCTTCCATTGTGTATGCAGTTCATCATACGCACATACACACAGTCTTCCTTTGTGTATACAGTTCATCATATGCACATACACACAGTTACAGTCTTCCTTTGTGCATACTGTTCATCATACACATATACAAACAGTTACAGTCTTCCATTGTGCATACTGTTCATCATACACATATACAAACAGTTACAGTCTTCCTTTGTGCATACTGTTCATCATACACACATACACACAGTTACAGTCTTCCATTGTGCATACTGTTCATCATACACATATACAAACAGTTACAGTCTTCCATTGTGCATACTGTTCATCATACACATATACAAACAGTTACAGTCTTCCATTGTGCATACTGTTCATCATACACATATACACACAGTTACAGTCTTCCTTTGTGCATACTGTTCATCATACACATACAAATGAATGATTTTACATAAGTGGTTGTTTTATCAAATATTTGTGAAGCTAGCTGCTTATGAGATTTTTAAGGTATCACTTAGTTCCTATTTAGGTGCACACAATGTGTGTAGTTGGTGATCTCCTGTACACTGGAGGGGACGATCTCACATTGAGGGTCTGGAACATAGAAACAGGAGCTGAGGTACAGTGTCTACAGGTAAGGTCAGACCTCTAGTATTTTGACGGGTAGAAATAACTTTTTTGTTTTGGTTATATAAACCTGCAATAGGGCAGCATGTATAATGTTATGTTTTTGATTGTCTGACTGTCTCTCCATCCATATGGGGCCCTGGGTGGCCAGCTGGTCTAAGGATCTAGCTTTACAGATCACTCACATCTCACCTCTGTTCGTGTAGGTTCAAGTCTTGGCTCAACCAACATGGGTATGTGCAAAAGCTTGCCAGGGTCAGTGGCTCCTTCTGGGGTCTTCCTGGGATCTTCCTCCACCAAATATACTGGCAACCAACTATAGCATATCATGTGCTGAAAAATGGTGTTAAACCACACAAAACCAAACCAAACTCTCCATCCATCCATAGGTCTGTTTAGGTTTCTGCATAATAACTTTTATTCTAAGCCAATGATCTTAACCAAACTATGTGGATGGCTTGCACTAATGGATTCCACACTGTGTGGTTTTGGTTTGCACTTGGTATGAAGAAGAAGCCTATTGTTTTGGGGGTCAAAAGGTCACTGTGACTGAAAGATTCAAAGTGATTTCTGCAAAATAAGTTCTATACGACATAACTTGACCAAAATAAGCACTTGGGTTGCAATTGGAATGAGACAACATTAGTTGTGGGGGTCAAAAGGTCCAGATGTTGAGGTTAATAAAAATTCTTTTTTCACAATAATTTAAGTTGTAGACCACTTACTTCCACCAAACTTTATGCATGGGTTGCATTTTGGGTAATGACAACACCATTGAGATTGGTGTAAAAATATCAAAGGTCATTATTTGAGTAAAAATAACTATTATATTATTCTGACAATAATTTTGATGCCTTTTAGTAACAATTCAGTAATGACTCTTGAAAATATCCACAGTGGCTCAGTGGTTAGCATGCCAGACTCTCGACTGAAAGGGTGTCAGTTTGAATCTTGCCATTGGATCAGCCAAGAAAGGCTACTGTGGCATGTCCCTGGGTAAGGCACTTTTCTTCAGTTGCCTCCGTACTAAATAATCTACTTGTGTTGCTGTGCCGTACAACACCGAACCACATCAAATGCTCGAGAAAGTAGAGTGGTTTCTGCACAATTACCTTTGTTCTGGACATATTCTGTGACCAACTTAGTTTGTGAATGGCTTGCACTTGCAATAAGAAAGATATCTAAAGATTTTTTGGTCAATGGTCAGGGTCGTGATAAGTCAAATATGAACATGATGGTTTCCACACAGTAAATTTCGTTATAGACCACGTACAATGACCAAACTTTGTGAAACCTTGCACTTACAAGGAAAATACCTATTGATTTTGTGGACCAAAGGTCCAAGTTAAGCTCACTGTGACACAAACAATGGAGAATGTTTTTGTAAATAAATTTCATTTCACACCACATAGTGGCACCAAACTTTGAAGAGGGTTAAACTGTGCTGATATGGGAAGGAAATACCATTCAAATATTGGGTTGGCCACCTTCAGTTACAAGATGACTTTTAGCAGATGACAGCATACAACATGGAAATTCCAGTATTAATGGGCTCCATCTTTACAAGCCATTGTGGGTAATTTTCTGCAAATTATTAAGTCCTTATTTCCAAATATTGTCATTGATATATGAGGTGAACTAGTGAAAGTATAAAGTTTTACCCACAAAGCCTTGTGGAAAATGACCCACAATGACTTGCAAAAATACTAAATTGTACAGAAATTTCCATATTTGCTATCATCGGCAACAAATTATACTTCAAACTGAAATTGATATTGATCTACCAGCTCAAAATAACTGAGCTTTTGTGTTGTGAAGGTTTAATGTTATCATTTTTTAGTTGTTGAAGTATTTGGTTATAAAACTGGAAGGGTATACCTATTCAGTCTTGTCAAAATAGACTTTAGCATTAGTACCGTATATACTTGCGTATAAGCCAATATCAACTGCAAACTGCATAGACCCAGATCTGCCATCACATAATGTGCTGGCAGATCTGGGTCTATGCAATTTGTAAGGACTAATCAGTAGAATAAACAACATAGACCCGAATCTGCCGGTGCATTATGTGATGGCAGATCAGGGTCTATGTTGTTTGCATTTGGATGCGGATTATATGCAAGTATAGATGGTTATCTCTCTTTTTTCAGTGTTTAATATTACAGACCACATCTAAAGTGAAACTTCTCTGCAGACTGGCCACATGTTTTTGGTTCTAATAAGGTCATTTTGATACTAATTGAGCATTCAGACCACCTGTAAAACAACCAATATTTGTTGATCCCAGCAGTGTCCAATATAGAGAAGTTTGACTGTACTTTGTTTGCAAGGACTCATTTGATTACCTGGAATAGATTTGTGCAATCTTTGAAAGATTTTTGTTAGACTTCAAGTCAGTTTTAAGGTAAAAAATAGCTTATCTTTATCCATTTATCACAAGGAGTTACTCATTACCCTTAAATCTTCTGTTAATGATCAATTCAGGTATTCTCCTTACTACTATCTCCTATTTGACAAAAATTTCCTGTGGAAACAATCTATCATCAACTTGTCTGAAAGAAATTATCCTTATGCCACTGTTACACATACATACAGATGGCAGTCATGTATTCATCTTATTAAAGGTACCTCATCCCCCTGTCACAATTGGAAATAAAGACTGGTATCTGCAAGTGAAAAATGTCAACTGATCACCATCTGGTGACCTTAAGAATCATAATGCAGTGACTACCATATATACTCGCGTATAAGTCAGGTCCAAATGCAAACAATATAGACCCTGATCTGCCATTGCATAATACGCCAGCAGATCAGGGTCTATGTTGTTTGTTCTACTGATTAGTCCTTACAAACTGCATATACCCAGGTCTGTGCAGTTTGCAGTTGGTATTAGCTTATATGCGAGTATATACGGTAGAAAATGATGTCAGCCCTTTCTAATCATGAGTATATACCATGTTGTGTGCTAAACAGTTAGCATGTGCAGTTTAAGTCACAGTATAGTCCCTTTTCACTTGTTTGATGGGTAGTTTCTACATTCAGTGGCAGTCTTTACATATGACAAGCCAGGCTCACAGTCAATAAAATCAATGATTGGTATTGACATACATAGATCAGTGCCCAGTCTAATACGTGACCTATGCAAAATTGTGGCCGGTAAACAAATATTGAACAATTACACTTTGCAGTATAATTACTGTCAGATAAACTACAATAAATGCAAATATGGCTAAGTCTTTATTAACATAAACTATCAGAAGAAAATGAATGTAAAGGCCTTTCATCAATGAATCTGAGGCCAGGCAATATTTAGAGAGATGGTTTAAAAACAAGTGGTCAGTGCAAACTAGTGCCTCACATAAATTTGACATTGTTGACCATGATGCAGAAGTAGGTGATACAGACAGGGCAGGAACTTCTTGTGTATCAGCATATTAACTTTAAACCTATAATAACATCATCATGAAGTTTTAGGTGAATACAGCAACTCATGTTGAAGATGTGTGACTTGCGAAACAATTTAACAGAAAACATTACCATTGTTCAAAATGATGAACAAAGCTTTTTGCTTAAGCAGGTGAGACAGTCAAGACAATTACTCCTTGCATATTAACATATAATATTTAGACCCATTGTAATATTACCCAAAAGTTTCACTTGAATGCAGGTACTGATGTAGAAGGCATATGACTTTAGAAAATTGTAACATTGTTCACCATGATGCTATAAGCCGGTGAGACAGGCAAGACAGGAACTCCTACATATCATGGCATAATCTTTAGACTTATAGTGGTATTATCAAAGAGTTTCACTTGAATGGCGCAAATGATGTAGAAGATATGTGGCTTTCAAAACTTTTAGCACAAACTTGAATATTGTTGACACTGCCGCTGGCGGAAAAGTGACTGCTGTATCTCACCATGCTTACATTGGGGAGAAAAATACCCATATGGTTAATTTCATTGGCTGGCCGGAGGTTGAAGCAGATTACGACTATTGATAGTTCTGTCAGACAAATCTATTTACTATTAAAAATAACTTTATGGTTTTTTTGCAGTTACTCTTTAATTTACCTCAACAAAAATCTTTTGTCATCTTCCACCATTGATTCCTCACTCAGTTAATTTCTCTCCTCAGTTTCTATGGTGACCAAAATATTTAGGGCTTGGCAACCAAAATTTGAAATGGGCACTGAAAGTTTCAAGTCGGTTGCCTTGTGGTTACTAAAGTTTGAAAAGTACTTATATCTGTGATGAAGGTTATAAATGTTGTACAGCTCATATCTAATTTTCTTCAGAATGCCCATGATAACATCATCAGCGCCATGAATCACATTGGAGATTACCTTTTTACTTCATCCTTCTCCCTGATTAAGGTATGTATGATTATATATAAATATCTTTCTTTTTTTACATCAGATTGATTTCCTTTAATATGCAAGAGTAGAACATTGGCAATACTGTGCTTTTTTGTACCAGGAATAGTGTACATTAGTGATCTTTTTATATCAAATTTAATGATTTAATCAATGTTTTTTCTGCAGTAAATTATTTTAAAAGAGCCCAGCTTTTTATACAAAGCCTTAATACAGTTTTTAATACCCAAGCAATTTTTTTTATTGTTATTGCCCTTTTTTGTCTTTAGCTTAATGCATTTTATTACATACCCATTTAATCTTACATGCTTCATCCGGCATTCGATACAGCTGTTCAATCCATATTTCCGTATCACGCACCCAGATTGCAACTACTTGTATGTCTTTTTTGACATCTGCATGTCATTGATATTTTTAGATGTAGTGAACTGAACTTTTGTAAATCCCAATTTGTTTTGAATTTCATTCATACAGTAAAGCTTAGATTATTTCAAAAGCATAAAAGAGGGGATATGTAATAAATACAAAACCTCATTCGTGTTTTGTTCCCAATCAGGGGAAATAACTTATTCGATATGGCTAATGAATATGACTCAGCCTGATGGCCTCTATGGATTCTTACAACATATCAAACTCGTTCTTTCCACATATGTAGTTTTGTTTATGTATGACACAATCCTGTTAGTGCATGTTGCCCCTTTTTGTCTTTTACCTCAAAGGTCAGTTATGGAGAAGATCTTCAAAATGCTCATTTATCATCCTTTTTGTAAAACATTATGTGAAGATCAAAAATCAATATCTGTGGTAAAATTGATTCCAGCTTAATTCTCGAAATGTACAGTTAAAATTAATTAACAGTTTGATTGTCCAAAAGTACTGACTGTATTACCTCCCTTGACTATGGTTTGGTTTGATGTTATGTGTGACATCATAGTAGAATAAGCCAACCAGCCACAAATGTAGAAATGTATTGATTGCACAGACAGATCAAAATGCAAAAAAAAAGTCATCCCCTTTCAAAAGGGAAGAGAAATTCGAACTGCAAACATATCTTCATTAAACTTTTGCCTAATTATGATGAAGAAATTAGAACAACCAATATTGGGTAGAACATGGTGAAATTATATTATTATATGAGATTAGGGATTACATGTAAAGGGGAGGGGTCACCCATATACCATTTTAAAGAACTGCAGTTTATGTTTGAAAAGTTATCATTTATTTTATTGACCAAGAATATGAATCAGATGTACTTTTTTTATTTTCTCAGTGTGGCTTCTAAAAGTTAGAAAATACGCAGAGATCGTGCTTTTAGTGTTTGAATGCACATTATTTTCATAATTCTTTCCAATAATTTTCATCATTTGTTTTTTTTCTTCTATCAATCTATTGATGTCCATATTAACTGTAGGTGTGCATTAGTTGTTTCAATTTCTTACATTTCCACAAGACCAATATTTCATAACCTATCTCAAATTCCCTGCACTATGAACTCTACGTTAACAAGCTCTTTGTTCTAGTAATTTGTCACTTCCTCATACATATCAGTGACGGGTAATACCTGAGCCAGCTTTTGTGAGAGTCATACATTTAAATGGAATTATTTGTAAGCAATGCAATAGAAAATTATAATAATAGTGATTAGGGGTTTTCAGGTATGGAAGATGAAAAAATAAGTTTAAGCAGAAACCTCCATAATAGACCTTTAATGCAGTATATGACACAATCTTGTTAGTGCAACTGGTCCTGCAATATTTGATGGATTGCCATGAAACTTGGTAAATATGAAGGTAATCACCTGAAAATGTGCATATCAACAAATCACTTAGCTCCCTTAATAGAGTTATTGCCCTTTTTGTCTTGATGATTATTGTAGTGTCTGACACAAACATTTTAATGCAACTAGTCTGCATTTTTTTATGGATAGTCATGGACCTTGGTAAATATGATGCATAAATTGACAAATTGATTTGCTCCCTTATTGTTTGTTAGAGTTATTGCCCTTTGTTTTATACCTAATTACTGTGTGTGACATAATCTCATTATCACGGCTTCTCTCCTCCAGTTTGTCTTAATGTTTTTATAGATTGCTGCAAAACATGGGTACATATTATGGTCATCATCATATATTGATAAATCTTTATGCTTCCATGATTTTGTAAGAATTGTCAAGTATGATGTTTATATAATATTATAAATATTTTAGGAAATTATAAATGTTTCTTGACTTTAATATTTGCTTAAACCGTAACGTTAAGTATAATGTTGACATGTTAGCCATTGTACTTGAATTAGGTTGTTTACTTAGTATTTGAATTCGAGGAGGTTTTGGTAAACAAGTTGTTGATTCAATTTGAGGTCAAGGTTGATTTTGTTTACAGATAAAACTAGAATTTCCTTTAGAGTTATGTGTCAAAAATCACATACACCATATAGTATTCTAGAACATTCTGACTTGTGACCTATCTTTACATATACCATGTTTAGTGGACAGTTTTTCAGTTTTTGACCTTAACATCAGTCTTTAAAGAGCCATTACAGTTGTGAAAAATCATTCCAAATTCAGAGAGAGGAATTATTTAAAATATTCATTGGATTATAAAAGTGCTTATAAACTTTGAATTTTGGATTTTTAACTGATGATTTTGGGATTTATGTGAACTTATTCAAAGATATTCTGGAGTACTTCATTTTGGCACATCAGCACATTAAAGACTATTGGCACATCAACACATTCAAGGATACAGTCATTCATTCGGAACATTCTATATTTAGGACTGGTGATTAGGACACTTAGGATTATTGGATTATTTGGATTTTAATTCACGTTACTGTAAGTGTCTTTCGAATTTTCACTTTAATTGTCTAGAAATAAATTGCTTGTTGATTTTTACTTGATTTGTTGGTTTCACTTTCTTTCTGTTACATTATTTTAAGACCATAGAGTCATAACAGAATTATGATCCTTTTTTACTTGTGGCTGAATGCTTTGTATGACAGAATTTTTTTAAAGCAGCAACTCTTGCAGTTTTTAGTTGATTGTTGTGAAATTTATGCATATTACGGTGACCATCAGAAGATATGCATGTTGAGAAATCATTGTGCTCACACTATTTTCAGAAGAGTCATGTGTTTTGTTTTTTCTACTATAGATTCATATCTTTGGGTAGGAGTGGGTTGTAGGAGAGGTGGAGATATATTTATGTGAGTAAATTGCTCACCATTCCACTAGCTGTAATTAATTGAACTTCAGCACATAGTGACATATTCAAGTGGATGTTGACCAATCTTAGTATTTAGATGGATTTCAATAAAATAAGTTGATAGTCAGCACTTCAGCATTGGTTTCAAGGTCAAAGGTCAAGACACCGGTTTTTATCTGCAATGGCTTATGTAGATGATAAACAAACAAGTATGAATTAATTTTTATCAAACCTAGTTTGTGGATTATCGGAAGATTACCTTGACTGGTCGCCAGTTCAGGGGTAATAACTTGAGCTTTGGAAATATTATAATGGCTCATGAATACAACAGTGCAAACAAATAGTAATTATGGATTTTCACCAAACTTAGCATGTGGAGATATCTGAAATGAGTTGAGTGATCATCTGTCCATAACATCAGGTTCAAGGTCGGAGGTACTAAGATTTTTATACTCCAGTTGTGAATATCTTAACAGAAACATTATAATGAAATATTTTGTAAAATTAATTCAGTATGTTGGAATTTTTAAAGAATATCTTGTGTGGACTGCTACAAATTCTTTTCAGGCAGTAGAGCAAGGGACTCTTGTTACAGTAAGAAATACTTTGAATCATCTTCTTAGTACAGTGCAACCCGTCTAGAAAGGACATTCAAGGGATCACAAAAAATATATCTCTAATGGACAGGGCTCTTTTTTATGGAGGTACAAAATGTCATAAATATAAGAGAAGGGATCTAAAAATTTGTCCTTTAATATGATGTCACTTTTTTACCTAAGTAGCGCTATGAACTCGGGTAGCGATTGGATGTAAAATAATGTGGTTGTGATTTCTGCTTTTTATTAAATAATGAAAACAAAAAGTTCTTATACAATTTAAATAATTGCAATAACAGTTCTGTGGAAGAAAGTGATAAAAATCAATTAAGAGTATACAAGACTGTTTGAAATCTTTAGTGATTTATGACCTGCTGTAAATCGGCCACCCAGGTATTGTGTTGCAGAAAACTGATGTGATCTCAATAAGTATGTTATACTGACAAATTCACTCACTTAACATACCCTTTTCTTAATGTATTTGATGAGAGAAGTCTGTGATCTTCAACCTGTGCAGATTTGATGAATTTTTAAATACTCCTTCAGTTACTATTTTATGGACAACTAGTAACAAGGTACTTTTTCTCTCCTTTTCTATACAATGACTTCATGAGAGATATTCAGCTAAGAGTACCATATATACTAGCGTATAAGTCGATACCAACCTGCAAACTGCATAGACCCAGATCTGCTGTTGCATAATGCGCCGGCAGATCTGGGTCTATGCAGTTTGTAAGGACTAATCAGTAGAACAAACAACATAGACCATGATCTGCCATCACATAATGCACCGGCAGATCAGGGTCCATGTTGTTTGCATTTGGACCCGGTTTATACGTGAGTATATATGGTACTTAAAAAAATGCACATCAGCCAATACATTTAAGTGATATTGGATTGCTTGGACCCTTAGATATGTAAAAATATGAATTTTAAAAAAAGGTAAATACTCCAACATTTTACAAGTGAGCATCCTTAAGGGCAGGTGTCCTGTGTATGGAGATGTTCATTAATACAAGCTTTACTGTACTTTGATTTGATTTGATTTGAAATTGTGGGAAATTTTGCTCGGTCAGAATTTTTGCTGCTACTGTATCTGTATGGATCTTATGAGTCATAACTGCTTATTAGTGTAAAATTATGTTCATGATAGAAGAATAAATCACTTTTATTTGATTGATTATATATGATGCTTATTTTCTTTTTTCAATCTAGGTTTGGGAAGCAAAAACTTTAACATTAAAGCACACCATATCAGGATTGTATCATTGGGTCAGAGCAATGGCTATTCATCCTGATAAGGTAGGTTTATATCTTGTCTGCATATGTGGATAGACTAATAGATTTTTGTTGGACTTGTCACCAAGAAAAGAGAATTCCAGCCATTGGGGTTGTGTTGTTTGTCTTCATTGAGGATATGCTGAGTAGAAAATTATGCCCCCAAAATGAATTCCCTCAGCAGTAAGGAATTAGTTCTTTGCATACATGAACAGACTTGAAAAATTTGACAAATACTCATAAATCAAAGGTAGAAATAGTGAATATAAACAACATTATTATGTTCCTTCCATATCTATGGAGGGGGCATATAGGTTGACCCAATTACAGCCATCCGATCCAATCCCATCCTTTCCCATTCTGTCCATCACAACTCTACCCATCAAACCCCATTCTGTCCAGCCATCTCATTCCATCAAATTCCATCCCATTCTCTCCCTCACAAATTTCATTTCCAGTCAATAACTCTTAAAGAATGGATTGAAATCCAATCTGGTTATAGTCTTTAAATTAAGAAGACCTAAGCTAAGTTTAGTTTTCATTGTTCTCTGGCAAAATTGTATTGAGTTATGGCCCCTGCATACATGTGACAGAACCAGGATTTCAAACCAGTAGATTTACAAATTTTGATCAGTAGATTGGCTTCTAAAAAGGTAGATTTTTTATTGGCATACATTTTACGTGTTTTAATGGGATTGAAAACAAAACAAGTGCGTTTTTTCACATTATATGTATTCTTTTCGTATTATAATAAAACACAAATTTTGAACATGAATCCGATTCAGAATCTGATGGAAAATGTTACAATAAAAGTTAGTTAATATGAGCCAGTATATTGTCAATTAAATGAAAAAGGAAGAGTTGTACAGCTCACAGTTCACTGCAAAGATTTTGTATAAAATCCACAGGCATTTTTAGTTTCCTTCACAAGATCACTGTCTGGTGACCACTGGTGACATTCACTCTGATTGTCAACCTTCACACTTAGCAGGCTCTCAATAGTTTTCTGGTCCAGATTTCCTCTTGAATCGCTCTGGATTTTCCAAAGAATGGAGAATGTCCTCTCTGTGTCAGCATTGGAATGTGGCAATGACAGGACAACTACACTCAGTCTGGAAAGAAGTTCTAACTTAAGTTTTTCTGTTGCTGGGTTTCTGAGGCTGCTGACTGATCTCCAATATTGCTCCAAGCTCATTTCACCCAGAGGAGGAAGTTCCTGGCTTGGACTTAATATGTATTCCTAAGCTTCATCCTCAAAGGCTTGTTTCTCTTCTAGGCTTAGGTCCAAAAATCTGTTGGCAAGTTTCACAACTGTAATTAATTTTAAACAAATTAGATTTAGACTTGAAATAAACAGTTAAAAAACACATGATTTTAATAATTTATCCCAACTTTAAAATTAAATATTAAGTAATACATTTGTATCATTTCTTCCTCCATATACTATCTTAAAATCCACTTTGCATGAAACACACAATGCAAACTCAGGACCTTTGCTACTCGCCTGCACACACTTAAATTCTGGTATCCAAGTGTTGTTAAACTTATTGTATTTCTTAGCTGGTGGCTTCTTAGCATTTGGAGAAAGCGGACGTTTCGGCATTTTGACATTAATTGAAAAAAATTATATACAAGCTGCCCTTAAATATTCATCTTAAACCATCGTGAACAATACAAGAACAATTAAAAGACAACAAATCAAAATACTTACTCAAGTGTTTCTGCCGAGATAATTTTTGGTCAGTCTCTCTATTTTATCTTCCTTCCACGACAGGTCGGCCGAGTTTTAATCAAAGACTCACGGTCATCATGGATTACCTTTGATCCTTTTATTACTTAAGACACCTCAAACAACATCCCGCATTTCGCCTTAAACTCTCCAAATTACAACAATAAGGTAATCAATTAGCTGCTTGTTGTGTACACATACTAGCTGTTCTTTAACAATTATAATCCGACTACTCAACCACTCATAATCGCACCGGTTGTAGCACAGGTGGAACATTTCCGGTTCCCAGTAGACTGCTTCTGGCTGGTTTATCTAATGTGTTGATAGAACGCGTAAAAATACTGGGGTTTTTTTATTTAAAAAATTTTTCCTTGAAATTTTCAAAAGCGGTAGATTTCGACTACTAAACGGTATGTGCGGTAGACGGCCTTTAAAACTGTATTTTTGGCCTACCGCTGGTAGAATCACATGTATACCCCTGTTTGACTTCGAATTTTCCCCTATAACATCCACTCAATAATTTTTGAAGGACTGAATGGATTGAAACCAAAGTTTGATATGAGTCTTTAGGAAGACCTAGCTGAAGTTTGATTTTTAATGTTTCTGGCAAAATGTTATGGAGTTAGGGCCCCTTTTTGACTTTAATTGCATCATATTGGCAGGGGCATTTATGGCATATGGACACATGTCTAGTTGTCTCAAATGGAATGCAGAGACTGCCTTAACATTCTCAGGAGACTGTGTTTAGTTCAACCATATTTTACTGATGAAATAAACCATAAACTAATTCTCTTGCTTAATACCATACATACTTATGTAAAATACCAACTGCAAACTGCATAGACCCAGATCTGCCATTGCATATTGTGCCAGCAGATCTGGGTCTATGCAGTTTGTAAGGACTAATCAGTAGAACAAACAATATAGACCCTGATCTGCCAGTGCATTATGTGACGGCAGATCAGGGTCTGTATTGTTTGCATTAGGAATTGGCTTATACGCAAGTTGATACGGTTATACAACTCAAGGAGAGTGTCAGTTTTCTTGGTCTATGAAAATAACAATATTCTGTAACAAAGAAGAATATTTAAAAAGCCCGGTTAGTTAGTTAGTTATTAGGTTGACTGTATATGAGAAAATTATAAGTAAAAAGATTTTTATAATACATAGGACACTCATTTAATCTCAATGAGTAAAATGTATATATCACCAGCATCTGGTTGATTAATATTTAGGTTAACTTGGCTTTCAATGCTTCCTCAGAATAAACCATTTCATTTCTGTTTTTAGGATAGACTTTACAGTGGCTCACACAACACCATTGACATATGGGATGTATCAGGGACCTTTGCTTCAAAGGGGAAAGTTGATCACCAGTTTGGATCTGTGTACTCTTTAACAGTCACTGCCAAATACTTGATAGCAGGTAAAATCTCCATCCCTTTCTTTCTACCTCTACATGTCCTTGGGAACCATGGCAGCTGAGTGGTTAGAGCATCAAACCCATAATCCAGGGGTCATGTGTCAGCTGTCTTGGTCTCTACATGTCCTTGGGAACCATGGCAGCTGAATGGGTAGAGCATCAAACTCATAATCCAGGAGTCATGTGTCAGCTGTCTTGGTATGTCCTTGCGAAAGGCATGTAGTTCCGATTTTCTTGGCATGATATAGCCAATAAATTAATGTATTAAAAGTGTCATTAGAAACCAACCAACCAACTGAAAACATCTACATGTCCTTACCATGAGACCCTTTACTTTGATAGAGACCATACATTCATCCACTGAGAATGCATGAGGCTTTTTAGCTACCAAACCATGCCATGTTTTTATATTACTGCCAAAAGGCAGTGCATATAACATTATGACATTATCTGTCTGTCTCACCTTCTGTAGATCCATCTATCTATTATCTTTATTATTTCTGCACAGTACAGTCAAACCTGTCAATAGCAGCCACCCATGGGCAAAGGCAAAACTGGCCTTTGTACACAGGTGACCTCTGTACATGGGTTCATCTTTCAAAAATTGTTTTTTTAACAAGTACCATGCACCATTATTATTATTATTATTATTATTATTATTATTATTATTATTATTATGTTGTTGTTGTTGTTGTTGTTGTTGTTGTTCACTCCCAAATTTATATTCCACACAAGATTACTGTATCCTGCTAGCTTTAATCCATCCTATAAATGAATCATCGCCAACTTAAAATAATCACTGATCTTAGTTTGTTTTGTGCACCATGAAAAAACACTAATTTCAATACTGATTGACAGTTTACATATGACTGTAAAACAGGGGACTGACTTTTTGGTTGGCCAACTTGTATAAATTAAGCTTTGAAACAGCTGTTCACACTTCAAATTTTTTTTCTGAATTAGCCAGTTGCTCAATTCACAGAGATCGAAAGACAGTCAGCTTGTGTGAGAGGCCTGTGATGAATAGGGAATCAAAACTTGCCATATATGGCTATTCTTTGTGACCCATGAACCGAAACTTCACCTTCCTTTACAGACAAGTTTTAAATATTGAATGATCCCTGACCCTAATTAAAAGGAATGTAACTCATATCTCTTCTCAGAGACGAGCTTTTTTTCATCATAGATAGCTTTAATTTAGAGGCAAATAGATGAAGATATCGAACTATAGGTCACACTGGCACAAAAGACAACTATCATTTCTGCTGCGATAACACAACTACTTTTCCCACTATCCAGCAAATAAGTTGCTTCGACCCTCTACCTTAATGATAAAAACTGCCTTGCTTTTGAATTTTACATATTGACACCTTTGAGTTACTTTGACAATGTGACTGGAGTAAAGTGAGTACAAACAAGATAAGAAATGTTTGCACATTGATTCATATGATATTCCTTTATCTGAACAATGCCTTCCTTATGAAGCAAAAGTTTAGTTTGCATAGACTGAGCAGTCACCGTAGATCTGTTCCAGTTACCGCTTAAGGTAGGGAGAAACCATTGTTTGGGTAGTAAACACCTGGTCCCTGACCACAGAAAGCAGGTGACCATTAATGATTACTCACATGACATTTGCTGGGGATTGTGACCAGTTGGCTGCTATGTAAATGTGACTGTTAGGACAGGTTTGACTGTAACTTTAGTTTTACACCATCTGCCTCTACAAAACTTTGCAGATGGCTTGCACTTGTGCTAAGGAAGAAGGTTATTGATTTTGGAGTCAAAAGTTCTAAGGTCAAGGTCACTGTGACTGAAGGAAGAAAAATAGTTTCCATACAGTAACATTAGTTCTAAAACACAGACCTGGACCAACTTTATGGATTGCTTGCACTTGCAATAAGGAAGAATCCTATCAATTTGGGAGTCGAAATGTACAAAATCAAGGTCACTGTGACGGAAAGAAAAAATGGTTCCCACACAATAATTGTAATTTTACATCACAGACTCGGACTAAACTTTGTGTATGGGTTGTGCTTGGAGTAAGGAAGAAGCAAAATGCACTGTTTATAGTACTCTTGTTTCTTCCTTTTGTGTCTACCTAGAACTTCAAAACCTACATCCCTATTAAATAAAGAAAAATACACACACACACACTGTGGACAAATGTAAAGAGACTGAACTCTTTTAGTATAAAACAAAACACATTTAACTTTGGAAAAAGAATGAAAATCTGATCAATACTAACATAATATCGTATATGCTCGCATATAATCCAATACCAACTGCAAACTCCATAGACCCTGATCTGCCGTCGCATAATGTGCCAGCAGATCTGGGTCTATGCAGTTTGTAAGGACTAATCAGTAGAACAAACAACATAGACCATGATCTGCCAGTGTATTATGCGACGGCAGATCAGGGTGTATGTTGTTTGCATTTGGACCCGGATTATATGTGAGTATATACGGTATACATATTCTTTTTCAAAAAGAAAGGCTCAAAATGACTAGCTTTGAATGTTCTTTGGCATGGAAACCTGCAATGGCAAAATAAAAAGCAACATTAAAAGAGACAGACACTAAACACAGATAAAACTTGGCATGGCCTTAGGTAGAATAGAACAGGATAAGACTAGACACATATGAAAATACTCTGAAAGACACATTTCAGGAATATTGTAATTGTGTATTGTATGAAAACAAAACAGATAATGCAGCAAGGATTCTTTGCCTTTCATTTATCAAATGATAAAAAAAGAGAAATATATTTTATTCATACCGTATATACTCACTTATAAGTCAAGGCCAACTGCAAACAACATAGAGCCTGATCTGCTGTCACATAATGCACCGGCAGATCAGGGTCTATGTTGTTTGTTTTGCTGATTACTCCTAACAAACTGCATAGACCCAGATCTGCAAGTGCATTATGTGATGGTAGATCTGGGTCTGTGCAGTTTGCAGTTGGGCTAGACTAAAACGAGTATAGATGATATATCGTATCCATTGAAAATATTTTAGTCAAAAAATATTGATACCATATCTGGCAATAAATTTGGAAGAGTGTTTACTTGCTGTATTAAAGAAAGCTAATTAGGGCCCCAATCGATGAAAGCTAATTAGGGCCCCACTCGATAAAAGCTAATTAGGGCCCCACTCCATGAAAGCTAATTATGGCACTACTTGATGAAGTCAGCAGAGCCCTGTAGTAATCATGTTGTCCATCTGGCCGGCTATCTGTCCATCAACAATTCGGTTTGTGACTTTATATTGACAAGACTTTGAAAAAGTTTGATTTCAAGCCTTCTTTGTAATCATTGAGAGAAGTTATGGCCCCTAATTGCATGTCCTCCTAACTTTAATTTCCACAACTTAATACTACCAAAGGTTGTTGGATTTAAACCAGATTTGGTATGCAGCTCTATTTTGACGAGTCCTTGAATGAGTTTGATTTTCAGCTTTCTATGGCATCACTTACAGGAGTTATGACTCCTAATTACCCATCCTTATAGGATTGTTTTCTGCATGCATTTTTACATTAATGAGACCTTGAATGAGTTCAATTTAAAACATTCTATGGAATATTTTACAGGAGTTATGCCCCTGTTTACTGTCCTCTTGACTTTGGTTTATGCAGCATAACTTTGCCAAGGTTTATTTGACTTAAGCCAAATTTGTTTTGTGGCTTCATATTGATCAGACGTTGAATGAGTTTGATTTCCAGCATTCCATGACATCATTTACAGGAGTTATATAACCCCCTGATTGACCATCTTACTGACTTTGGTTTCCACAGTATAACTTTACCAGGGATTGTTGGATTGAAAAGAAATTTAGTCTGTAGGTTTATGTTAATGAGACCTTGAATAAAGTTTGATTTCCAGCATTCCATGACATCACTTACAGGAGTTGTGCCCCCCGATTGATCATCCTTCTGACATTGGTTTCTGCAGCATTACCTTACCAAGTATCATTAGATTGCAACCAAATTTAGCATTTTGTTTTGCTTTATATTGATGAGGCCTTGAATAAGTTTGCATTCCAGCATTCCACAACGTCTTTTAGAGAAACTGTGGCCCATGATTTTTCATCCTCTTAACTTTGGTTTCTGCAGCATAACATTACTTGGGATTTTGGATTTGATCCAAATTTAGCATGCACCTTTATATTGATTAGACCATGAATTAGTTTGATTTTTTTCATTTCACAATATCATATACAAGAGTTATGGTTCTCTGCTTGTCTGTCTACCTGACTTTGACTGTCAACCTGACTTTGTCTGTCTACCTGACTTTTTTACAGTGTTGCTTTTTCCAAGGTTTGTTGGACTTCAGCCAAATTTGGCATGCAGCTTTATAGTCATGAGACATTAAATGAGTTTGATTTCTAGCCTTCCACAACATCATTTGGAAGAGTTATGGCCCCTGAGTGCCCATACTTGTAACTTTTGTTTCCTGATACATGTTCCGTTGTTTACAGTCCTGCCAAGCAAATTGTAGTTATCAGGATCCTTTGTGATGCACCCATTACTGACATCTCTGGTTATAGATGCTGTTCTTGCTTGTGTGTGTAAGCATTGATTCTGATCTGACTTTGCATTATGCACTTACAGAACAGGGTCTTTTCTAGCCATTCTGCTTCTGTTTTATCAGTAAGCATTGTAGACCCTGTGTATTATATGATGGCAAATCTGAGTGGCTGCTTTTCAATATTTAGTGTTCCTTATATAATGGTAGATACAGTATAAAGCAAGATCTTGGATTTTCTGTATGAAATACATGTACTGTAAATACTTGCTTATAAAAATCAAGTCCAACTGCAAGCTTCACAGACCCAGATCTTCTGTTGCATAATGCATCGGTTGATCTGGGTTTATGCAGTTTGTTAGGAGTAATCAGAAGAACAAACAACATAGACCCAGATCTGCTGGCACATTATGCTACGTTAGGTCAGGGTCTATGTTGTTTGCAGTTGGACTTGACTTATAAGCATGTATATACAGCATTTGTCCATATTTGGCTTGGTCATTATCACACTCCATGTTTATTCATGCTTCTTAACTAGTTAAAATTGTACAGTATATGACAATAGAAATACAGCACTCCCTCATTTAAGACCTTCATTTTAACATGGTTCCATTTATATGGCGGGTATGTTCATGGATCCCATTTCATTATTCAGTAGTACAGTTATATGTATTATGTTCTTAATTATAATGTGGTCTCAATGGCAGTATACTCAATGGTTCTCATGGACAGCATTATAATGAGGGAGTATTGTATCATGTACTTAATTATAAGCCAGTCTCACTATAATGCAGTATACTATGTGGCTCTAGACAGCATTATAATGAGGAAGTACTATATAATGTACTTCATTATAAGACAGTCTCACTATAAGGCAGTATACTCAATGGCTCTCATGGACAGCATTATAATGAGGTAGTGCTGTATTAGCTTTATGACCCCTTATGAGCTAAATAATGCAGCAAATTCACTTCACTCTTTTAAAATAATTGAATATGTAAATAAACTTTCCTATGCTTTTGCTTGGATGCATTGTCCTTTTCATTACTTTCTAATGCATACAATTTTGTGTAATAGGTGTTGGACACTGGAACATGAAATTTAGTTTACAAGAACCTGTATAAAACTAATCGGCAAGGGACCGGTAAATTTGTTCTTCAAGAAAACAAAATTGAAAACTAGATGTATGTTCATATGTCCATAGTGTACTAATGCTCTGGCCAGTGTGAGTTCAGTTGAAGATAGCTTCATTAAGTAGGCAGAGGCAAAGTTCTAAGTTAGGCAAGGGCCTTAATTCCATCAAATTTTGTTGAAAAATCACAATTTGTCTCTATAATATTTGTGTATTCATATAAGTCTTTGGACATATTATAAACTTTATTTCCCATGGTCCTTCAGGAACCTATAACAGGAATATCCAAGTCTTTGACCTAGACACCAAAGAACATGTGTACTCCTTAAGGGGCCATATTGGCACCATTACAGATCTAACAGCCTCCCCCTCAGGACGATTTCTCTTCTCCAGCTCAACTGATTCATCTGTGAAGGTAAATGTGGTCAAATAGTAGCTTAAGAGCTAAAGATGGTCCCATCTGGATCAATTGTGGGGAGCAGGGGTCATTTAGAATTTTTAGTTCATGTCCACCAAAAATGTTTGGACCCATTTAACCTTTTTTTTACACCGGAAGGTTGGATCGATTTCCATTTTCTCTAGGTTCATGAGAACATATATTTCTGAAACTTTTGTGGTTTGGTTTAGCAGGCTGCTGTAGAAGTCACATTGTATTCAGTATCAGTAGTTGACAGTACTGGTTCCACTGAGACATGCATTTCGCTTCTAATGCATAGTGTATCTCATTCTTTAAATCAGCAGATTCTACTGCCAGCAAACGATGAGTACTCTTTTGACATGAAACTTACATATGCATTCTTAATTACTAATGCAAGCATGGAGAAAACTGAATTGTTTTAATTTCTCCTAATGGACTGCAAAAAGAGGAAATGTATTCAAATGTGAACCAGTCTGACTTTTGGAAAATGTCAGATTCAACAGGTGTCTAAATAAAAAACTATGAAATTCATAATGAACTGACAACAGGCACAAAATTGTGCATCCACTCAGGAAACTGGTCATTATAGACACATTTTAAGTATTTGTTGGGCAAAATAATGCATCTCAATTGAGTGAAAGAGCATCAGAGATGCAGTCTTGCTGCTTAAAACCCTCTAATCGCAAGAAGAAAAGTAGAAGTTGCTTTGCACTTTGTTACACAAGGATGAGTGAAATGTTTGTTCCAAAATAAGAGCCTTTTGCATAGAAAAAACGGGGAAAATTAATGTCACAAAATTTTCTTCAAAAATATTCACGAAAAATGTTACTAGAAATCCATCAAATTTTAAGTGGTTGAAAAAGACATACTTCTCTTATAGAATACAGTGATAAAAGGGTCATGTTGCTAAATGAATGACACACTTCTCTTACAGAATACATTGATAAAAGGGGTATGTTTCTAAATGAAATTTTTTTCTGTAGCTTTTTTTTCCCATTATGATTGCAACAGTGAACAACATAAAATATCTGTGGAGCTGATTTATCACAGGTTGTAAATCTGCTTTGCATTTACAAGTTTTGACATCTTGTATTACTAGGGTAGCTTTCAGATTAGTCAATAATGTTTGTTTTTTGTACAGAGCTAAAAAATAAAGAAAAAAAAAGGTTTTGCAGCCAAAATTTGGATGCCAGGTGTATATAGGGGCTTTTGGTTTAACTCTGTTGTCACCAAGGGTTAGCTGAGTGGTGTGATTCAAGTAGAAACGCTACATTCTTCTTTATAAATCAAGTGACTTAAGTAAGAACTGGGCTTGCTGGTTAAGTTATTGCGATGTAGAAAGGGTTTGGTCTCAATACATTTAGGGGTAGCAAAGGTCAGATGGTACAACAGGTCTGTTTGTCCAAGGGGACATGATAGCTTGTATCATAATTTATGTTTAGAGACCTGAAATATCAGTTAAAGAAATTTGTGGATTTATAGGTATAAAATGCTTTTACATTTATTGGGTAATAAAAGCTGGGTCACTTTTCCCTGCTAAACAGATGCTTAATGCATTAGATTACCCCCTATGAAAGCACAATGTCTTTATGTGATGCATTAGAAAACCCAGTTATCCTCAGGCCAAATCATGAGAGAATGCAATATCTAATGTGTAAATGTTTCCACTGCTAGTGCAAACACTTAGACTCTCATTATGTACAGTCAAACCTGTATTAAGTAATCATATGTCGTAAACAGCCCCTTTTTCTGCTCCTGTAAACTGCTTTACTGTAAAAAAAAAACTCCAGTAAGCAGTCACCTTTCTTTACAAGCCACTTTTCTCAGTTCCCAGAGGATGGCTGCTTAAGACAGGTTTAACTATATGTTTTTTACATATCAGATTGTAGAAAAAAAATTATGTTAAGTAAAATGTTTAACATGATAGACCTTTAATAAATGTGATTAACTTCTCATAGATGCACCATTCTCTCATGTCAAAGATCAATGTACCCATATCATTACCATTTATACTCACATATACACTGATACCAACTGCAAACTGCATTGATCCAGATCTGCCATCGCATAATGCAATGGCAGATCTTGGTCTATTCAGTTTGTAGGGACTAATCAATAGAACAAACAACATAGACCCTGATCTGCCAGCGCCTTATGTGATGGCAGATTAGGGGCTATGTTGTTTGCATTTGGACCCGGCTTATACGCAAGTATATATGGTACTTACTCTAAAAATTCCCAACATGAGACAGAGCTGGGAAGAAAAGTGGTGGCTAATTGTACACTTTGAGGCCTTAAACTTAATCTTTAGCTCAACTTGCAAAAATACATTTTTATTCTGTATTTTTATACTGTAAATATATAGAACATATTTATTCATGTTTAACACCACCATTAAAAACCAGGGAGACAGGCAGGGATAAGAGATGAGTATTTTCTGAGAAATGTTTCATCTCATTGCAGAACATAAAATAAAACTGTGCTATGCCACCTTTCCATAGAATGCCAGCTGCAATAAGAAGAGGAATCGTCTGGAAGGGAGACAACTTTTGTTTTTGTCCAAAATTTGGATATATAATTGTTATAAATCCTTTTTCATATCTTACCTGCTTTTACAAAATATAATGCAAAAACTGGAGAGTACCCTATCCAAATACATTTTGTTTCACTAAAAGTTGAAAGGGGGGTGGGGGGGATTGCATTCTTCCCAAAAATGTTGACCTTGGCTTTTGAAGCTTGTTTCCCAGTGATCAGATCTTGGCATGCATATCCCTAAGTCAAAGGAAATACACAATTTAAGGAAGTTATATTCAGTAAATGAGTTACATAAAGCTGTGTGCATATAATTACTACATAAAACATGTTATATTTTCTATATGTGCATGCATATATATAATAACACCTTTTTTTTGGGGGGGGGGGTCATCCTATTAAAGTGGTGAATACTTTGTATTTAATAATAATAAGCATTTCACCATTGGATTACTGCAGAAGAACATTTCCATGACAAAATTCAAACCAGATGACAGTGACCTTTTCTGACAATTAATTTTGTGAGAATTATATAGAAAATTCTGGCTCCAGCCACATGGGAATTTTTTTTTGATAGGGCATGTCCTAAGAAACATTCCTTCCAAGTTTTAGGAAAATTGGCTCAGCTGTTCTGGAGAAAATGTGATAATAGGTTTTCAATATGTTTGATATGGAAGCTACAGGGGAGCCATCGTGGAGGACACAATTTTGATAGGGCATGTCCTAACAAACATTGCAACCAAGTCTGATTGAAATTGGCTCAGCCATTCTGGAGAATTTGGAAATAGTTTTTCTATATGATTGCTATGGAAGCCACACTGTTGCTTGGGGAGTCACCCTTTATGCAATTTTGATAGAGTATGCCCTAAGAAACATTCCCACCAAGTTAGATCGAAATCACCTGATAACTTTCTTATTTGAGGTCCTATAATATTGTAAATCATGCAATTTTAGCAAGCATCAAAGTTTGATGAATTTGGCATGGAAACTAAATTTGCAAATATATTATTCATTCTACAGTATTTGAAGTGACATAGCATGTAATAGCATATAATATACAGTGTACATGATATTGTTACGTAATTTGCTAATGTCACAAACATACAAATTCACTACATTGGTAAAATTGTTATAATACTAAAATATTATGATATACAGTATCATGTACACAATCCTATCTATTATATTGTTTCCATCATGTACAAGAAGACAATTTGGTTTAACTGGTATGTAATTCAGAGAACGTAAATCATTTTCATAATTTGGATATTTTAGAATTTCTTCAAATTAAAAGATAAACCAATCATATAGAAAAAAGAATACATTCAACTTAAATTTTTTGCCTACATTCTGTACATGATATATTTATATGGTCACAAATACTGGGCTAGACACCCACACACACACAAATGATAAGACCTTATTTTTATTAGGAAATATTAGTTTCAGAAAGTTAAAGTGGCTCAAGTGCCAAATGGAGATGTGACACAAAAATGTGTTTTTCTTCATGGCTTGGATTTCTATTCTTTATTTTATAGGGACCTATAATCAGAATGTGCAGATTTTTGATATCATCACTCAGCAACATGTTCAGACACTGACTGGTCACATTGGCACAATTAATGGCATAGTTGTCTCCCCATCGGAAAGGTTCCTCTTCACAGGTTCTATTGACAGTACTGTGCAGGTGATTTCACATTTCTGCTATCCACCTGTTATGGGTTATTGAATTTGTACTAAACAGTATTTGTGTGAACAAATTATTTTGGCAATGGCTGATGATTTTGCAGTTGACCCACCAAAACAATGTGTCAACATAAATATTTCTCGTCATGAATTAAAATTTTTATTTGTTACATACTTTTAATCAAAGAAAGACACACAAATATTATTTTATATAATCATAATTGAAATATAAATGAAACATAGTGTTAGAACTTAAAAGTTCCATGTTTCATTTTCACAGAAATGAATTACAAATACCCTCTGTAAATTGTAAGCTCTCATTGTATTAATCCCATTTTTATGCTATCTTTATAACATCACACAATAGTGATGTAATTGGAACTGTTAAGTTGTGTCGCCAGTAAAGTTTCAACTGGGGCAAAAGTGCTAGTACTCCTTCTCATTTTGTCAGTGAAGCCTTTAAATTTCTGTAAGTAATCATGCATTTAACATTATTTGTACACTTTCTTCTTGCTTTCAAATAGCAGATTTCTGACTTTTGGTACAAAATTAACTCTAGATTGTACAAAATATGTATCTCTGTCCTTTCTAGAGGCAGTTCAATTTTTTTTTATTATATACCATCCAAAAAAAGGATTGGTTTGGTTTTGTGGGTTTAATGCCATTTTTCAGTACATAATAGGCTATACATGGCTGCCAGTATATCTGGTGGAGGAGGAACCCGGAAACATACCAGGAAGAACCACCAACCCGTGGGAACATACGGGCAAGCTTTCTCATGTACACATGTTGGCTGAGCTGAGACTCGAACCCATGTGGACAGAAGTGAGATGTGAATGATCTGTAAAGGCGAGCGCCTTAGACCACTCGGCCACCTGGGGCCCCCCAAAAGGTGGAGCATATACTGTTATGGTGTTATCCGTCTCTCCATACATCTGTCTGTTACCTTTTCTTTCTGCACAATTACTTTAGTTTTACACTATCTACCCTTGAAAGAATTGAAAGAAGAAAATTGGTTTCTGCACAATAACATTTAGTCTAACTCACAGACCTGGACCAAACTTTTTAAATGGCTTGCATTTGGGGTATGCAAGAAGCCTATTGATTTCAGGTTCAAAAGGTCTAAGGTCAAAATCTTGGCAAGTCTGATACGAAAAAGAAATGGTTTTGGCACAGTGAGTTTAGCGTAAGACTGCATATCTTGACCAAAAGTCAATGTCATTGAGACCCTTTCATCAATAATTTCCAGTCAACTATGCCCTACTAGTGCCTACAGAGATGACTTTTAAACATAGGGTAGGTATATAATGTATTGCTCACAATACTCTTGTTGCAATTTCATTTTCTTGTCAACAAAGTTGAAACCAGATTTGATTGTCACAGTAACATTAGTTCTACATCATATGCACTTGGTGTAAGGAAGAAGTCTATCAATTTTGCAGTCAAAAGATCAAGGTCATTGTGACTGAATGAAGAAAAATGGTTTCCACACAACATTCATTCTACATTACAGACCTGGACTAAACTTGGTGGAAGGCTTGAACTTGGAGAAAGGAAGAAGCCTATTGATTTGGGGGTCAAAGGTCAAGGTCATTGTGGCTCAGAAAAGTGGGTTTTGCACGATGACTTTTGTTCTAGAGTAAGTTCCTTTACAAAACTTTGTGGATGGTTTGCACTTTGGGTAAGAAACAAACCTGTAGATTTTAGGATAGAAAGGTCTGCAGTCAAGGTCATGGTAAGTCAAATAAGAAAATAATGGTTTCTACACAGTAAGTTTTGTTCAAGACTGTATACCTTGACCAAATGTCATGGTCATTGAGACTTGTTTAATAATCTCCCAAGTTGACCATGCCCCACTAGTACCTACATAGAGGACTGTTAAACATGGGGCATGCATATAATGTACTGTTCACTGTACTCTTGTCAACAAAATGGAAATAAAAATTTAACTCAGTTAATAATCATGGTTCTTTGTGCTATTCACATTTGCTGCTTTCCTGCTAACATAGGCATTTGATTGAAAAAAACTTCTGTATGATATATGCACAAGTTTAAAGAATAGAATAATGAGACTTTTGTATTCTACAGGGTTTTGTTTAAATTTATCCAAAAAAAGCCATTCCATTGTTAACCCAGACTCCACTCTTGTTTACACCTCAATCCCAGAGAGGATTTATAGCATATGCTTTCTAGGGTACCTTTTCACATCGATCCAAAAAGATTGGCATATTTTACTGTTGAATAAGAGTTGCTAATTCTCATAAGTATGCTTTTATTTTTCTCAAAGCAAAACTGCTGATTATTTGAATGATTGTGAAAATACATTTATATGTAACTATTCCTCTATGAACCATCAAACTGATGAGGGGGGGTGGGGGGTGGAGTTACATTCTTAAATACAGCTCCCATCTTTTTAAAATACCATTTGGTCCAGGGCTGTATTTTGACACAAGACTGCAGTGGCCCCTTACTGAAAACAACATTGTTATTATTCATTTAATACGAAAGAATGCCAGTTTGTGATCTCAGATGACATATGCATGGTAAAAGACTACTTCAGAATGAAAGACATTATAAAAATGAAATTGTGTGGACTGAACAATGTCTGTCAGAGCAATAGATAATTGGGCAAATAACATGCCAAATGTTTAAAGTTTACAACTCCTGAAGATTCTCTTATCCCTGTTGTGGAGGAGACCAAATTTTGAGGAATTATTTTTTACCGCAAGCTAACTTTCATTCCACATATTAGATACCTCAGGAACAAAAGTCAAAAAGTCCTGGATTTAATAAAAGTCATGGCAAACACAGATTGGGGAGCAGTTTAGAAGGTCTTGCTCTGGCTATACAGTTCTTTAATAAGATCTAAAGTTTACCATGGGTCAGTTGTGTACAGATCAGCTTGTAAGTCGTACCTACAGATGCTTGATCTGATACACAGTCATGGACTTTGACTTTGGGAGTATTTACAACTTCTCCTTCAGAAAGCCTCTATGTTAAGGCAAATAAACCCTCACTTTATCACAGATGAATGATATTGGCTCTTCAGTATACTTCTAAACTATCCTCTAATCCTGCATATGATGCAATACCAAACCTTGTACAATCAGAAACCAAATTTCATTCCACCTGTTGGCATATGAATTCACCCTCACCTGGAGGCAGCAAAAATCAGTGATTGGAAATACTGCAAATTCTGTATTCCCAAATAACCACTTTGGTTGTCAAAACCCCCAGAATAATATTTGATCTCTGCCAATTCAAAAAGTTCATTCATTTTTAAGAGTAAATTCAATGAAATCAAAGCCTCCTATCATGGCCATATGTCCCTGTATACAGACGGTTTGAAAGATGGAGACAAGGTTGGAACTACCATTGCAACATCATGGCGCCATTTCAAGCTGGTTACCATATAAAGCTTCCATTTTTACTGCAGAAATTACAGCCATACTAAAATCTTTGAACTACATTGAAACCTCTAAAACCAATTTCATCAATTATTTCGATTTCCTTTCCACGCTGAAAGTCTTGTAAAACCTTAAATTTGACAACTCATTAATATGCCAGATCTTACAGAAACAGAATTTGCTCATAAAGTCTGTAAAAAGTATTCTGTACTCTTTGCTGCCTACTCACATTGGTATTAAGGATAATGAATGGGTAGATAAAGTACACAAAGCTACCTTGCAGTCACCTGTTTCCAAATGGAAGAGTCCATATACTGACTTAAAATATTATATAAACTGGCACATTCTTGATACTTAGCAAAATATGTGGAATGAAAACTTCACAAGGATCAAACCCATCATTGGATCATGGTATCATTCCAATATAAGAAATCAAAGAGATGAAACGTTATTGTGCCAATCGCATATAGGACACACATACCTGAATCTTGCATACTTTCTGAAGGGCAAATCTCAAGCAGAATGCATACCACATTCTAGTCAAGTGTATCAACTTCCACCCAGTGGGACAAGTTTTTTAGCTCAATTAAAGAACTTGACAATGATGTTTAATCCAAGAAAAGTTTGGACTTGTTGAGGGAATGCTGTTTATATAAAAAAATTTGGATCCTATATTAAGGATTTTAGACTTTTTGCCGTTTTCTTTTATTGATATACATTTTACAGAATTTTAACAGTTACATTTTGTTGTGCAGTTCTTTTTCTTTACATTTTTAGATCTGTACTTTTAATCAGCACCATGTAGTCATTTGTGCTGACATACCATTAAATACTAATACATACATACATACATACATACATACATACAACTCTGCTGAGGTTGCTGTTTTTATGAACATCCTTTCAGTTAATTTTACGTGAAGATTTTCAACCAATAAATGTTTTACTGTTTATAAATCAAGTTTTTCTTTATAAATTTAGTTCTTTGATACAGATGCATGTAAACTGAATAATCGAGTATTGACGACTTGATTTTATTTACACTAAAAGATCCTTTTGAATTCAGCATATTATCACATCCATCAGTTTCAAGAAGAAATCTTATTCAATGGAATGTTTTGAAATCAGCAGGATATATTTTAAGCAAATGATATATCAGTCAGGATATTTATAAGATTTCACAAAAGATAGTCCCAATAGTTTTGAAGAACAATAATTAAATGGCAGTTAACATTGTTGTAATTCTATGACTGTAGATTTGGAACCTTGAGAATTTCCTCCCCATCCAAACACTACAGCGCCATGAAGGAAGCGTTAATGCCCTGATATTGATTGGAGATTACTTAATGTCTGGATCGGCAGACTCTGAAATAAAGGTAAGCGCTTTATCAATCCTGCAATTGCTTATTCATTCAAATGTGAATCTCAACAGAATCTTCATTTTTATTTTACCTTGCTTAAGTGAGACATATGATTACATGTATATGATTATAAAACTTTGATGACCATGTTGTTGGTAGTAAAGGCATATATATTAAATTTTCAGCTCTACTGGTCATAGACCAGGAGAGTTTATGATGGTCTGATGTCCATCATCCATTGTCAAGCTGTCTATCCATTAACACAAGTTTGTTATCGCTATTCATCCTAAACTACTTGGAAGATTGACATGAAACTTTACACACACATTCATCTTATGGTTTAGTTGGTCCAAAATGAAAATGGTGCTGCTCGGACATTCAGTATGGCCACCACAGTGGCCATCTTGAACATTTTGTTTTCACTACTCCTCCTGAAAGGATGGTCATATCTACAAAGGGTTTTCACTAAAAGACTTCTTATGATGTCTAGTTAGTCCTAAATGAAAATGGTACCAATCTGATGTCCAGTATTGCCGCCACAGCAGCCATCTTTAAAATCTTGTTATTGCTACTCCTCCTGAACGGAAAGTCATATTGACATGCGGTCCTAAATGAAAATGATGCAGATCTGATGTCTAACATGGCCACCACAGCAACCATCTTGAAAATCTTGTTATCACTACTCCTCCTGAACAAAAAGTCATATTGACATGGGGTTTTTGCCATAAGACTTCTTATAAAGCCTAGTAGGTCCTAAATGAAAATGGTACCACTTGCACATCCAAAATGGACACCACATCTTGAAAATCTTGTTATTGCTACTACTTCTGAATGGATGTTCATATTAACATGGGTTTTTACTGAAAGACTTTTTATGATGTCTAGTTGGTCCTAAAATGAAAATGATGCTGCTCAGACTTCCAATATGGCCATCACAATGTCCATCTTGAAAATCTTGTAATCACTACTTCTCTTGAATGACTGGTCATATCAACATTGGATTTTCTCTAAAAGACTTCTTATGATGTCTAGTTGGTTGTAAATGAAAATGGTGCTAATCTGACCTCCAATATGGCTGTCACTATGGCCATCTTGAAAATCTTGTTATTGCTACTTCTCCTAGATGGCTGGTCATGTTGATATTGTGCTTTCACCAAAGACTTCTTATGTTGTCTAGTTGGTCTAATATGGAAATGGTGCCAATCTGAGATTCAATATGACCACTGCATCAGCCATGTTGAAAATCTGGTTAGTAATACTCCTCCAAAATGGAAAGTCACATCAGCATGGGGTTTTCACCAGAAGACTTCTTAAGATGTCATGTTGGTCCTAAATTAAAATGGTACAGATACAATCTTGAAAATCTTATCGATACTCCTCACAAATGGAAAGTCATTTTGACATGGGGTTTTCATTATAAGAGTTCTTATTATGTCTCTTTGGTGCTAAATGAAAATAATGCAAACTGACCCTCAGTATGGCCTCCATGATGGTCATCTTGAAAATATTGTTATCTCTATTCCACCCAAATGGTTGACCATATCAGCATGAGGTTTTCACCAGTAGACTTCTTATGATACCTAGTTGGTCCTGAATGAAAATGGTGCCAATTGTACATCTAATATGGCTGCCATGATGGCTGTCTTGACTATCTTGTCACTACTCCCCTTGAATGAATGGTCATATTGACATAGGATTTTAATAAAATAACTTCAAATTGTGTTTGCTTGGTCCTAAATGAAAATGGTGTCAATCTGACATCCAGTATGGCCATCACAGCAGCTAATTTAAAAATCTTGTTATCACTGAAGAATATCAGAGATACTTTCAACACTCAGCAGCTAAAAGGAAGAAATGGTCTCATCTTGAATTCCTGGAAATTCTTTTTGGCCATTAGAGGACCTGTCTCTTCAAGGGACTCTTGTTGCATTTAGCTCCTTGTCTTCAAAATTAATATATGTGCAGCTTTGACACTTAATGAGTGCATTCACCTTGAGGATTGCTAGCAAAAATATGTCACAATGACCTTTTTTCAAATTAGAGTTAGGAATAAGGTTTGGGTTAGGGGATTAGGAATCATGCAGTAACAAAATTGGTGAATCATAGCATTCAGCATCAGTTTTCTTTATCTTGTTTGTTCACTACATCGACAAATCGTAATGAGTTTACACGTATGATGTTATTTTCACATAGTAGATAAAGCCATCACCAAAGGAAAAAAAAAATACATAGTTTATTTAAGTTATATCCATAACTTTTAGGAAAATGGCACAGTGGATATTTTAAATTCAGCCTGCTGTCCAAACAGTTCAGAATCTGAAAATTGTGTTATATAGGATTAAAACCGTTTCAAGAAAATGCTACATGGCATGTGCTGTTTTAAAACCTTTTGATATTGATTAGGAATATTTATATGATTTAGGGGTAAAAGAATTTTAGACTGTATATCCAGATGTCCTCAGGGAAAATATTTCTGTCAAGTTATTTGATGGTATGATACAGGGGCATTGATCAGGAAGAATGCAATAGTTTGGAAAGTGGACTTTGAAATGGTTTAGTCCATGATCATCACAGAAAATATATTTGTCCCTGTATTTGATAGTATGTTACACATTTAGTGTACTAAAAAAATGTTCAAAGCTTTTGCAATCTGAAACATGTGATATAATGAAACTTCCATAAAACAGCACCTCTGTAACCCAACCTTCTCAGTAGACTGGCCTCCTCTGTAGCCTAGCCTCCACTATAGCCCTGCCTTTTCTGTAGCCCGACTTCTCTGTAGTTCTGTCTCCCAGTGTTCTAGCCTCCTCAGTAACCCAGTCTTCTCAGTAGCCCTACCAGCCTTCTCTAGCTATCTCCTCAATATCCTGGCATCCTCTGTAGCCCTACTTCTTCTCTAGCCAGGCCTCCTCTGTAACCCTCTATAACCCAGCCTCCTCTATAGCCTGGCCTCCTCTGTATTCCAGCCTCTTCTGTAACCCAGACTCATCTGTAGACTGTCCAGGTATTTTAGTCCAAAAAAAAGCCCTTCTAATACTAATTTTGCCTGTATATACTGGCCACCTCTATAAATGGCCAGAATATTGGGTCATTTCAATGTCCAGTTTAGGGAGGTTTCATTGTATTTAGACTCTGCAAAAGTTAATATTAACCATTCATCATTTCATCTTTTTCAGGTGTTCAGACACTTTCAAATGCAGATGGGATTTGCCTGTAACACATGACCTTTGCAATACCTGAAGCACCCACTATTTTTTATGCCCATTGCTATTTATGGCAAATCTTAGGAAGAAGTGTTTTGCCTGGTACCTTGGGATGTCAAGTTCCTACAGTCAGCATTGTATGAATTTATGAAAAAATGATTTTTCCCCATCCCATCAACTACCCCTAGATGACATGCAAGTGACAAGTCAGCAGGATGCTTAGATGCTCAGTTGAACTGATACTTGAGAGGACAGAGAGATGCACATTTTGTACTATCTATCAAGCACTGTTTTAAACAGTAGACTGCTACATAAATACAAAGGACTGTTCAAGTTATGGGAACACATCCTTGCTTACAGAGAAATCTTTAAGCTGCATCATTGCCATGAAAAATTTATTGGGAACTTGACAAAACAATTCCTTGTACATCACCACTGTTGTGTGATGTTATTAGCAGGTATGCATGAATGAAAGCCATTTGATGAGTAACAAACTACGGATAGAGGAAATGGAAAAATAAAATGCAAAATACCAGAGGTGTAAAGATTGTGTCAAAGATATGAGATTAAACTGGTATTACAAGTTACCCATGAATTGAACTGTTTATAAATAAGAGCCTCGCTGAACTGACCATCTGAATTCTATGCATTAAACCACAGTAATTTGAATCTGGTTACTTGTTAAAGATCTATGAAATTTGTTTTTCCTAGTCAAGGCCAAAGTGAAATCATATCAAAAAAATAATGTTTTGATATAATCTCACAAGAGTAAATGAGAAAAATATGAACATGTTTCTCACAGTAAGAACAAAACATTTTTTAATTTCATGACTCAAAAGTTTATTCAACAACCCAAGGGTAACTTTTGTTGTCACCAACTAGGCTGTAAAGAATATAAAGTATATTGTTTTTAGATGTGTGGTGCAGGCAGCAAAAATTTAGTAAAGCTTATTGAAATGAATTTAGCACACATGCATATATATCAGGGATCCCAAAATTCTAATGGCTCCTGCTGGACATTTTCTTCCAGAAAATGAACATGGGAGCCAGATATTTGTGAAATATAATATAAAAGTATTGAAAGAAGTTACAACAGGTTATAACAAAAAAAAAGAACATTTATATACTTAATCATTAAATGTACCAGAAAATGTGTAATTTTCATTTCAAGATTTCATATTGCTTCAGTTTTAGTAGTATTCTTCCATGCTTCACTAGTTTTTCTCCAGCTATTTATTCATCAAAATGATCTTTACTTTTTCAGAAAACTTGTCTTTAGAATTTTACCTAGCAACAGTATTTTATGCGTCAGCTGCTTTTAAAAATTAAAAATTATTAATTATAAATTGACAATGAGTAAACTTACTACCTCAAACATACATGACACTTAATTACCAGGCATTTCTGGTCAAGTTCAAAGTAAAGTTTTATTTGATCAGGTCTTCCAATACATGTTGGAGGATGATAATAAAAGCTGCTTGTTGTTGCTAATGACTTTTCTTTTTATTAGGGCCTAGGCTACACCTGTTTGTTTTAAAGGTCTTATATGTGCTGACACTCCATCATACAATATATAGTTAACAAGCACATGGTGTGAAGAACAGATGTAATATCTAAAGTATAGACCAAGAGGCAATCATTCAGTTATAAGCTGTTGCACCTCTTTTGTCTTGTGCTCTGTGGCTATAAAGCATTTATCATTTGCGATAACATAATGACCAAACAATTGCATAGGATAATAATAATAATAATAATAATAATAATAATAACAATAATAATAATAACTTTATTTAAAGAAGCTCATTTGGTCAAGTGACCAATCTTCCATGAGGCCTTCTACAATTGTATATGTTGTACAATTTTTACAAGTATGGTCAGTTTGTTCAATGTGTGACATACTAAGTACGCAAACAATTACTTTAGCTTATTGTCAGTCATGTCCTATAAAAACATCCTTTTAGGATCCCTCACTATAACACTGTTCGGGGAAGCAATAAAAGTGTACTATGATTTAGGCAAGGTCATCTTATATTGGAGTACATTATATGGAATATAATTCAACCAGTAAAATGGGATCCATGACCATGCACGTTATATCAGTGATTGTGTTATACTGAGGTATTGTATAGTGGGATCCATGACCATGCATGTGTTATATCAGGGATTGTTACACTGAGGTACTGTGTAATGGGATCCATGAATATGCATGTTATATCAGGGATTGTGTTTTACTGAGGTATTGTATAATGGGATCTATGACCATGCATGTGTTATATCAGGGATTGTGTTATACTGAGGTACTGAATAATGGGATCCATCACCATACATGTGTTATATCAGGGATTGTTATACTGAGGTACTGTATTATGTTATCAATGACCATGCATGTTATATCAGGGAGTGTTATACTGAGGTACTGTATAATGGGATCCATGACCTTACATGTGTTATATCAGGATTGTGTTACACTGAGGTACTGTATAATGGAATCCATGACCATACATGTTATATCATAGATTGTGTTATACTGAGGTACTGTATAATGGGATCCATGACCAGACATGTGTTATATCAGGGATTGTTATACTGAGGTACTGTATAATGGGATCAATGACCATGCATGTGCTATATCAGGAGAGTGTTATACTGAGGTACTGTATAATGGGATCAATGACCATGCATGTGTTATATCAGGGAGAGTGTTATACTGAGGTACTGTATACTGGGATCTATGACCATACATGTGTTGTATCAGGGACAATATTATAGAGAGGAGCTTAGAGTGAGGGTCCACTGTATTACATGCTTCACAGTATTTGTTTTTCATGCTAAGTATCTTCCATGATGCCAGTGTATGAGCAGGTCTTTACAGTCATTTCCATTTTGTATAATCCCTTTATATCTACACAGTTATTACATGATCTGGCATACACAAGCAGGTTTGAGGTGTGTGGTTTGTGCCATCAGCTGTTCAGATATATAAATTTCATATCCCATTTGAACACAACTGTTATTCGATACACGTTGGTTTGGGACCATTTTACATGAGCAAAAGAATATTCTGGGTAATGATGAATGCAAGGAAAGTTCTAGTTGCTTGTGTAGGGCCCCAGCAGTATACACATATAATCAACCTCGTCTGTAACATGCTCTCATATAATGCAGCCTTGTGGTCCCAACCAAGGCCTTTTTATAACATGCTCACATATAATGCAGCCTTGTGATCCCAACCAAGGTCTTTATATAACATGCTGTCATATAATGCAGCCTTGTGGTCCCAACCAAGGCCTTTTTATAACATGCTCACATATAATGCATCCATCTGGCCTCAACCAATGCCTTTTTATAACATGCTCACATATAATGCAGCCTGCTGGCCTCAACCGAGGCCTTTTTATAATATGCTCACATATAATGCAGCCTTGTGGTCCCAACCAAGGCCTTTTTATAATCATGTAATAAGGATTATACTTCATATTTCTATTATAATCATGTAATAAGAATTATATATCATATTTCTGTTATAATGTAGTACTAACACGTATCAATCTGCTTTATGTTGTTGGATGGAAATTTGTTTGAAAAATATGGATATATCAATAGATTGAAATTGAAGTTTATATATTTGAGTCCTAATTAATCCCTGTTCATACAGGCATAAATATAATTCAGTTTTAACCACAGTGTACCGAGTCCTATAACAATAATGACAACAGTAGACCAACTTATGGCAACATTTTAAACGGTGGTGTTTTTTGAACCATCTTGACAGCAATAAATACGTATGAAAACAAATGCAAAGGGGAACATCTGTTTAATGTAAGAAATGAGAATAAATCTGATGGTGTTATAGAATTTCCAACAATAAAATGATTAAAATATTGTCAGTGCTTCCATAAAATGATCAGTTATGCTTTTCTTTTTTTTATGTTAAAGAAAGTGATAAAAGTTCTTTTGTCATGAGAACAACAGTTAGTGCCCATTTTTATTTTAAAACTTGGAAACAATGCAACTGCTTTATATATGGGGTAAATATGTTAAAATTCTTTTTGGTAGAAATAAATTTAATTCTTTCATTTTTTTAATAATCGGTCAAATTTTCTGTTAATAACAATTATTTAACCCATCAAGTGTATTATCAGATTAGCTGTCTCAGTAACTACGGTATGGAGATTCCATGTTATGCTAATATTGGAACCATGGAGCATTTACTCAATAGATGAGTAAAATATTAGAAAATTCACTTTGGAAGAAGTTGTTTAATTTGTTCATTTTTTTTACCAATAGTCAGAATTTCTAGTTTTGCCAATTATATGTCACTTGGACATTGTCTTTTTTGTGAGCATCCCTGAGAAAGATTAGTCTGGTGATGCCCAGTTTTTCTTAATTATTTTCACCATGCAAAACCTCTTCTTATCATAGAAAAACTCTCCAACAAATCTCTTTGATAGATGAAACTCGACTCTCAGTCCTTAATAACCGAGGTTAAATGCATTTGTACAACTCTTCAAATCTACAGGCAATCAGAATTGTTGAAAAGTAAGTTTGGGGAGGGTTTTATTTTAAAATCAATGGTAAATGATTATGTACAAATACAAATGAATATAATTACATATATGGTGTACAAAATTCACAAGCTTGCTGGAACTTGGAGGGAAAAGAATTTGAACCCATAGGCTTCACCTTTGTGTTCAAAATCCTCCCTGACTATCTTCTAATTTAACTTTGCTACCCTCATATGATTTCTTTATTCATTACTTCATACCAACATGCAGAACTTGTGACTTGTGTTTATAATACATAAATGTATTACTCATATATACTTGCTTATAAGTCTAGCCCAACTACAAACAACACTGATCTGCTGTCATATAGTGTGCAAGCAGGTCAGGGTATATGTTGTTTGTTCTACTGATTACTCCCAACAGACTGCATAGACCCAGATTTGCTGGTGCAGTATGCAAAGGCAGATCTGGGTCTGTGCAGTTTGCATCGAGACTAGACTTACAAGCTAGTATATATGATATGTTGTCAGCTTTTCTTACATACAAAATTTAAAATGTTTGCAGAATTTTATTTTTCAAGTCTGTACAAGATTCCTAGCAATGAATTACTATTGTATATGCATTTCTCATTTGTCAAAAAATGTTGTGGGGAAGTTTCATAATGCTACTAAAAAGAACACAGCATTCCTGCACATTTCACATACAATTGTTTCAGCTGTTTGAATCATTTCATTTCCTTGCTACCCGGTAATAAAATATGACTATTTATTTTTTACTAATTATATCCTTCTTACATTTTAGTGCATGTACACAAATGTTTTACTTCTTTTCAAGTCTTGTCTACCAGTTAAAGTAATTGCTGTGCCAAAAAGTTATTTTCATGTATGAACTTACACTAAAGTCATGTGAAGGTGAATAAATTATTTTGACATAATAATGTCATATCATTATTTGACCTCCTACAAATGACCATTTTTTTGCCCCCTTCCATAAACTACGGAGGGGGCATATAATATTGCCCATGTTTGTTCATCACGTCATGTCCCATTCATCCCATCCCAAATTTTTTTACTGCACAGCAACTTTTTAAGGACTTATTAGATTGAAAACAAATTTGGTATGAGGCTTTACATTGAAAAGACCTAGGTCCAGTTTCATTTTTGCTTTTTTTAATGGCAAAATTTTACAGAGTTATGGCCCCTGTTTCAGTTGGCACTTGTCCCTTCAGTTTCGTTTCCATTTAATAATTTTTGAAAAACTAAATGGATTTAAATTATTTTATATGTGGCTCTACATTAAGAAGACATAGGTCAAACTTTTGATTTTCAGCATTTTCTGGCAAAACTGAATGTAGTTATGGCCCCTGTTTGGCTTATAATATTGCCCTTCAGTTTCCACACAATAACTTTTGAAGGACTTCATGGATTAAAAACTAAATTTGGTTAGAGGCTTTGTATTAAGGTTTGAGTTTTACTGTTTTTGGGCAAATTGTTGTCAGTAGATCGGTCCACAATTCTGTAGCATTAGCAGAGTGTGGAAGACTGCCACTTTGTGTTCATTATTATATAAGATATGTTCAACATAGGTCAACTTTTTCAAATCCCCAATAATCATTATCCAAAACAATGCTATCTGATGCCTAAATCATTTGACTAAAGTAGATGCAGAACATAAGTTAAAAAATTACTGTTTAAATATGGTTATGGTTACATCTGGGTATTACAAGAAATTGGTGATATCAATATTTTTAATAGTCAGTCTCGTACAAGAGTATCTGACAGTTGTCAGCTAGTAGCTAGGGTTACTTGCTAATATCAATGAATCTAGTAGATTTGAGCACCATAAATATTTTAAAACCTTCCTGAATATTGAAAGCTACTTAAGTATTGATTTGCCACTCTTCTTAAGGAAAGTATTTGCTTGGTGTAGGTGTTCCAGTCGCAAATTTAGAGTAGAGACAGGTCAACATGCAGGGTTAGATGTTGAAAATAGAGTTTGTTCTTACTGTTAAAATCACAAAAATATCTGCATATTAGAAGATGAATACCATGGATTCTTATTTATCCACAATATAACAATTTAAGAGAATGGTATTTGTATACCTGGTATATATTTCTAGACTGTCACTTACTAATGGGAAATGACCAATCTACATCTATCAAAAATAAAAGTCTATATATCTATCACATTTTAAAAAGAAGAGATAGAAATAATAGAGCAGGGGTGTCAAACTCATTTGCTATGGTGGGCCAGATTTGATATCAATAATAATAAATAATAATAATAAATAATGAGTTTGGCGGGCCATATCCGGCCTGCAGGCCATAAGTTTGACGCCCCTGAAATAGAGAATGCTTTTGTACACAAGTTATTTAGTTTATTTTAATGCTGTAAGAATTAGTCTACCTCCCATAATTGTATCTAATATTGAGAAGAACTACATTACAAAATGACTGTCTTTGATTCAGATTACTGTCAAACCCATAAAATTGTATTTGATATAAATGTATTATTCTACATTACATACACTATATCACTGACTTGTGCACTTGTGATGTGTATTTTGGGCCAGTGGTCTAAATTACTAATAAAGTATTTGAATCTTGCAATCTTTTATGAAGTTATGGCCCTTGTCTGACATAGACCTTTGCCCTTTAATTTTATCATACTGGCAAGGGAATCCATGGCATATGGACACATTTCTAGTTGGATTAAATTTGATTTTACACATCTCTAGGACACCAATAAATATTATAAACAATACATAAGATGAGCTTATCACAGTCTTGATCTCCAACTATTATGCAAAAAACCAATAGAAATTGTTGAATAGGTCAAATTTGATAAACAAAAGCAAAAAATTAGTTCTCTATTAATATTTTAGTATGCTCTTTAGTGCCCCCCACCACCACCTAAAAAAAAGGGGGAGGCTGTAGGAATGACAATAGGTAAGTTATGCAGAAAGCTATGTTATTCACAGGTGAGAGACTGTTCCATGAAACTCTTGCTAAAACTGACTGGGGACTTGACTGCAATCGCAGACTCTGCATGGTCAAAAAAGTTAAAGAGCTAAGTTTAAAATCTCCTTCGAACTTGATTTTTTCTTCTTTTTTTTTTAACTTCTTCCTTATTGCTTATGAACACCCTAACATTTATATTGTTCATTTCATTTGAACTAAATATGCAATGAAGGTTCATATCAACAACGTCTTGGATGAGCTTGATTATGACCAGATTTGTGGCCTTTTCTGGCCGAGTTTTAGCCCTTGATGGATGTATTATAGTCATCCCAACACCAGCATTTACATTTTTTAATATTAACTTTAGATTTCTGGAAAACATTATCTCAACAAGATCTCAGACAAGTCTGATGATCAGCCAAGTTTTACAGAGTTTTTGGCCCATGATTGACTTGAAATATTCTAATGGCTTCTGAAACACTAGCATTCATGTTGTTTCATCTCAATTAAGATTGCTGTGAAGCTGCCTATTAGAATGATCTAAGATGATATCAGTTACTGGAAATAAACTGACCATATTTCATTGGGTTATTGCTAATGAATGACTTAGTACAGTTACACAATACACCTAATTTACAGTACTCCATCCTTTTGGCAACCAGAGACAATGGCCATGTTAGTGGAAACTTTATTTTAATTTTAAGACCAATCTTAATCTGGTGCAGCGCATACGAAAAGGAGGCAAGACCAGCCTTGGATGGAAAAGATGATAATTGTTTTGCAAATTAAAATGAAATTGTCTGAGATATATGGAGTTATTCTTTACGTGACTGAGTACAATCTCAATACTCATTCCAGCCAGACCAATGCTAAAATGACTGATATCAGAATGAACTAATCCACACATACTCAGAGCAGCTATATAAAACCTGGATTATTTTACACCAGGTCAAAGGTTATGCAGGGTCAAAACACAGGCGTGTCCTATCCTGATCACAGGTGCCCATTCTGACAGAGAATTTAACATGATCCTGATCACGTGAAAAACAACTCCGTTGGAACAAAGATAGCGAGCTCCTGTCTGCCATCTTGTTTCAGCTAAAAATGGCAGCATTGATATTAAACCTTGGTTACAATTTAGTTTTGACTAATGACATCATATGACCATAACCAAGAATGCCTAAATGCAAGAGCAATGACCAAACAGAAACATGTTTCTGGACAGAACACCACCAAAACATTGCCCAGATGGCACTTAGTGTGCCAATCTTCAAATTTGTTGGACAAATTATAGATGAACAAAATATGCCTTAATTTTGTCTCATACACAGTATACTCTATTCAGTTCCTGGTATACGAAACAAAGATTATACTTTATTTTAGCATATAATTGTTGAAACATCTTGAAAATGGAACTGTGTTACCTCAAATACCCTCTGACCTGTAAGTTCTTCAAAGCATTAAAAACAAAACTGGCTGTAATGATAATCAAAGTGTTGATTATGTATTTTATTTCCTAAGTATTCATTTAGGCTAGAACCACTTGCTTTCCGAACAGACAAGTCAAATCAAGAGTTCAATGCAAGTGCATGCAGTCTTGTAATTTAGATTCACTTCTCTACCGTTTCCTTCAAAATGAGAAACATCGGGTTTAAATTGGTCTACTTGGTAAAAATCTCGTAAAACATGACTTGCTAGACTAAACATTTAACTACGTAACTACTATATAGAGATTTCTTGCCTGTGGTAAGGACTGAGACTAACATACAGGGGGATTGGAAACTCCCTACCTAGCCCCAAAAATATCACTCGTTCCCTAATGTTATGCAAATGAGGCTCAAATGCCATGCACTGTAAGGTCATAAGGTGTATTTCTTGAATGGACCAGAAGCTCATTCATGGTACATATTTTGTAAACCACTCTGCTTCTGTGCTTAATAATAAACACAGAAAATCAAGTTATCATTTTATGGGCAAACGATACAAGTCCATAGATGTCATTTATTTGGACATTGAAGCACACTATATTAAAAAATTAGAGATAAAGATGAATATTGAATTTGCATGGTAAATTTGCACTATGACTTTTTGTAAACCACTTTACAAAATTTGTATGCAAGATACATTAATAAAATGTATGTACTCTCTATATACTCTCAGACACTGAAAAGTGCATTGCTACTAATTTTGAATAATTTATTTCATTTACCCATTCTGATACTTTAAAACTGAAAATCAAGGATAACCTAAGAGTAACAAAAAGAGATCTCTTCACCGACATTATCTTTGTCAGTATCTATCAAAATATTACAAACAATTTATCAGAATGGAGACAAAAAGTTGATGTATCATTTGGTACTGATATTAGCAAAATATTAAGTCTTCCTTTAAATAGGATAGGTAGAAAATATATTATTTTCCAACAGAACAATGTCACAGCTAACTTTAAACTGTCACCTACGTAAGCACAGTGCTGTGCCTTTGATTACTGCTCAACCAACCATTGGGAACCTCATTTACATATCAAATGGGAACAGGTGATATCTGGCAGCTCTCTGGAGTTTCCAATCCCTGTGCTATATACTGTTTCTGGTAAGGATGTAGATTTTTCAAAACATCCTATGCAAGAAAAAAAAAGATAAATTTCTTAAAATTTTTATTTCTCTTCTAACTCTGTATTATGTCTAATCTTGCTCAAATAAACTTCAAAGACTTAAATTTGTACAAGTGACACAAAATAAATACATTCTTTTATACAAGCAAACACACTTAAATACTTCTACTACTATAATAAAGAACAAATCCTTCATTACACACATTAATATACAAACTCATTTTATGTATTTAGTATGTGCTGAACTTTGTATGTATTATGTTATGGTTCATCTTACACACTTGATGGATTGCCAATTCTGAGATAGCTATGTTTTCTTATTAGCATAGTGATTTATGTACAAAAAATAAAATTCTTTATTACAGCAAAGTCTATAATTGAAAGTAAAATGAATTCTCAGTATATATTAAACTTGAAAAGAGTATATATTAAAATTGAAAACTGATGAGAACTGATGAAGTTATGACAACTGAAATTTGCTGTCGTTGTATTTTTACAATTTTTATGACAGTGTTGGAGCTGCTCCAACAAACCAGATGACAAGCTTTTAGCCTGGCAGTAATCAAATATCACATGACAAAAGTTTTACTGAATTGCTAACCGCTTCACTCACCAGCTAGGTCTGAATTGTTACATAATCAGGTGACTGGACAAAAAGGTTCCCCAACTGAGTAGGGCAAATAGAAAGAATTTACAATATATACAATTTCAATTCTTTATAACTTCAAAATATTTCATCCATTTTCATGAAAATGTAACAATATACCATATATATACACTTACAAGTCGAGTTCAACTACAAACAACATAGACCCTGATCTGCCGGCACATTATGCGACAGCAGATTGAGGTCTATGTTGTTTGTTCTACTGATTACTCCTAACAAACTACACAGACCTAGATCTCCTGGCACATTATGAGATGGCAGATCTAGGTCTGTGCAGTCTGCAGTTGGACTAGACTTATAAGTGAGTATAGATGGTACTTACAAGTCTCGTTTCAATCAATGGGAATTTTTGTAAAACAAAAAATGCCAAGTTTAAGTAAACAGATATGTGGCCGAGTAGGTGGATCATTCTTCGTATTTTTAGAGATCAATTACATAACACTCATACCTAGCCAGCAATAGCAGTGGTCAGCAGGACACTGTTAGTTGTAAGCTGTTAACATTTGACTGACAAATGAGTGGAGTCAGTGATTCATTACTTCCTACTTCCATACTGGCACCCAATCATCACTTTGTTAGTGAATAAAACAAGACAATGATGTAGTATACACAATTCAATAATATTATATTAATATAATATGGAAATTCAAATGTTCAAATGTCCTGAGTGATGCACATGGACCATATGTACAGAAACGCAATACAATTTTATCACAGCACAGAGAAAATTATTTCTATAATGCGAAGATGGAAACTGCATTATATCTAAATACAAACCTAAATACAAACTTGTTTTTATAGTAAGTATGAAACATGAGACCCAAGTGGGCCTGAGAATGCTCACCTGTCTGATATCTGCCTAATAGCAAATGCAAGAGCAGTTGGACAAGAAATCTGGGTCAGTAGAATGCTTGCTGTAGAAATCTCTTCCAATGCTGTTGATTTCATATGCTATGTAAACAATTGTTTCAAGGCTTCTGTTTTTTAGTATCTTCATCAATTTGCACACAAGCATGATTTGTCCAATAATGAAATGCCTCTATGTCAGAATGCTTTGTCAAAGTTGGTCAAATTCTGTTCAGCTGTTTTCCAAGATAAAATTGTTTAAATGTTTTTCTATTTTTACCAATGTAGTTATATTTAATGTCAGATCAATATTATTTTTATAAATCTGTCTGTCCATTCCAATAAGTTTACTGGCACAATTAAACAAAAAACCACTGCACTTAGATGAATTAAATTGTGCAGGTACATGTATCTTTATATTATTATAAAGATCAGATTTTCAGGCTATTGCAATAAGTTGTTAAAAAATCTTTTAATTCTTCATGTCATTTTAGACTTAGATTTTTTTCATTGACAACCTTGTTAGCACAATTTCACAAAAACCAATCCACATGGAGGAATGAAATTTTGTAGGCATGTTTATATTAATACCATCTATCCTTGCTTATAAGTTGAGCCCAACTGCAAACTGCACAGACCCAGATCTGCTGCCGCATAATGCACCAGAAGATCTATGTCTATGCAGTTTGTTAGGAGTAATCAGTAGAACAAACAACATAGATCCTGATCTGCCAGCGCATTATGCGATGGCAGATCTGGGTCAATGTTGTTTGCAGTTGGACTCGACTTATAAGCAAGTATATACAGTCTGTAGATGACCCGATTAGATTTTCATCCCACTGCAAAGTTTTACATTTTAAAAAAATGTTCCCGCCTTTTTGGATTTTGTTAGCAAAATTTGGCAAAACCCAATGCAAATGGAGGTATGAAATTTTGTAGGCACGTAGATGATCTAATTAGGTTATCAGGACAATTCTGAAATCTTCTTGCGGGCAAATTGTTTTTGTCTTTTGGACTTGGGCTTTTCAGAGACAACCTTGTAAGCACCATTGCACAAAAATCACTTCACACAGAGATCTGAAAATTTGGTATGAATGTACATGACTTGATTAGGTTTTCAGTTGTTAGCATGACTGCACAAAACCTACTTCACACCTAGATCTGAAAATTTGGTAGGTATATTTATATTAATATGTACATGACCTGATTAAATTTTCAGGAGATTTGTGATTTTTTTTTAATTGTTTGTAAGTTTCTAAGACAATTTTCTTTAGATTTATTTAGTGTTTTTACAAAATTTGGAACTTTGGTGGGTTTTTTTGGACTAAAAACTTGTTAGCACGATTATGTGAAATCCTCTCGAGGTAGACAAATGAAATTTGATAGGCTAGTTTAGATTCATATGTTGATAACCTGATTTGATTTTCATGCCATTACTGTAATTTCCAATTTTGTACAGTTTTTAACATGTTTTTGTACTTACACTTTTTTGGACAAAAACCTTGTTAGCACAATTAAGCAAAAACCACTTCAGACAAATGAAATTTGGTATGCTTGTCTGTATGTTTATGTGGATGACCCGATATGAATTTTCATGCCATTATAGCCATTTTAAAATTGTCTACATTTTTTTAAACTTTGACATTTTGGTTTGCAGTGGGGACATACCTGTTATACAAACACAAGTCAAGTTAGTAATGGTGGCCTTATTTGATGGTTGATGGACTCTCACATGTACAAATGTGAAAGCCCTTCATGTCAGTATGCTTCTGTCAAATGCTTTTCAGCTGTTTTTGAGAAGTCATTTAAAGGCTTTTCTATTTAAGTATCAGCAGCCATATTTGATGGCAGATCTGCATCATTTGTATAAAATTTAAAGCATTTTATGCCAGAGTGCTTTCAGTCTAATCTAGTCACATTCTGATCTCTATGTATGTATCTATTTATAGGGTATCACTGCATGTCAGCACAATCCTGGCTATATAGTGCTGATTAAAAGTTTTAAAAAGGTAATGGCAAAAATTTCAAAAACACTTTGGAAAGATAAACCCTTCTAAATAAATGTAGTAATGTACTCCAGAAAAGATAAAAGATAAAAAGTAACCATGCTAAATTCTTTAAAATGCATATAAAATAAAAGACACAGGTAAAAAATATATATCCTTAAAAACTAGGGTCAACATTTTCTTTTAAACAGTTTTTGAGAAGTCATTTCAAGGTTTGTCTACTTTTAGTAATGGTAACCATATTTTATGTCGGATCAACGTAATGTTTACAAATTTGAAAGCCCCTTATGCAAGAATGCTTTCTATCAAATGTGGTCAAATTCAGCTGACCAGTATTTGAAAAGTCATTTAAAGGTTTTTATAATTTTAGTAACAGTAGCCATATTTTATGATAGATTAGCATCATTCCTATTAAGTTTCAAGTTCTTCATGCTAGGATGCTCTCTGTCAAATTTATCCAAATTCTGTTGAGCAGGTTTTTGAGAAGCTGTTTATTTTATGTAATGGCAGACATATTTGATGGTGGATTAACATAATGTGCCAAATTATATAGAAATTGGTCCAGTGGGTATTCAAGAAGACATTTTTTAAAAAGCAAATGTCGACAGACTATGCACGCCGGCTACAGGGCTATACATTAAGCTCACTCATGACCAGGTGAGCTAAAAAATAGTCATGAGACTGTGAGATAAACTTTTTTTACATGTACAGTACAGCAGATCTGGGTCTACATGGTTTGTTATGAGTAATCAGTAGAACAAACAACACAGACCCTGATCTGCTGGCACATTATGCAACATCAGACCAGAGTCGATGTTGTTTGCAGCTGGACTCAACTATATACCCTAAGTAAGAAAAGGACCATTTCATATTTCATCATATAAATGTGAGATTTAAAGGACCATTTCATATTTCATCATATAAATGTGAGATTTAAAATGAGGCCAGAACAAGTTGAGTTGACTGTATTTCATATATATGAACTTGTACATAGAGAACAAATTTTAAATCAGTTTATCTGCAGATTAATGTACTATTACATGTAGGAGATTGTATACATATATTTTCACATACAAGTATTGACATAGACAAGGGATATATAATAATGGATTATGATGAATAATAAACAAAATAGGTGAAATCTGTGATCTTTAGTAGGTCTTCTTTGACAACTTATATACTTATATATACACATTTTGTAAATAGCATCACAAATATCCACCATTAGGAATTCTACCATATATACTTGCTTATAAGTCAGGTCCAACTGCAAACAACATAAGACCACAATCTGCCATCACATAATGCACTGGCAGACCAGGGTTTATGTTGTTTGTTTTACTGATTACTCCTAACAAACTGCATAGACCCAGATCTGCCACCACATTATGCAATGGCAGATCTGGATCTATGCAGTTTGCCCATGGACTGAACTTATAAGAGCGAACAAACGGTTCTGTTCAGCTTTCGATTCACCCGTTAAATTACATATTTCACAATTATGAAAGTAAAAAATGTCATTTGGAACATAGTTTCTAATCATAACTTTCCCTAAGCCGAAATGCAACACTTTATCTGATAGGTTACTAAAAGTACGTAGAGCAGGAATTTTTAACAAGAACCTTTACCCGTGTTTGTCAGATCTACTTATCATGAGTATATACCATATTTGCCGGCCTATAAGTCGATACTTTTTGACCTGGAAGTCTGGGCTTCATCTTATACTCCGAATCGACTTATATATGAATTATGTCATTGAAATTGCTTTACCGTAAAAAAAAAATAAAAAAATTTAACGTACGAAAAGTATAGTGTAAAAAAATAATTATCATTTTTGGGAAGAGATCGTGTGCGAAAAAATATAGGACCCGACATGGAGAAGGATTCTGAAATATTTACGTGATTGTCAGTATTAAATTCATGTGCATCAGACGTAATTGCGCTAAAGCAGCATGCACTAGTAATATATGTTGTTTAAGTTTGCTTACATATGTTTGTAGTAGAATAGACAAGTTAGAAAACGGATAAACATGACATGGACATGTGTATTCCATTGCACATTTTTCTTATTGCATCTTGTGATCGAAATAAAGAGAGACAGACAGACAGATTTCAGCCCTTCTTCATGCTATTTTGCTTAATATACCTTACTGACCCCTTTTAGCTGAAGCTTTTGTCAAAGAGAGAAAACAGTAATGAAATAGTCAATGGAAATTAAAACAATGCATACCATAGTCCTTCAGTTTCAAAGATATATAATTTATATTTAAATATTCACAATATTTATATTCATATAGACTCCATTTAGTTTAAATCCCAAGATGACCATTTAGCATGCCGTGTTTTTTTTTTTGTTGTTGCAAATACAATGAACTCTATATTCCCATGAAATAAAATTACCCTTTATCAGTAAGTGCATGTACACTTCCTGTAATTAGGCGGCATTTTGGTTTGATCTTTGTTCATGAATTCAAAGCTCTGACGCTTCTGTCGGCGAGATCAAAAGATGTCACTGGTTGAGAAACTTACATGAGCAAGCACCTGGCATTACATGTCATTACACAGTCCTGCATACATTAACATGCTTTACAGGATCGATTACAATACCCTATGGGTAGCCTCATTTCCCTATTGGTAGCCTCACTAATTTGATCACATCTACTGCAGGTGTCAACTGGAATGACCTGGCCAAAGCTGTAGGCATATTTAATTAGCCAGTTGGATCTATATGATAATGGCTATAAAAACAAGAATGAACTGTTTATTCAGAGATATTAATTGATAATGGAATACAGCAATGCTCCTGTACATGAGTAAGATCACAATCATCAGGTAACTCAACAATACATATTACAATCGTCCTGTAACCTCTCTCTCTCTCCAAAAGCTACAAGTAAAAACTGCTCTGAATACATACGTTCTTATACACTGACATAGCGTTGTTTCATCCTCTCTCTCTCACACACACACACAGACACACATACACGCATTCTCTGAAAACAACAAGTCTTAATCGAGTTCTTTTTAGTTTTTATTGTACATATAATTTGATAATGAGGTTACTGTTGCTCTAAGATAAGTTGTACTTATTTTTTGACAACAGGAGTTCATATCATTGCGTACAATGTACCAATAAATAATACCTATAAATAATGTGTACAGACCATCTTAATCATTTTCCCAATTAATCTGGAATAGCATAGTGATACCATTAATATTCATGAAACCGGAAGTTACTAGCGAAAGTGACGAAGCCTAGATGTTGATCTGGCTTCGTCTTATACTCCGCATCGACTTATATATGGATGAAGGATTGAAAATTGACGAAATTAGCGAATTCGACTTATACTCCGCATCGACTTGTAGGCCGGCAAATACGGTATCTATTTTGATCAGATTGTGCCGATTGTGTGACTGTGAGGTGTCTAGCAAAAACACAGTGTGCAATGATTAAATGAATAACCAAACCATAAATCTCGCTTTGTTATATCTCATTACACTGGCGTCTTTTTCTAGCCACCAATTCTTACCGATGTCAAGTTTGAAAAATTCACAACATGCATGTACAGCTTTCCCTCATTACAATGCGGTAGTTGGGGTCCATAACTGTTGACCATGTTATGTAGTGAACCACACTATAGCCAAAATGAAAACAAATTCAATGAATATGTGTACGTGTGTTGGGGGTAGGGAGGGAATAAATACAATACGAGTCAAACATATAGTAATAATTTTAGTTCATTACAATTAAATGTATTTTTTGGCATCATGGTATTTGTGTACTTAATTCTGTCAAATACTAATATGATTTAGAAAGGAAATAATGATATAATACAAAGCTTAATGTTATTTTCTTTCAACCCATATTGTCATATATTTGATAGACCAATTCAAGTACAATGGTTTAATTTTGGTCACTGGGTCCTATCAGTACCGCTTTATATCTGGAATTGCATTATAATGAAGGGTGTTGTAATGAGAGAGCTGTATATCTCTAATAAATAAAATGTTATCCCCCCCCCCCCTTCAAAAATGTTTCATTTTTAACATATTTACCAAAGACTTGTCAACGATAAAAATCAATGACATTTCAGAAATGAGGCAAAAGAACAAACTGGTGAATCATTTATGGTAATGAATATCCTTGCCATGGCAATACAACAAGTAAGCCATGTAAGTTGAATAGAGTTGTTTCCCTGCATAACTAAACAAGTCATAACCAAGATGAAATGTCAACAATAGATCTAAAATACACTATACTATAAACATGTGTACCAATTTTATAACAAATAATTTGAATCATTCTTAAGTCATTGAACTTACAAAGGGTCTCTTGGTGCAAGAGTTTAAATCGGAAAAGATCATAACTCTGAAAAGTATGGATAGCAAAAGGTGAAATTAAGCTAGACCTTGTATGCATTTTAGAAATATTATCAACCTGGACCTAAAAACGGACTATTAACAGGATTTCTCATATTATTTAGCAAAAAAACCCAACAAACTATACATATGTAAATATAAATCACTCAACATGGGTGGACACATTTTCAAAAAGGGTGCTTGCGCAACTGGGACAAACAAAATGAACAATCTGGTTGCCCAACAAAATCATCTGATGGCCCAGGTCCCCAGTGCAAACAAATTTAAAATGATAACTGTGCAAAATATCTAATCAAATTTTTAATTTCATTTGTCAATAAATGATATAAAAATATATGATTGAATCAATACCCGAATTTTAAAATTTATGATTAATCCATTTCATTATAAGAATATGCTCTTGGAACAGAAAGGAACATTGATAAAAAGAATGGCTTTCAAATTTCTAGAATAGACTGTCATCATTCTAGATGCCTATTCTCATGTGCTATAGTCAAATCTTTTTCTGTATATTGATAAATTCAGTATTACTATTAATTTCAAACATATTTGTCTTTTTTCTCCGATATAAATATAAGCACATGCTGAAATTGCTTTATTATGTGCTTTACCTCAAAAGTTTATTTTTCTTTCACTAAAATTTTCATTTAAATTTTTTTAAAATTCATTTTGTATACATTTTTTTCTTTTATTTACTCTTGTGCAGGTTTTTTTTAACAACCCCCCCCCCCTTTGTAATGCATATGAATATATTGCAAAAGTAGTAGTGCCTTTCATACAAGTTAAAAATTATCTTGCCATACATTACATATCATCCTTATTGCTAAACTTATATTTACAAAAAAGCCAGATTTAGCAAGATTAGGTATTTATAATTTATTATCCTAAAACTCTTTGAAGAATAGATGGAGATTATGAGATATTGCCCATCCATACTTAACCTGCATGCATGCATTTGTAATGTTGCACAACTCCTTGAACACTTGGAATATGATTGGGGTGTGATTGATAGATATGCACAATGGTTTCAGAATTTTTGATGCAACCCCTGAGAGTGCAACTTGAGGAGTAGGGACACTTTTGCATCTAAATAATTACACATTAAACTTTTACATCAAATATGTTATAATTTCAGGAGTTTTCTTTGTTGTGCATCCCATAATATAGTGTCTATACCCAGTACTCACAAGTCGAGTCCAACTGCAAACACAGACCATGATCAGCCATCACATAATGCACCAGCAGATCATGATCTATGTTGTTTGTTCTACTGATTACTCCTCTTGTTTTTAAAGTACTAATCTGAAGCTGCTCTGCATGATATGGAGGAATTTGTGAACAACTACAACCTAAACATGACACTGTAACTGAAGAGAACATAATTAATTCGAATAAAGATGTTTCTGGCATTTCTTATTGGGGTAATTGGTTTTATGATACCCATATCAGTGTCAGAAAGTAAATATGTCTCTTACAGTAACTTAACATTTAACATGTGCTAACCTGAACTGCTGGATGTCGGCTGGAAGTGAGATTATCATGCATGGTTGACTCTGCCAAGTAGGTACCAAATCCTTATTGAATATTAACACCTGGCAAGAATAAAAGCCAACAGACCTGTTGTCAGCTGTTTAGTCAATTCTGTATCATTATAATCAAAGTTAAAATAAACCATATCCATCAAAATCTAGTTGCCCCTCAGGGAGGTGACTTTATGACATTTGGTTGCCTTAGGCTACAATACAGTTGTCTTGGGCTGCTGGACAATGGATTTTCCACCCTTTTTCCAACAGATCAACTTTGATGGTCAGAAGAGATTAAAAATAATACTCCTCACAGTTTGATTACCTCCCTTCAGAAGAACAACACCAATGCCACAACGATGTAAATTTGGTGGTAAAATGCCACCTGGTGAAACCATATCCTTTGATTAATGCATCACACTCAATTTATACTGCATTATTTGTGACATCTTCTCTACAATGGCTTTCAGGCAAAATATGAAGATTTGACTTGATATGTAGAAGGAATATGTCAGGAACTCTTTACTTGCAGAGACGAAACACTGGGCTGACAATGTTACAAGGTAGCACGTGGCAGATATCACAATATGCCAATAACATCAAAAAGAAGTGCATCTGAACGGCCTTACATTGTCTGGTTGTTTATACCTCGTTTTTTTTATTAGATTTCAATCTGTGATAAATGGATGTAAGATAGGATCCAGTCAACATACTCATGTATTAATGCACAAAGACGATGTACTAAGGATTAGATGCCATTGGGGTCAAAACAGCCTTCAGGCAGCAATATATTCTGAAAGAGTACGAGCTGTGAGGAGTGTGATTAAAACCGTTTCTTCCATGCAGAATATTATGGGATATGTGGACAACAATTTTAATTTCAGGGTTCCCCACTTTTTGAAACAACAAATTCCACCTTAAATGGTTTTTGCTCACTTGTGCTAAAAAATATTCTGTCCAAAAAGTTGAAATCCAGTTCTAAAAAGTTCTAAAATGCATACAACATAGAATTGCTGTAAATGAAAATCTAATCAATTCATCTACATAATAACACAAGCCTATCAAATTTCATTTGTCTACCTTGTGATTTTTGCATAATCATCCTTATATGGTTCTTGTTAAAAAAAATTAAGTCCACAATGTTTAAAAGACCTGTACAAAAAATAAATAAATTGCTAAAATGGCCTGACAATCTAATCAGATCATCTAAATAATAATAAAATAAGCCTACCAAATTTCATTTGTCTATCAAAAGTGATTTTTGCTTAATTGTACTTACAAGGTTTTAGTTCAAAAAGTTAACAAAAATCTATCCAACAAATAGCTCTAAAGGCCTGAAAATCTAATACGGTCATCTACATATTAATACTAATATTAATACAAACTTTATTTTGTCTACCTCAAGTAATTTTTTATTAAAGATGTTTCAACTTTTTGGTTAAATATGCTTACAAGTTTGTCAAAAAAGACCAAGTTAAAAAATGTTAAAAGGATTAAAAATAAGATCAGTCACCAGAACCGAATCAGGTCTTGAGGACCCACCCAAGGTATCTAAATAGTTTGGCTCAATAGTTTTTAAGTTTCTTGTGTACAAGGAAGTGTGATGGATGGATTGATGGACAGCACAAAACCAACATATCACCCACCCCCCATAGTGGTGGAGAGAGACAACTAGGGTTGTCACATTTACAAAAATTTTAAATGTTTACATGAAGGAGTAGTCTTGTTTTAATACTGGTATACTGATAAAAATTTAACAAAAAGAGTACTTCATTAGCAACACTAACAGTTGTGAGCAGATGATGTACTTCATCTTATTTAATAAAGAATATACACATTTTGAGCTAAAGGTTGAGTGAGAGAGAGAGTTATACTGTCATCAGGAATAGATATAGCTGCCAAAGTCAATATGGGAGGCTTTGGTCACACCAAAAACTTGCCTTTCTACACTCAGTTCAATGCTTTTCTTTTTCTAACTGATAAACCCAATCCTTAATGTATCTTGTGACATATATGCAGGCGGACATATACACACCAACACCAAAAATAATATGATTACTGCATCAGCAGAACACATTGCTTTAAACTGGGGGACAGTGCAAGGTGTTATAACAGCAAATGACCCACATTCAAAGTTGAACAGGAAAGGCAAATGTTATTAAACTTTTAGGTTTCATTTTCACTGGACATCCATAGAAACATGCTTGGCAGGCAGTAGTGATTTTGTAAGCTTGGAAATAACCACTTTTCATGGAACCTTACACAAAATATTAACCACTTAAACTGTCCTTTCATGTACTATTCTTAGCACCATTGCCTGCCCGAGATTTCCTGTTTATGCACTACTTTATTTTGATATGAATGACATTGCTAGTACATGTGTCTGCTGTTACTGGTTGTTTAGTGCTAGGAGAGAATTGTTTGGACATGTCTTTTGTGCAATTTCTAAATATGCGATTGAGTTGACTGGGCAAGGTGCTGACCAAGAGTTGATTTATAACTTTATACAGAAAATGACTTAAGTTCAGCAACTTTTGAAAATTCCATGAATTTAAATAATGCCCTAAATTCACACTCAGTTAAATTAAAATTTGTAACGAGTTTATTCACAACTTTAACCAATTTTTGCAAAACTACAGGGCTTTTCCCAGTCATGAACAAAGCTATTCTTATTCCCAACTTTCAGCCATTTTCCCAGTTCCAAGGGAATAATGTAATTTTCAGGAAATTGTATCTTTTACTGGACACTGCCCTGCTTCAGATGGAAGCCAAATTGAGGTACATGTACAAATGGTGACTAAAGTTTGCAATTCTTATTTTTTCTTCTCAAATATGTATTAAAAAGAAGAAAGCTAATATAATTTCTGTACGACAAGCATAGAATTGCATGTAGGTTTTAGAGCTGGGCATTGCCAGCTATGTTGTATCACAATACGTATCCTGATAATTGTCTCCGACATAACATGTATCATAACAGTGTCGTATACACAAATAGACTGTAAAATATACAATCAAGTCCATGCTTGCAAAACAAACATCACTAGTATCATTGCAGAAATCTATTGTAGAAAAGGCTGAAATACTGAACAATCAAACAGAGAGTATTTTCCTTTCTTTCTTTCTTGTTATGTTCAGATACATAAAAAGATTGGGAAACACTTTTATGACGCGCTGTTAGGGGAGTTGGATTAATAATAAATCTATGCAGTAGTGTACAAACACAAACAATACACGGGTGGGGAAAAATAAAACCTTTTACCAGAACAAATCAAAACATGCATCAGTAGTATTTGAAAAATACTTTAAAATTCTTAAGAAATAATAAACTCCTATCTCGCGAGAGACTAATATTCTTTGTAAAGTTAAATTTAAAAAGAGTGTGTAGTAGCAGTCACTTAGTTTCAGTAGGTATAAGGAGACAACTTTTATACATGGTTTAAGTGGCCTTGTTGCTTACTTCATTTGAAGGGATAGAAAGACAACAAGAAAAAGTTCATTTTTAGACAGTTTATATCACTTAGTTCATGTTTTATTCTACTATCTATCTGTATCAATAGTTTGAGTCTGTACTGTGACTCACAATAGCCTGAGAAATATGGTGATTTATTGCTGCTTCAATGATATCAAACCACCTCTAGTAATTTTCAAGATTGGCAATGATTTTGTTGACTAGTCCTTTGACAAAGGACATGACTAGGTTCAGAGATGTCTGCTAATAGATGCGAAATATTTATTTAAAATAAATATCAGATAAATCACCTAAGATATCTACACATAAAAGTATATACTCTTCTTCATTTTTCTTTAGAGGTATTTATGTTATCCAACATTATACTAAACAAAAGTAAAAAAGCATACACTATGTGTAGGCATATGCAGTCAGAAAAAAAAAAAACATATTTGCAGAAATATCAATGGATTAAGAGTAAACACACTGTGCATGCATCTTTGTGCAAGCATCTTCATAACCATTTCCAAACTTTAAGAACCCAAAATAGTGTACTATTTACTTTTGTTCACTACAATGCAGACACTGGAAATCCATCTCTGAAATATATTAAAAATGTATTTAATACACTAAAAATAAAAACAAGACACCAAATTTTTGTCGAACCTGCCTTTTACTTAGCTAGAAAGTAAAAAACTTTAACATTGATCTTGTTCTATAATTCTTTAACACTGACCTTAATATAGGATGTGGACATATGGATATAGGAACGAATATGGACATGGATGTAAAAGTGATCACTATGTTGAGCTGCCACCAAGGCAGGCTCGACAAAAAGAATAACAACCTCAACAAATTCACAAATCATCAAAGACAAGTCCTCGAAATGCAGGAGAACCCGACTGTAATGCAGTAGTTGGGGTCCATAACTTCCAACTACATTATGTACTGTACCACGATAAAGTGAGAATGATTGAAAATTTTATGTGTGAATGACTGTCGGGAATGGGGTGGTGGTGGCGGTGTGTGTGTGTGTGCGTGTGAGAATAAACAAAATGCCAGTCAAACATACAGTAATGATTTTACTATCTGCAAAACTATTAAAAATCAGGATTAAGATAGCCCCATGCTCGATGACTATTAATCACTGCTGTGTAATAACATTATGATCTGTAAGTTATAGGTTTCTAAAACTTAACGGTATTATTTATGTATGTTTGTCAACTTGGCTGATGTTTTAAGCAGTGTCAGGGATTAAGGGGCATCTAAAACAATCAGGAACCATGATGTACCTGTGTTATATCCGAATTCATATTATAACAAAGTGCATGATAGCGGGGTTCCCCTGTATAAAGACCTCATAAGCTGTAATTTTTTTCATTTGCAATGTACTCCTCAATAGCTTTTTGGCACTCTGGGGACAACCATCTCTCTAACAAAAGATTGCTCTCTGATTCATTAGTCAGATCAAGCTTGGTCCTCTGGTGACTTCTTATCAACAGTTTTGTTGTTTCAAGAGCCTGAAAAAAAAGGTATAAAGATTAATAATTACATGTAAGCTGTCATAAAAAAATAAGCATGTCTTGAACTAAGCTGCCCAATTCTTACAAGTTTTTCAATAAACTAACAATGTGTTCATTGAACACAAATGCCCCTCCACTGTGACCTAAATGAACAAACTTAACCAGATAGACCAGCAGACCTATGGCTAGACAAGGGTAAAAGTACATGCCCCCTCCACATTCATGGAGGAGCATAAAAATAAATCTGCTTTGAAAGTAATCCAGTCTAAATATTTGTTCATGTATGGAAAATAAGTTGAAAAAGTATAAAGCAAATACACAGCATAACTGTCATGCGTTTCAAGGTAGAAGATGCACAAATATTTTAAACTATAAAAAAATAAAACAAGTTATGTGGCAATAGTATGTGACACACTGATATAAATGGCCAAAGTTTCATTAAAATATCTAAAGTGGTCCACAAGTTATTCTCTGGACAAGGATACAAATCAGAGTTACACTATCCCTTGCTGTGACATTCATCTTGAGGCAGGGGCATGCCTATGGTATGTGATACACTTTCTATACATGATATATTTGGCTAAAGTTTAATTAAAATATATTCAATGATTCATTTGTTATTCTGCAGACAAGGATAAAAGTCACAGAATTAAATTTTCCCCTTGCAATAACTTTGATCTTAATGCTAGTTTTCCCCTTGCAATAACTTTGATCTTAAGGCTAGGGGGTGTGGCACACAAAACAGTGTTTAGTCATACTTGGGCAAAGTTTAATTAGAATATCTTCAGTGGTTTCAAAGCTATATTCCATATATGGATACAAGTCCCAGAATTACATTTCCCTTGCCATAACCTTGACCTTGCAGTAGGGGGTGTGGTTATGGTACACAACAGACCATTTATACATGGCATATAATTGACTAAAGTGTCATTTAAAATATCTTCATTGGTTTAAAAGTTATACTCCAAACAAAGATACAAATCACAAAATTTCATTTTCCCTTCCTGTGACCTAGACTTTGTGGCAGGAAGTGTCGCTATAGTACACGACACACCATCTAGACATGATATAGGGTAATTGAGAACTGCATCACACAGTCACGTGACTGGTCATTCAGATGCGCAAGTGGCAGGCAGTACTGACTTTCAGAGATAATTACCGTTATTTGTCAAAAATAATGAATAATAGTGGTGCTTTGGAACTGATAAAAGCTTCCTTTCAAAAATTCAATAATCTAGACTAAAAATTTTCAATCATTGTACAATTCTTTAGCATTCTTTATTACTGCTGTTTTATAAACTCTTTGTATTTGTATCCAACAGCATAGTGTCACAGCACCTATGCTGTGACATCATTTGATTGCAAGCACAATTAGTCCTACATACTTGGGCAAAGTTTCATTAAAATATCTTCATTGGTTCAAAAGTTATACTCCGGACAAAGATAAAAGTCAAAGAATGGCATTTTCCCTGCCATGAACTTGAATTTGAGGCCAAGGCATGGCTATGGTACCTGGCACACTGTCTAGTCATGATATATACTTGGACAAAGTTTCATGAAAATCTCTCCAACCATTACAAAGTTATGGCCTTCACAAGCAAATGTAAACAGACAGGCAGATGTCATAACATAATACACTCATCTTAAAACCTGCACATCAAACAGCCAGTGGCCTATTTAAGTAGGTTTTACTGACATAGCTTTGTCAAAAATTATTTAATCACAGTAGAAATCACATCAAACTTAGCAAAGACCATAAATGTGTCTAGAGAAAACAGATGCCCTGACCAATGTAGTATGATAAGACAGTGAACTTCAAAGATAATCACAAAACAGTAAAAATAGAAGAACAAAAAAAACCTCCCTAACTTTACATGATAAAGATGTGGTCTGAAATGTCGAGTTTAGTGAGGAACTAACCTTGCTGGATAGCACGGCCATGTTTTGTATTCTGGGAATAACCTCCTGCATCATGCTGGTTGGCCAAAATACCTGCGAGACCAGGCCTAGCTGACATGCCTCTATTGCTGTGATCTTCCGACTTCCTATCAACAGCTCATTTGCCTGAAGGATACAAGATAAATGGTTACCTTTGTCATCATGATAACACCTAGGAGATTGGGGGGGGGGGAGGGGTTTCAGAGATTCAGGGGGTAGTTTTGTTGTTTTTATTTTAAATGTCCTGGGTACTTCTTACACTCTTACTGTATTTGATGAACTCAGGTGGGCGAGTGGTCTAAGGCACTCACCTTTACAAATCACTCACTTATCTCACCTCTGTCTCAGCCTGACCAGTGTGGGTATGTGAGAGAGCTTGCCAGTAGCTTCCTGTGGGTAAATGTTTCTTCCTGGGTTCTTACTCCACCAAATATACAGGCTGCCATGTATAGCCTATCATGTGCTAAAAAAATGGTGTTAAACCCCACAAAACCAAAACCAATGAAGTACAAGCACAACATTTGTACAAATTGAATGAATTTAGTAAATTTTACCAATGCTCAAACAATTCTTCTTACAACCAATCCAACACTAACATCTCAGGGTCACCCTCAAAGCAAGCAGCATTTGTAATTCTAAAACTGCACTTCTATTTCTTTGACTATTGAAACATTCTTTCCTTCTGGGTATGACCACTATCAAGGTAATTAGCTAACACCAGATACTTCTGTTACATGGTTTGTGCCACGAGCTGCATGCCTTAGCAACTTACCACTAATAAGTAACTTCCCTTTTGTAGTTAAAAAAAAAATGCAAACAAAAATATTTAGGTTTTCAACAGAAATCATTTCTAAACATTAACAATGCTGTTCACTTTGAATGAATCTCAAGATAATAGTGTTTATGCTGAGCAGGGAGGCTGGATAACAGTTTGTCAGTTTGGGAAGAATTTAATAATTCTGAACTGATTCGTTGGCTGTGCTTGTTGATACTGAGAACTAAAAGAGTAGCTGAAAATTAGACATATTTATCTGGCAAGATCTAAAAAAAAATCTAAATGATGATGCTTAAAATAAAGAAAGCCCCGAAACAATAAGTAACCTTGATTTCTTGCACAATACCAATAAACCTCAATACATCTGCTTGTAACCACATCTCTAAGCGATTCATTAGGTCAAATATGCAGAGTACTATTATTCAATATATCTCAGTACATGTATCTGCTTGAAACCATATTTCTGAGTGATCCATTAGGTCAAATATGCAGAGTACTATTATTCAATATATCTCAGTACATGTATCTGCTTGTAACCACATCTCTGAGTGATTCATTAGGTCAAATATGCAGAGTACTATTATTCAATATATCTCAGTACATGTATCTGCTTGAAACCATATTTCTGAATGATCCATTAGGTCAAATATGCAGAGTACTATTATTCAATATATCTCAGTACATGTATCTGCTTGTAACCACATCTCTGAGTGATTCATAAGGTCAAATATGCAGAGTACTATTATTCAATATATCCTCCTGTTGATCTAACTGAAACACTTTTTGCCATGCCAAAAAAATTCTGAAATAATTGTGAAGAATTTTGCCTATAGCTGCATTTATCTCTGCATCTTTCTCAGTTTATTTAGCTTTAATCCCTGCAAAGGAGTTCCTACCACTCTGCATCTTTCTCAGTTTGTTTTAGCTATAACCCCTGTAAAAGAGTTCCTACCCACCCACCCCAAACCACCATCCCATGAGGATAAATCAAATACTAAAATTAGGTGCACATCTACAGATCACCCAAGATTTTATCACAAAGTTTTAGGTCTCTCTCTTGAATGGTGTAGGTGGAGTTGCACAGCAATATCACAAAGATAGGCATTACATATAATCCCTGTTCTCTCATCAAAATGTTCAGCAATAATTAACAGAAATCCATAACCTGAATAAATTAAAAGACATGAATGAAGAAAAAGCTAAATAAATACATGTGAATTTACTACAATATTTCATATTCTAACACATTCAACTCAGATGATGCACTAATCAGAACCACATACAAGCAATGAAAAATCTAACCTTGACAGGTTTATTTTAACTATCTTGGACGATTTATACAATGAAGGCAGGTCAGGAACTATTTTCATTTGATATCATATATACTCATTTATAGGTCGGGTCCAACAGCAAACAATATAGACCTTGATATATCATCGCATAATGCACCGCAAGATCAGGATACATGTTCTTCGTTGTACTGATTACTCCTAACAAACTGCATAGACCCAGATCTGTCGGCACATTATGTGAAGGCAGATCTAGATATATGCAGTTAGCAGTTGGATCCAACTTATAAGTGATTATATATGGTAGCAGAGAATATTGCCAAAATTGTGCTGGAATAATCTCCAATCAAAATACCACTCTGCCTTTTCAATTGGACAAAAAAAATGGCTTTTTGAGTAGTGTATTTCAGCCAAATTCAGAATTATTTCCAGGAAAGATAACTCCATTAAACCTGCTGCTATTGTTAGAAACAGTGCCACTCCATTTATGGAAGGCACCATTAATTCCATCCAAATGTTGCATTGATTTGATGTAAATCACTCCGCTGAACACTATCAGAGTCTCTTTCGGCTCAACAGAAAGAGAAGAGCAATGTTCCGATCAGAAAAATACTGTCAGAATCTGATTGAGCAGGTAAAATTTTAAGCATTCCAGGATTACACTTTACACATATATTAAAGTACAATCAAAATTTTGAAATGTTCGTTCTAAATGAGAAAAAGATTTCAAGATTTTTCAAACTCTAAATAATATTTTAACCAACCATTGCCATGCCCATTGCTTGAGGTAGTGTGTAGGTGGCACAGCCCTCGGGTGTTTGTCCGAGCTGGGCGTAGGGCAAGTAAAAAGTGGCTTTATCACTAGCATAGACTACATCACAGAGTGGTAACATGGTCATCCCCAGGCCAATGGCAGGTCCAGTCACCACCGCCACAATAGGCTTTGAGAACATGATGAGGGCCTTTGTGAACTCCCTGCAAAAGAAAAAAAGCATGTATGTATGCAGAGAATATTCATGAACTACATGCAAATATTCCTTTTAAAATATTTTATGGCTGTATGATGTAACAAGAGGCCCAAAAAGAGGGCCTGAAATTGTTCAACTAGCCAACATCTACCTAAAAGCCAAATGCAAGGGCAGTTGGCCAAGAAATCTGCTTGCTGACATTTTTTTATAAAAATTCCATTTTAACAACAGCTATGCTTGATGATTGATTGACATCATCTGTACTAATCTGAAAGGCCTTAATGCCAGGATTTGTCAAATTTGCTCAAATTCTGTGCTGATGTGCCATTAAACCTTGACATTCATCCATTCATTCATTCATCCATCCATCCATCCATCCATCCATACATACATACATACATACATACATACAGTTCAGCATTTTCTTTTAGAAGTTGTTTTAAGGTTTTTCTATTTTTGGTAATGGTAGCCATATCTGATGCTGGATTGGCATCATTTGTACAAACCTGAAAGGCCTTTACGCCAGGATGCTTTCTATTAAATTAGGTCAAATTCTGTTCAAAGCTTTGTCTATTTTTTTTAGTAACAGTAGCTTTTCTTGATTATGGATTGGCATCATTTGCAAAAAAATTAAAAGAATTTTATCCCAGGATGCTTTCTTTCAAATTTGATAGAATTCTGCCCAGTACTTTTTGAGAAAAAAGTCATTTGAAGTTGATTTTTTTGTTGTTGTTGCTTGTATTAATGCCATCTGTATTTGACGGTAGATTAGCATTACATGTATTTGTAAAATTTAAAAGTATTTCATACCAGAATACTTTCTGTCAAATTTAGTCAAAATCTTTTCAGTGGTTTTTTTACAAGTCATTTGAAGAGTTTTCTATTTTCAGTAGCAAACAATAATAGGCAGAGTTCTGAAACCCCCCTCACGAACTTGAAAGACTGAATGCCAACTCTTATCACATATAAATTATCACTGCTGCACTTTATAGGAACAGATATCATTATAATTAGACTAATTGCATGAATATTAACAAAAAGCCTATGCATAAGATATACCCAAGAGTCAGTTCACTGGTTTTATGTACATTCAAAGGAATATTGTTTTTGAAATCAAAGGTTGCAGAGTTAGAATTAAACAGAGAGAAGTATGCAGCAGAAGTATGTTGCTTTAAAAACTTTCTGAATTCCATTATATTGCCATCGCATATTCATATGGAACACGCTGACTGCTATTACATTTGACTGGAAATTAAACTGAATTACAAATGCATTCAATTTCAGCTGATCTGTATTATATTAATGCTTTTCAAACAATACTATTTTCATCAGAACATGCTCATTTTCATAACTGTGAAGGCATTTAATATCTGTTGACAACTGCATCACAATTCTGGTGGTTGTGATATTGGCTTGCCAATTTAAGCTGGGTACCAGCCAAACACATGCTAGAAAATTCAGGAATTGCCAAAAACACAGACCAACTTTCATTCTAATATCAAGAGAAAGATGTTGGAAAGGCTCTTTTTTGATCAATACAATTCAAACCTTGCATCTAAGGCAGTGGTTTCCTGTCAAAATTCTTTGTGGCAAAAATTTTCAACCAAATTTTTCACCAAACAGACAAACCACAAGACTGACGGCAAATTAAGTTACTTGCTCCTGTGTATTGTGAACTCTGGGCTGTCACAGGATTTTAGAACTGTCACTTACCAGAATAATTTTTAAAAGCATGTTGGGCTTGACATGGGGAGAGAACACTGCTTTCTGTCAAATTTGATCATATTCTGTTCAGCAGTATTAGAGAAATCATTTAAAGGTTTTTCTATTTTTAGTAACATCAGCCATATTTGATGGCAGATCATCATCGTTTGTACAATTTTTAAAGACCTTTATGCCAGAATGTTTCTATCAAATTTGATCAAATTCTGTTCAGCAATTTTTTAAGAAGTCATATGAAGATTTTTTTTTTTCATTTTTACTAACAACTACAGTACAGCTTACGCATTTTTTGAAATCCCCACACTTCACGGTGGAAGACTTAATCCCCTCCACTTTCACTCCGTGATAACGCTCTGCGGTGGAGGGATAAATACCTACAAATCACCACTGCGCCTCAGCAGGCACACTGATAGCAAATCCACTGTGGAAGGTCTGGTCGACATTACTGATTGACATTTGAACAGCCAATGAATGAAGACCACCCATGGAAAGACTGAGACATCAAGAGTTATTTACAACCGGATACCATTTGAAGAATCAGTCATCTTTATTTCGATCATATATTTGGACAATACAAAAATAATTTCAAAAGTCTTGTATATTCAGTACATATTTATTTAGAAAAGGTTGTTCGACTTCTTTTTCAATAATTTTATGCTTTTACTTTATTCAAAGAAATCTGAACTTATGCACTGACTTGACGAGACACACCTTGTTGAGCTTCTCTTGAACAGCATACATTTATCCTATTGTTCCAAAGGAAAAGTAATCCTCTGAGATATGGACAATTAAATTCCAAACTGACAACCGCTTCTGTTTAAAAAAACACACCAAACAAACAGAAAACACCGAATTTACACTGAAATGCGAACCACATGCTTAGTCCTTAAGCAGTAATGGCAGTCACGAGGCTGAGTATACACAACTTTGAACTAGTTCAATTCTGACTGCATGTGTACTGTAAGGGACTGACCATTTACTTTATGGGGCTAGAATGTTCTTCCCGACTGGGGTATTTTTTTTCCTTTCAACACAAGATCAATTTGTTTTAAGTAAAATAAGGACTGGAATAATGTCTTTTTTATACTACAAATCAGAGCAAGGCAACTGTTTTCAAACATTTAAACCCCTCCCCACCAAACCCCCTTTTCAGAAAATTAAATGGTCTCTCCCTAATAAAAACATGGCTTCAGCAGATGTTCACAGAAATCAAGGCAGTGACCATTGTCAACACTGTTAAAAAATATTGACAAGGATTAGCATCAAAAGATGATGTCAATTTCAGCTTGGGAAATGTGTGTTTTTATATCGTATCAAGCCATCTGACTTGGCGCATTGTACTTAACAGCCCCAATTATCATCCTGCCATTAACAACGGAAGTTTGATAATTGTTTGTAATTAATCTGAGCTCAACTTATTGCTGAAATGAATAATAATATATCTCTACATGTATCCCATTATTTGCTCATTTTTGTAAGCGAAAATATAAAAACAATTTTTTTTATCAACATAGAAAAAATCGTAAATCATATGGAAATGATATGTCAATAACTTAAATCATAATATTGATCTATTTCTTTTAATTATTTTGACGCAAATATTAAGTATGCAGTTTCCTGTTTGTGACTGTTGGAGCATTTGGTTATTGAGACAACAAAAATTTAAAACTAACTTCTTTGAATAGTGTTTGGCATATTTGTGTATGTGGTATATTGTGTTAAGTTTTAATTACCCCTCTATTATGCTGTGATTGGATGTCAGAAGAAATTGTACATTATGTTAATGAGAACTCATGCATGGGGTAGCCATCAGAACTTGTGCAATTTTGTTTCACTACAGTCAGGTATGAATTTGATATTGTTCTTAATTGTTTTGACGTTTATCATTCTTTTCACTGCAGGGAGTACAATATCACTGACTTTCATATGATCATTAAAAAAGTATGTTGTGTGAACTGCAAAAGAAAAAAGGACATGAATGCATCTGTAGATTCTGATAACCTAGTATTGAAAAAAAATATAATTGGATTCATTGTGCAAAATGTAGTTTTTGGGGGATAAAACTAATTTTAATTATGTAATACTTACCTGTTGCTATTGCATAGCTAATCTATTTCCGGGATGGGAAATACCCGACCGTATGATGAGAATTCATCCTCCTGTAGAGTAGAAGAAAGTTCTAGAGAATAGAACTCTGTGTAAACCCCACAGACTTAGCACATGACTTCCCACGATACATAATTCTTTTTCAGAATGTAGCCTTACAAGCGGGACATCAGTGCGGGAAGAGAGGAGGGAATCTGGCAATAGCAACAGGTAAGTATTACATAATTAAAATTAGTTTTCCCCCACCTCAAACAACATTTTAATATCAGTAATAGCTTATTCTGTTGCTATTGCATAGCTGAATTTGCCAGTTAGGTGGGAGGCTGATGATCTCACGACTGGTTATGGAAAAAATAACAAGGAATACTCACCCCCACTGGAAAGACGATGACTACTGACGAATGGTACCCTCATGAGCCACTTTTTGAGCTATGACTAGTGGACCCAAAGAAAATATGCCTTTGCTTTGATGAGCCAACAAGTGAAGGTAGAAGGAGGAGAAGGTCGTGTGAGACCGCCAAATAGAGGCTTTCATCACATCCTCCAGAGATGAATGAGTTAAATAGGCCAATGAGGTAGCAATGGCTCAAACCTCATGAGCTTTAATTTTCATGAAGGAAAGATCCCTCTCAGTAAGGGACTGGTAAGCTCTCTTGATAGTTTTGGTAATCCACCTAGAAACAGTTGAAGCTGAAATATCAGCTGAACCCTTGAGGGGGAGGAAAAGACGTTTCCTACCCTTCCTTCTCCCTTTAGAAGCTGCCAAATAAAAACGTAGAGCTCTAACTGGACATAAGAGTTTATCCTGATCATCCCCAGCACAGATACGACTGAGACTGGGGATCTCAATCGGAAGTGGAGCGACTGACGGAAGCTGGTTTTTTGCTAAAAACAACCTTTTTAGCAAAGGAGAGAAACTGACTCATAATTCCCATTGAATCTCAAACAACCTTGCTCTATAGATAGAGCATGAAGCTCGCTCCTTTGTCTCGTGGACTCTAAGGAGAGCAAGAAAACAGTCTTGAGGGTAAGGTTCTCGAATGAAGCCTAACTTAAAGGTTCATAGGGGGATTTATTAAGGGACCACAAGACACATGAGAGATTCCACCTAGGCATCAGAAGCGAGACACTGGTCTTTGCAATTAGAAATACCTGATCATTGTCTGCAAAGTGAGGGTCTGCACCAATAGCCGGACCCTTCAAAAATTTTAGAGTGTTAGAAAGGGCTGCCCGGTAGCCCTTGATAGCAGAAACTGAGCACAGTCTCTCTTCAAACAGGAAGAGAAGAAAATCGGCCACTGCACTCAAAGAGGGACAGCTAGGATTGATATGTTTCCTACTGCACCAATCACAAAAGATTTTCCACTTTGCATCGTAGACCTTGGACGTCAATCGCCTCTTGGATTGAACAATGCACTTGGCGACTTTGCTTGAAAACTTCTCCTGACGGAGAGATCATTTGAGATGAGCCAAGAGTGAAGGTGGAGAATCTGAGGATTGATGTGCAGAAGCGAACCCTTGTGCTATGACAAATCGTCCCTCCTCTGGGGTAACATCCTGGGCTGGTCTACCAGCAGGTCGAGGAGATCGCTGAACCACGATCGTTGGGACCACAGAGGGACTATCAACACAAGCTGAGCAGTGGAGTTCCTTACTTTGTGAAGTACTTGTGGAATCATCCTGAAGGGTGGGAAGGTGTAGGCGAACAGACGATCCCAATTCAGGCTGAAAGCATCCACTGCCCAGGCTCTCTGATCAGGGCCTGGGGAGATGTAAAAGGGGAGCTTGTTGTTTAGCCTCATGGCGAACAAGTCCGCCAAGGGTGTCCCCCAAAGTCTGAACAGGGAATCTGCCACGGATTGGTGTAGAGACCATTTTGTGATGACTATCCGTCCTTTCCTGGCCAGACTGTCTGCCAAGATATTCTTTTTGCCAGGAATATGGCGAACTCGAAGGGTAATTCCTTCCAAGGTTGCCCAACGAAGGAGGTTCCAAACCTTCATGCATAGAGTAGGGGCATGTGTGACTCCTTGTCTTCTGAGGTAGGCCACCACCGACGTGTTGTCAGAGGAGACCGTCACGCAGCGGCCCCTTATGTTGTCAACACACCCCTGAAGGGCTAAGAACACTGCCCTCATTTCCAAATTGTTTATGTGGAGGGTAGATTCTTCCCGTGACCACAAACCCTGAAGAATCAGACCCTCTGGCTCCAGATGAGTGCCCCACTCTGAATCTGACACGTCTGCGAACAGGTAGAAGTGGGGATTGGGGGCGTGTATAGGAACTCCGGCAAGAAACCGGTCCCGATTGATCCACCAGGACATATGATGGTGGAAGGCCTGACCTAGAGAAATCCGGACATTCAGAGGGTCCCTGCGCGGTTTCCAGTTTGTCAAAAGAAACTAGAGGATGCAAGTGTAATCTGCCTAGGGTGACCAGGTCCGCTGCGGAGTTCAAGGTTCCCAACAGAGAAAGAAAAAGACGAGCCGACAGCGTGGTCCTGGCTCTCAGTGCCTCCAACAGGGATATGATCTTGTCTACTCTGTCCCGAGGGACACGTGGACTAACCCCTTGTTCGTAAGGAAATTCATCCCCACGTAGACAAATTCTTTAGATGAAGAAAGCTCCGACTTCTCTTGGTTGGGCGAGAGACCCAGACTGGTCACTATAGACCAACTGTGAGAAAGGACGATTCTGAGGGACTCAAGCATGCCATTGTCGATCAACCAATCATTGAAATATTGAAGGATTGGGATATCCCATGACCTTAAGTGGGCTGCAACTACTCCCATGACCCTGGTGAATCCTCTGGGTGCAGAAGCTAGACCGAATGCAGAGCGCGGAATTGGAAGACCTCTCAAACCAAGCAAAACCGGAGGTACTTCCTGTGAGGAGGAAAGATAGAGATGTGAAGATATGCATCCTGAAGATCGATGGAAACCGCCCAGTGGCTGGGCCTTTTGTCATTTCTGACTGAAGCTGCTGTTTCCATCTTGAAGGGTTCCTCCTGTAGAAATTTGTTTAGGGAGGAAAGATCGATAATTAGACGAAACTTTCCCCCTTTCTTGGGTACCATGAAAATGAAGCAGTAGAAAGCCAGAGAATGGTCGTTTAACACCCTCTCCACTGCACCCGTCTGAAGAAGGGAGTGTACCTCTTCCTTTAATCGCACCAGATTCAACTGGTGGAATAGCATGGGGGTCCTTACTAGATGAGGGAGATCTCGTAACCGAAGACGGTATCCTCCTTGTATGATAAAGAGGACCCAGCCATCTGCCGTGATGCAAGACCAAGCCTCTGAAAAAAGGCTTAGTCTGGCACCTACAGGAACCCATTAAAGAGGAACACTCTGCAGGAGAGGGCCACCCCCCTTTTCCTTAGGAAAGGGGAAAGAGCCCGTAAACCTCTTCCCTTGGCCTCTGCGGCGTATCCTTCTAGGTGCCGACTAATGAAGGGAAGGTGTGAACTGAGGTTGTTGCTTAGACTTGGGGCTACATGGCTTTAAAAAGTTTTGGTGAAGGGCCCTGAGGCCGTTCAGGATGACTTCGCTTCCTGGACGGTTTCAAAGGGCCAGGCACGGATGCAAGAGAGCGATGTTGCTGGTCTCTCAAGTCTTGAGATTACACCGAGGGAATGAGCCCTCCAAAAAGAATCTCTGCCTCTAGGGGTGCAGCCCTAAAAAGGTTCTTACTGTGCTCCAGTAATACCTTGGATGTGTCCAAAGCAACATCGCTTTGGAGATGGAGAAGCTCCGCCGATAAAGCCATGGACAAGGATAACACGTCTTGATGTCTTTGCCACTGCTTCCAACAAACGATGAATAGCAAGTGGCGACAGAGTTTCCTCCCTAAGCAGGTTGAATGAGGCTGCCGAAAAGAGATCAGCATGCGAAGCTGCAGTCACTAGTGACCAAGCGTTTTGCTCTAAGGACTCCAGTGTTTTAACTGGAAGGCGAGCCCAAGTCCCTGTGGAAATACCCACTTGCGTCGCTGCAGCATCTAAAGTGGGAGGTTTAAGTGGCCAGTAAGGGGTGTGAACCCGATAACCAGCAGAAGAGACCAAAGGTCTCAATGTAGAAGGGGGGACATACCATCCTCTACGTTGTCTAGGAAACTCCTGGCCCTTGCAAAACCTTTGGGACAGTTTTTTTACCATAGCCAAGTGAGGAAGCAACAAGAGGTCTGGATGGGAGGCGGATCCAACTAGTTTCTCCAAGCTGGAAAGAATCTTAGTGTCCTCCGGGCCTGAGGGCTTGGGACACAAATCATTGGGCAATAGGCAATAAACCTCATTAACCGCTTTGTCAAACAACCAGACCTCTTCTTCCTCTGCCGCTTTCATCGATGGTTTGGGAGATCCTAAGGAAGGGGGTGCCACCTCTGTTGGTTCTATATCAAACTCATGAGAATCCACGAGAATAGAAGGGACATCCTCATCCTGCACTCGAACCTGGGAAGCAGGACTATGTGACCCAGTGTCTCTCTGATTGTTTGGCTGGAGAGACTTGGGGGTAAGAGGGACCTCGACCTGTGACTCCTCATGCGGAACCAGAGGACTGTCCTTAGTGGCAGGCACAGCAGAAGTATGAGAGCGACTCTCAACCCTCCTGTTGTGGTTGGGGGAGAGTCGGTCCCTTTCCCTCCTTCTATGTACTGTGGAATCAATCTCACCGCCATGGGGCCAATGCCCTGAAGGCCATGGCTGTAAGTAGGGGGCTGTCCAATCGCTGCCATGCAGTGGAAGGCCCCACATCCCATAGGGGTTTAAAGGAATCATAGGGAAGGGCGGTATGCTGATCCGATCCCCTTCCCCAGTCCTACATTGGTACGACGAATCAAGGTCCCAAGGGGGAATGAATGGTAGTCTGGAGAGGGGGGGGGGGACTCGGCCCAGACCCTCTCCCCATATCGATGGGTCTTGAATGAACAATAATGACTGGTACTCATAGCCCTATGACTGGTGACTCTTGCCTGGTGCCCGGTGCCTGGTAAACAGCCAATGACCGGTCAGGCGACTCTGATCTGTACGAAGATCCTTTCCCAGATCTGACAGACTTAGATTGATGCTCCGCCCTTTCAGGGGGGCATGAATCTGTCACCGTCAATGGGCCACTGGAGCTGAAAGGGTGCTGTTCTCCACTCACGGGTGGACGCAACTCACTTTCTACCGACCCCACTCTGTCCTTTGACATGACAGAGGGTGCTGCCCACCCTAACAGGAGGGCGTGACTTGCTCTCTGTCCTAGTAGAGTAGAGAGGGTGCTGCTCCTCCCTTCCAGGACGGGCGCAACTCGCTCTCTGCTTTTCAGGATCAGGAAAGGTGCTGACCTTCCTCATGGGAGGGCGCAACTCACTCCCAGTCCGCTTACTGATCTTTCTCTGAGCCCCGAGGGACTCAGATATGGAGAACCCAGAAAATTCTGAAGAAGACGAAGACACCTTCTTGCATGCTTTGTAAGTTCTCCTGGATTCTGCGAGGTCCCAGACCTCGTCAGGCCAAAGACAGCATATCGGACAGCTCTCTGTCCTAGTACAGTTGGTGCAAGACTGGCAGGTGGTGTTGGAGTCCCAAGGGCCTTTCCTTAGACCACACCTGCCCACCTCCTGCTTTGGCATAACTGTAAAGAAAAAGAGACACTGAAAAAAGAAAACACCAAGATAATGTTTATATATATATATATATATATATATATATATATATATATATATATATATATATATATATATATATATATATATATATATATATATATATATATATATATATATATATATATATATATATATATATATATATATATATATATAACTATATATAACTTGCTTGGATGACGTTTAACCCTAGCAGGAACTCACCTGTAGGAAGCTAAACCACTCCAGATTATCTCTATCTCTTTTATATGAAAGGACAGAAATACTACTGTAGGTATTTTTTTTATTTTTTTTTATATACAAACCTGCTATGTATATACGCAACTATATATTATATATATATAGTAAGAAAAAATCAAGGTGAAATTAACCAGATTAAACGGTTTACTAGATAGAAAATTAAGCAAAAAACCAGCTTGGTAAATTGCTTTGTAGAAATACTAGTAAAAGGAATAAATTCCTATACTAATTTATTAAAAGAATTGAACCAGAGTTCAATATAAGGCACACTAGAGGAACAGACTGATGTGTGACCTGCTTTATCCTAAGCTTAAAAATAGTCAACTAATCAGATTGATGGAATTTTAATTTCAATTCTTCGTGAGTTTTTGAAAAACCAACCAAAGGAAATAAGCAACAAGGATAGGGAAAGAATAGCAATTAACCTATCCTAGCTTAAAAAATGAAACAGAATTCTCGAGAGAAGGCAAAGATTAAACCTCCATACCACAACACATGGCAGGGAATTTACAAGAAGTTTCTGATATCAGTTGCCAAAACTCTGCATGAGAGCTTCTTCTGAAAATTTCTAGAAGGGAAATACTGGTCTTGGTAATACCACCTGTTTAGTTTTACGAAAAAAAAAGTAAATAAAAGCATAATTCACTACAATTGATTCTTCAATTTAAGTCAATTTCCACGTGTAATTTTTTCACAGTCTTCTAAGATGTCCGACCGGAAAAAGAATGATGTATCGTGGGAAGTCACGTGCTAAGTCTGCGGGGTTTACACAGAGTTCTATTCTCTAGAACTTTCTTCTACCCTACAGGAGGATGAATTCTCATCATACGGTCGGGTATTTTCTGTCCCGGAAATAGATTAGCTATGCAATAGCAACCGAGTAAGCTATTACTGATATTAAAATGTAGTATTAATACAGTTTGCAAGACACTGTCATTATGTTAATATTATCTAAAATTTGATTTGGCATTATGTATCAGAGATTATCTTCATTAGAACTAGCAAATGTTTAAAATTAACAGAATGCTCAGGCTTTTTTCAGTATCAAAGAGCAAATTGCTCCCGAACGAGATAACGCTGTAACAGATAAATCGATGCCTCTCACTCGTAACCTCTTTACAGCATGCTTGCAGCGGTCACAGAAAGTAAACCATGCCCATATTATCGAGACCATGTCCACTCCACTGTGGTAATGGGATGCGACTCAGCAAGAAAACATGGTGTACAGAGCTATTCTCTGCAAGATGCCGTGGCAACTCCATCAGGAGGCGTGGATAGATGGTGGGGGACTTTTTTCCTAATCGTCTCCACTCTTTCTCCACCTCCACCACAAAGCATGGGGAATCAAAAAATCATGTGATCTGTACTGTACCATCTTTTACAGCAGATCAGCAATATTTATAAAAACTTGATAGATACTTACACCAGAAGGACACCTATGAAATTTGGTTGAATTCTGAAGAGCAGTTTTGGAGATGATGATGAAAGTGTTGATGGATGATGCAAAAGCAACAAAGGACTACAGTGTATATACCATAAGCTCACTTGACCTTGTGCAAAAAATGAAGTCCCTAAATCAAAACGAGGTACATGTATTAATAAGAGGCCTAAGAACACTCACCTGGATGACAGCTGCCTAAAAACCAAATGCAAGAGCAGTTGGCCAAGAAATCTGAGTCAGCAGGATGCTTTCTATTAAAGTTTCTTCTAATGCTGTTGACTGCATATGTAATAAAAACAACTGTTTCAAGGTTTCTCTAGTTTTTGTATCTTTATCCATATTTAATGGCACATCTGCATGGTTTATCCAAAACTGAAAGGCCTTTGTACCAGAACACTTTGTGTCAAAGTTGGTTAAATTCTGTTCTGCAGTTACTGTAGATAAAGTTGTGGAAATGTTTTTCTACTTGTACTAATGGTAGCCATAATTGATAGTGGAACAGCACCATTTGTTTGAATCTGAAAGGTGTCCAAGCTAATACTCAAATTTGATAAAAGTCTATTACGTGGTTTTTAGAAGAAAATTTATTAAAGGTTTCAAGCAGAAAAAGCCATATTTGATGGCAGATTGGCATAATCCTGATAAACTTTGGTTTGGTTTGATTTGATGCTTTATGGCACAGCAATACAAGTAAGTTATTTAGTGCCGAGGCAATTGGAGTAAAGTGCCTTGCCTAAGGACACACCATGGTAGCTGACCTAGGCTGGTCTGATGGTAGGATTAGAACCCGTAACCTTTCGGTCGTGCGTCCAGCACGCTAACCACTGAGCCACCGCGGCTCCCCCTGATAAACTTAACAGTCCTTCACATTACGTTTTCTGTAAAATTTGGTCATATTCTGTTTAGTGGTTTTTAAGTCATTCACACTTACATCATTTGTATAAATCTTAAAGTCCTTATTCCCATAATACCTTCTGTCCAATTTGGTCAATTTCTGCTGAGCAGTGTCTGAAAAAGAAATGGTTTTTAAAGTGTTTTTTTTAAAACCTTTTTAGTAATGGCAACCATATTTGATGGTGGATTGGCATCATTTGTACGAATCTGAAAACCCCCTATGCCACGATGCTATTAAATTTGGTCAAATTCAATTGAGCAGTGTCTGAGAAACAGTTGTTTTTAGGTTTACATACTTTTAGTAATGGCAGCCGTATCTTACTGCAAATAGGCATCAGCTGCATAAATCTGAAAGGTCTCCATGCCAGGATGCATTCTGTCTAGATTCTAATTCTGGCACAGAAAAAAAACTGCTATCTTCTAATTCAGGTTCAGAAAAAACCTCTCTAACCTGAGTGCATCAACCATCTGCCTAGCTGCCATCCGTCTGTCACCACTGACAAGAAAGTGAAGATCAATGCCCGAGCAGAAAACATTCCCGAGTCCACTGAACATTACCAAACTGCTATCATCATACTTGGCAGAGTTCAGGGCAGCCATCGCTTCCTGTATCACCTGCACAAACAAGTTGAATTTTTAAGTATTTGAGAAGACAGATGCATTTTCACACCACATGACAGTTTTTAAATTGGCCTATCATACATATTAAAAATGTTTATAAATGTCACAGAAATTTACGTCCCAAAAAGTTTAATTCAATTGCTGTAACATAAAAAGTAAACCTGACTTACAAGACCACTATTTGGGAGACCACCTTTCAATTATGACCAGCGTCCTAATGCACAAATCAATTGCATTATTTAATATGATACTTTATGGGCTCTGTTTTTTCCGATCTATTACTACTTTCCGATCTATTACTAGAGCAGCACGATGCTCAACTTGGCCCCTGTAACTGGATAGCTTCAGACCATATTGCTGACATTTCTCTTGTGTTATTCAGCAAAATGTGTGAACAGCACAACAAAAATATAATTCACAGATTTAATATGCCCAAAAATACTTGTATGGCCCCTTGATGTAACAATAAAGGAGATCACGTACTGGTAATACCCAGAGAAATCTTGATAAGATGCTTGGATTTGATAGAATATTATTTCAACGTGTATAATTATGTCTCTATCACATATCATAGTAATTTGAAAATTAAGTTAAGTGCATAAAAGAAATTAAAGAAACATCAGTTGCTTTAAAATCATATGAATAAGAATAATTATACTGTAAACTGAACACAGAAAACTCAGTCCATGATTGTTTAACAAGCAATTGATATTTTTTACCTGTTCCCCATGAATGGCTTTTCTGATCAACAGCCCAATAATTATGAATGAAAACCACATTACAACCACCTTCACGAGAGAGAGAACCACACAGGCTTCTGACATTTGTGAATGTTTCAAATGGGCTACAAATCTCAAATTTTCTTACTTTTGTATGCCAAACCACAAATAACTTACCAATAAGTAGATGGTCTGTGATTGTGAAGCTATTAAACCTCCTAACCTCTCAATAAGCTCCTTCTTGCAGCCTGAAATTTTTGCACTCCTTCATCCTAATTCAGATCTTTAGTTCATTAAGTGACATTAAGCAATTTTTTTGACTTGTTTATCACAAAAGAGAGGAAACTGCAAGCTGTGATACATGTACATGTAAAGCACATGCTAAGGTCCAGCTTGAGTGCAGTGCCACCTACTGGAATAAAGCAACATAACGCTATTTTCACCCACTTAGAGACCTCTGTTTCTAGTGGTCAATAGGGGAGGTTTATCAAGATGGGCTTTATACCACTGGATTTTACTTGATATGGCAAAGGCAAAGCTCTTTATTGGCTATGTCATTCAAAAGAGTACAAAGACTTTGACAGTCCTAGATGCACATCATGGCAAAAAGAACTTTCTTATGCTTTTGCTTCTTTCCTTTTGTGGTACATATCCTTCAAGTTTGTTGTCTTCTCATCTTATTAAAAGTCTACTCACCTTTGTCTTGGCAAATGAATTATTTCAAAATCAGTATTCCAGAAATGGAAAAAGTGGGGCTCAATGGCCCCTACCAGATCCAACAGTGGGGTTAAGAAAAAAACAGGTTGCAAATTCTCTTACCTGTTTCTTGTTTACACAAGAAATTCAAACACATTTCATTATCACAGACACTCGGATCATGGATTTATCAATTTTTGCAATAAATATTCACTTTTATCACCATTATAAGCTTTGAATAATAATAATAATAATAATAATAATAACAAATTTATTTAAAGAGGGCAACACAATTAGCTGCATGGAATTAATCTCCTTGTGGCCCTCTATTATTTGCATATTTACATACACAGTATAAAGTTACACAAACAATAAAGAAAGGCACATACAACTTTTAATTTTTTTTTAAGGAAAAAAAAAACATATAAAAAAAACAATGCACAAGTTCCTACCAAAAACAAAAAAACAACAACAAAAAAAACCCATTAATATTATTATAAGCTAAATTTATATATCGATGTAATAAACAGAAAATTATATAAGAACATGCTCCAACCAGGTATATATCTGTACAGTACAAAATAGTGAGGCAACAAAGTGGAAGGTTTGACAATTCATACTCTAAGTTGTAATGTATTTGTAAAATCAAACAGGTTCTACTTTTCATCCAATGAATTAGGTTATAATTAAATGCATTTGTAATAACACGTTCTCTAACTTCTTTTGAGATTCTGTTCCAAATTAGTGGCCCCACATATTGAAAACGTTTCTTAAAGAGTTCTTTATTTGGTTTTGGAATGGAAAGATGGTTATCTGAAGCTGATCATAAATTATATTGCCTTGTTTTCTAGCATAAAATAGTTTCTTGAGATATAACAGGACCATATTGTTTGAAACTTTGTGCATAATATAGCCCAGGGATTAGGAGCAGCAAAATTTTTTTACTCCGCTCCAGCTCCACTCCGACCAGTTAGTGGCTGCTCCAGTTCCACTCCGCGCTCCTCTCCTGGCTCCGGTTCAAATTAAAAAATTAACTGTATAATAATTATTTGAAAGAAAGGGATAACACTGATATGTGAAAAACGAATCATTTTTATTTGAAGTGTTTACTCTGAACTGAATATTACAGGGTCACATCCATGTGATGTCCACACATCATCACCCCACTGTCACCACTAGAAATCATAGAAAATCTAAAATATCAGGTCTGAATTGGAAATAAGCGATAACAGAACTAGGCAAATCGAAAAAATCAGTTATTATACTAAAATTAACCAAACTGAATCTGTCACTCGTTATCTGATCAATTGCTAGCAGGTACAAAAGTTGGAGCGCAGAGCAGGCAAAATGTTCCTAGCTCCAGCTCCGCTCCACTCCAGGCAAAAACCTGCAGATCCACTGCTCTGTGCTCCAGCTCCACTCCGCGCTTCACAGCCCTGGTTTAGCATTCTCAAAAATATTTTTTCACTTACTGTTAACATTTTAATATCATTCATTGCATTTGGGATGTTTTCAGCATTATTTAGAATGAGTCTGCAAGCTCTTTTTTGCAAGGAGAATAATTTGCAAATATTCTTGTTAGAAGTGTTTCCCTATATAACAAAACTGTAGTCTAGGTATGGTTGTATATGGCTTTTGTAATATATTAACCTGTTTTGTTGATGGATATGGCCTTATCTTGCTTAATAACCACTGACATGAATTGACTTTATAACATGTATCTTGAATATATTCATTCCATTGCAAATTGTTGTCAACCGTCAACCCAAGAATTTTGTCAAGGGCAACCATTGTTGACAAATTTCATTCAACTTAAGATTCAAATTGCAAATATCCAATTTCGCTTTTTTGTTGGGTGACAATCATTAATGCTTTAGTCTTTTCTGTTTTTACTTTCATGCCATTTTCCTTACACCAGGAATCTAATAGAAGTAAGGCTATCTGAAGAGACACCTCTACAGTAGGTCTTATTTTAGCTGTCTGAAATCTGATAGAGTGGCATCATCTGCATGTAGGTTGGTCGATAAAATACAGTTGCCTATTTTCAGTGGCAGATCATTTATGAAAATGAGAAAGAGTGGACCTAGGTTTGATCCCTGTGGTACTCCACATGTAATTGGTTCTTCTTTAGAAAAACAGCCATTTATTTTGACACATTGTTTTCTCTTTGTTATATAGGATGTAAACCAATCAATCGTGGAATCATCACATTGATAAATGTTCAATTTATTGATAAGAATATCATGATCAACAAGGTCAAAAGCTTTTCTAAGATAAACTAGTATGGATCCAACTAATTTCCCTTCATCTGAGGCAGTAATCCATCTATCTATAATGGTGACCAAGACTGTCTCACAAGAGTGGTTTTCTCTAAACCATGATTGGTTTTGGTGAATAAAGCTATAGGATGATAAGTACATCAAAAGATTGTCATGAAGATGTTTTTCAAGGAGTTGGGCAGAGTTGGACAGAGTTGGTAAGAAAGATGTGGGTCTGTAGTTATTGACATCTTCTTTGCTGCCCGACTTATGAATGGGGGTAACTTTTACCCATTTGCATGTCTTGGGAAACACCAAGATGGATAAGCTTAGATTACATATGTAAGCTATGTTATCAGATATTATATTGGCAGCAGCCCTCAGGAGATGTGGTCCAATATTATGTAGTCCTGATGCTTTCGTTGTCTCAATAGTTTGCAAACATTTTAGAACTTTTTCATCTGATATTGTAGAGATCAAACATTTTGTAATGGCTGGAATTTTCTCTGAACAGAAATTTCTTAGTTCGATGTGTTTGGAGTTTATAATGGGTTCCTTAATTCTGGATGTTATAGTGACATAAAATTAATTAAATGTGTTTGCTATTTCAACATTCTTATCAATAATCTGGCCTTCCTGGCTAAGTTGTTGGATTTTGGATGACCTTGCACCTAGTTTATTAAACACTTTCCATATAGAATTCTTATTACAATTATTTTCAAAAGCTGATTGATAGTAATTCTTCTTTACCCATTGATTATTTTTGTTACTTTATTTCTACGTTTTAAAATGTACTTGTCGACCAAAAAATTTAAAATAATCACAGGTTTTCACAGCATCCAGAATGTCAGGAGTTAACCAATCAGGTTGGAAGTCCTTTTTTACTATATGTGTTTTCTATGCGTTTTCAAACATTTCTCTACCATTTGCATAAAAAGTTTGGTCCATATATCAAGAGCATCAACCACATCATCAAACATGGGTACTATACTCCTATACTCCAAGGTACATTACTGAGAGCTTCCAGAAATTTGTTTTCATCATAATCCTTACATGTTATGGTTTTATGAGTTTTGAATTTTACAGCTGTTTTTTAGCTGGATTTTCTGGTTAGGAAAATAGGGAAGTGATCACTATGACCGATCCTAGGAATATGTGTTTTTGTCTCATATCAGTCATTGTAGAGTCAGACTGCAGCACAGTTTTCTAAAATGTCCTTGACCACTAAAATAATAGTGTTCACAACCCCTGTGACTTTGACTTCTGACCTTTTAACCACCCCATTCCTCCACTAGTACATGGAAAATCTGATAACAATACATGTATGGAAACAAAATCTATATACACTGTAGCTTACTAAGGTGGCGCTCTCCAGTTTCGTACTTTGCATAGGGTTAGAAATTTAAAGAAAAAGAATTAGCCAGTGTTTCCTCACTGGCTGTCCTGGCTATTTAAAAAAGACCTTTTATATCTTAGGTATTGTTAAAAGAACTTTGAATTCCCTTTATTTTGGTGTATGATTGATGGGTGAAATTTGGGTTATAGAGTATACAGCTTGGTCTTACTTAAGATGTGCACCTCTCAAAAAACTGCTAGCTCCGCTTGGTCATTTTCACTTCCTGGACTTCAAAAGTAAATAAAAAAAAAAAGAGCCGATAACTTTTTTTACTTTTTGGATATTTTTTAATTCATTCATAGTACTTTCAGAGGCTGGTATTGTCTGCTCTGGCAAAATTCGTTTCCCTATTTTAATAACTGCTGAAAATAGTGCACTTTTGACTAATTCAGGCTGATTTTTCGAGTACTTTGGAGCGGCCATTTTGTCCGCTGTGTGCTTAGATCATGTCCAGTTTCCACAAGTACAATATGTAAAGAAATTTCAGCCACAGTACATGAAAGTAACATAGAGGTATGCCAACATTCTCTCCACTGTGCATGTTGCAAATGCAAAATACTTCATCTTACACCTGTCACTCACTCAGAAGCATGTATTATCTGTAGAGCGCCCCCTAAGACAGCTCTTAAAAATTTTCCCTGAAAAACAAGAGTCCCTTGAAGGGACTGATGCTTTACTGGCCAAAGAGAATTTCCAGGAATCTAAGAGAAGACTGTTTCTTCTTTCTAAATACCAAGTGTTGAAACCATCTGGTGCCCATACTGGATTCAAGATCATCACCAATTTCATTTAGGACCAACTAGACGTCATAAGAAGTCTTCTGGTGAAAATTCCATGTCAATATGACCATCCATTCAGGAGGAATAACAAAAATATTTCCAAGATGGCCATATTGGATGTAAGATCGACAACATTTCCAATTAGGACCAATTAGATTTCATAAGAAGTCCTTTTGGTGAAAACCCAATATCAATATGATCATCAATTCAGAAGAAGTAACAATAACAAGATTTTCAAGAGATGGCTGCCATGGTGGCCATATTGGATGCCAGATCTTCACCATTTTCAATTAAGACCAACTAGACATCAAAATTAGTCTTTTGGTGAAAATCCAGTGCCAATATGACCAATATATGGCATCATTTTCATTTAGGAACAACTGTTCATCAGAAGAAGTCTTTCAATGAAAAACCCAGGTCAATATGATCATCCATTCTGGAGGAATAGCAATAACAAGATTTTTAAAATAGCTATAATGGTGGCTATATTGGATGTCCGAGTGGCACCATTTTCATTTAGGACCAACTAGACCCTCGGATGACTGTGTCTGTAAAATTTCATGGCAATCCTCCCAGTAGTTTAGGAGGATTATTAAACAACAAACTTGTGCTAACGGTTGCCAGATACAAGACTTGCATAAGCTCTTCTGGTCTATAACCAGTAGAGCTAACTAGATGTCTGATACATATATCCCAAGGAGGTGCCATGCACACTAGTGAATCTGGTTCAAAGTCTAATGCCTATTCATGTATATACTAAGTTGTTTCCCCCAAAAAAACTCAGAAACTGACCATTGTGACTTTGATCTTTGACCTTTTCACCCATACACCACTAGCAAGATTTATACCTCATTATACACATCTTATCTTTGTCGAAAGACAATTCATCCAGATCCAAAATCTTTTACCAATGAACACCAAAATGTAAACTGCTCCCTGTGACCTCTACTTTGAGACACCACTGGATAATCTTTCCTCCTTTATGTATTTGTGTGCCAAGTATGACGATAATCCACTTATGAAAACAGAAGATATTGCCCTCTATAAAATCTTTAACAAAAAGTTGATGTCAGATGGATGGATAGATATAATTACAGCTAATGTCAAGCCTTTTTTTTTGCAGGTGAGACAAATGAACCTTTATATTAGGTATTTCTTAGTATTCCTAATACCATTTAAAATGTAGTTTTCTGGGGGGTAAAACTAATTTTAATTATGTAATATTTATATGCTACTAGTGTATTGCTTTTCCTTTTCTGGAATGCTAAGCCCCCAGTCCAAGCTAATAGTCCCTCCTCCCAATTAGTAATTGTAGGCCCAGAATTGAAAAGAACATGATCCCAGTCTGACTCCAAAGTCAGAGCCAACATATGGAATACCCTTCCACTTTTGACTGGGACCAAGACTACAGGATTTCAGAGCGGGGTGTAAGGAAGGAATCTTTGCAATAGTAGCAGGTCAGTATTACATAATTAAAATTAGTTTTACCCCCCCCCCCCCCAAACTACATTTTAATATAACACCTGCTACTATTGCATTGCTGAATTTACCAGTTAGAAAGGAGGCTGATGCCCCCCACACACACACACACACAAACTTGTACAAAAAACAATGCACTTACCCTTATGGTAGGAGTGTTCACTACTGTAAGCTGGTAGAAGGCTTGGTCACATGTTGTGCTGTCTCAAATGGACCCAACAAGTAAATGCCTTCACTCTGTGAGTGATTCAAGTAGGCCCAAGATGCAGCAATAGCCCTAACCTCATGGGCTTAATTCTCATGAAAGAAGAGACCTCTCTGTGAGCGACTGATAACCTTTCTACCTAGTAAGGACAATCCACTTGAAATGGAGGCAGCCAAAATATAAGAGGAACCCTTGAGAGGGAGAATGAGACAATTCTGATCTTCATTCTCCCTTTAGAGTAAGACAATTAAAATCATAAGGACCTAACTGGGCAAAGGAGATTATCCTGATCATCCCCAGCACAGATACGACTGAGATCAGTATCTCAATAGGATCAGAATCTCAATAGGAACGTATGCAACTGAAGGAAGATGATTCTTCACCAGAAACCCAGGTTGGAAAAAGAAGAGAAGCCAAATCATAGTTCCCACTGAACTGTTAACAACCCTTTTCCACTAACAAGGCATGACTCTTTCTCCTTGCTGATACTAAAGAGAGCAGGAAGGTGATCTTAAGAGCACGGTTCTTGAAGGAAGCTTCACTCAAGGTTCATAAAGTGGTTTTGATAACACCCAAAGAACACAAAAAAGGTTCCATCTAGGCATTAATGAGCAAGATCCCAGGCTCTTAAGCTCAACATACCTGATGAGATCAGAAAAATGAGGGTCCAAGCCAATGGCAGGACCCCTAGAGAACTTGAGAGTATAGAAAAAGGGCTGACTTATAGCGTTTAATGGTAGAAACAGAACATTCTCTTTCCTCGAAAAGGAAGACAAGAAAGTCTGCTACTGAGTTTAAAGGGGAACAGCTAGGATCAACCCATTTCCTACTGCAGCAATTACAGAAGATTCTCCACTTCGTATTGTAAACTTTGAAAGTTGATTGCCTCCCTGCCTAAGCGATGCAGTTGGCAACCTTGCTCAAAAACTGGACTTGGCAAATTGATCATTTGAGATAAGCCAACATGCAGATGGAGAATCTGTGGATTTTTGTTTAGGAGAGACCCTCTGTACTGCAACAGCAGGTGCTTCCTCTGTGATAATCTCTTTGGCTTATCTACCAACAGGTCAAATAGATTGCTGAACCATGACCGCTGGGACCACAGGGGGGGCTACCAGAATAAGCCAGGACATGAAGATCCTGCAGAGTTATTTGAACGGTGGGAAGGCCTAAGAATATTGACAATCCCACTGCAGATTAAAAGCGTCCACCCAGGCTCTCTGATCTGGCACTGGAGAGACATAACAAGGGAGCCTATTGCTCAGTCTTGTAGCAAACATGTCTACTATTGGCCTCCCCCCCCCCCCCCCATATAAAAAATGTCTGCAACTAACTGTGCAGGGACCATTCTGTGAGGACCACACAGCCACACCTGGACCGGCTATCTGCCAGGATGTTCCTGTTGCCCAGAATATGGCAGACTCAGAGAGTGATCTCTTTCAAGACTAACTACCTTATAATTTTCTAGAGTTCCACGCACAGAGAAAGAGCATGTGTACCTCCTTGACACAAGAGGTACGCTGCTACTGATGTTTTGTTGGTGGCGATCATAACGCAGTGATGCCTTATGAAGTTGATGCACCCCTGGAGGGCTAGAAACACTGCCCACAATTAGGAGAGAGAAGCAAAAATGCACTTGCCCAAAAGACTGCCTATGACAGCCAGAATCTCCACAATTTTGTTTGCGAGTTTGTTGAGACTGGACCTGCAAGAAAAATTTGAGGAGGTCCCATAGGTCGATCAGGGTGGCCACGTTTCTTGGCCAGTTTCAATGTGCCCAGAGTCAGTCCCAGGGAGAAGATGTGACCAACAAAGAGTGTTTTCACCTAATAAGCTCTTGCTGTGGTCCAGTAAGACCTTGGACGTCTCTAAGACTGCATCTCGTGAAGAAGCTCCACAGAAAGCGCCATCGACATGGAGAGCATGTCTGGTGCTGAAGTGCAGCTGGAGACAACGATTCCTCCCTAAGGAGACTGAAGAGGCAGCAGGGTGTGGGCCTTAAGCTCCAAGGCTTCCAAGGATTTGACCAGTACACAAGATCAGGCTGCAGCCAATATTCCCACTTGGGGTGCAAAGGAGGTGGCCTAAGGGGCCAAGCCCAGGAAGGCACTAAATAACTATGCAGGGACAAAGGATAGGAGTGTAATAGGAGGGAAAGACCACCCCTTTTGCTGCCTGGTCGATTCATGGCCCAGGAAAAATTCTTAGCAAGCTCCTGAACTATCACTGAGTGTGTGAGCAGCAGAAGATCTGAATGTGAGTGGGCCCCAGATAGTCTCTCTAGACTGGAGAGAATCCTAGTGTCCTCAGGCCCACCTTATCAAACGATCAGGTTTCCCCCTCCTCCAACACCTGACCCGACAGGTGGGGGAGGGCAGGGGACCCTAAACAAAGGGAAGGAGCAACACACTTATATCGGTCATCGATACTCAACTTACCTTGAGGGCACTGCTCAACCCTGTTGAGAAATCACTCTTTTTGGGAGGGTGCTGCTCATCCTTGTCAGGAAGGTGCACCCACTGTCAGATCTTTCCCTCTCTTGAATGGGGCCAAGGATCTATCCATCACTGGTACTGACAGTATCAGATCAAGCATCAGGGATGCTTGGCCTTTTGGTGATCTCCAAACCACAGAAGTCGCTCTTGATTCCTGCTCCAAAGAAGTAGATTTTCCTAACACGGGAAGTGATCCAGACGCCTCCTGCGAATGGGGGGGGGGGGCATCCTGAGATGAAGAGGGGGAAGATGGGCTTCCTTCCAGATAAGTGAAACAATTTGCTGCCACGTCCCACACATCATCTGACCAAAGGCAAAAAAATCAGACATCCATCTGTGCGTGCTCAACCAGTACACAATTGGCAGATGGGATGAGTGTTCTTATGCCCGCACTTACCCACACCATGAGACATGTCACTGAATAAAACACAATACGACACAACCCGGAAACTAGAAAAGGGTATAAGATACTTACCCTGACACTGGTGCTAAGAAGTGGTACAATTAACAGAAGCACCATTTCACTAAGCAAGGCACAAAAATCCCTCACAATTTTAAGAAAAATACAAGAAAACACTAAATTTATATAAGACCAGGGGAGGAAATAACTGGATCAATACAGAAAGGGCAATAATTGACTGAAAATAAGTTTAGCATCAATGACAAAGGTTAAATTTGTTGGAGCATCCTGACACATGAACTCGCACAATCATTCCAAGGATATTCCGCATGTTGGGTATGACTAGGGAGTCAGACTGGGATCATGTTCTTTTAAATATTAGCTTGAACTGGGGACTTAGCATCCCGGAAAAGGAAAAGCAATGCAACAGTAGTAGGTTATGTATTACTGCCATTAAAAAGCACTTATTAAACATTTTAATAGTCCCGATCAAATTTTCACACATTTCTGAGAGTCAGAGACTCTTATTATGGGATACAAAAGGGACCCAATTTTCAAACTACTTTTTGCAGGGGTAGCTTAAATACTTTATTACAGCAAGATTGGGGTACAAGTCTAAATGCTCTGGGCAAACAGGAGGAAGTGAGAAACCATCAGGGAGACTTGTTAAATTTTGATATGATGGAAAACAATTCATTGTGGTAATAATAATAATAATAATAATAATTATATGACATTTCCATAAGTGTCGTTTTCAACAGCATCCTGCCTCAACTTGTCCGAATAAATTTCAAAATTTGGCATGTGCAATGCCATGGAAATGTAACAAGAGTACCATGTATAGCACATTATACACCCTTGCCATCTTTAATAGTCCTCTATGTAGCCACAAGTAGATTATTGGTCAAGGAATGCAGTCCTGGACTAAACTTAATGTGCAGAAACCATTATTTTCTTATTAGACTTATCATGAACATAATCTCTAACCTTTAGACACTAAAATCTGAAGGTTTCTTTATTACCCTAAGTGCATGCAAGCCATCCACAATGTTTGGTCTAGGATCTTACTCTAGAACAAAAGTTATTCAGAAAAACCAATATTTCTTTAAGCCACTATAACCTTGATCTTTCAACCCCAAAAACAATAGGCCTGTTCCATACCTTATGAGCAAACCCTTCACAAACTTTGGTCAAGGTACATGGTCTAGAACAAAATTTATTATGCAACAACTATTCTTTTTTTTAGTCAGTGACCTTGACCTTTGGAACTCAAAATCAATAGGCTCCTTTCTTACCCACTGTAAGTCATTCATAAACTTTCATTAAGATAGGTACATGGCTGATGAATGAAACTTTTATGCAGAAACCATTTTTTACTCTTTTAGTTGGTGACCTTGACCTCTGATCTTTAGATCACCCAATCTATAGGTTTCTTCCTTACCCAAAGTACAAGCCATCCACAAAGTTTGGTTCAGGTATGAGATGTAAAACTAATGCTATTGTGCAGAAACCATTTATCTACTTTCAGTTACAGTATCATTGACCTCTGACCTTTCAAACTCATAATAAATACGGTTCTTCCTTACCCCAAGTGCAAGCCATCCACAAAGTTTGGTAAATGTAGGCAGCAGAAAACTCAAGACTCAAGTTGTTGCACAGAAACCACATTTCTTTTCACAGTCTGTGACCTTGACCTTTGACTTTTTCATCACAAAATCAACAGGGTTCATGATGACATACCACCCAAGAAAATCATAGACTTTTTAAGGAAATTTGGTTTATACAACAAATTTTACTCATGTTTTTAGGATTTTACATGTGTTACCTTTCTCTGTTATTTTATATAGATTTTACAGAATTTCAAATCTTTACATTTTATATTATTGTACTTAATGTTTACATTCATTTGGAAGGGTTTATCTTCCTAAATTTTTGTGCAATTAATTTTTACATTTTTCGAAGTTTACCTTTAACTGGCACTACATAGCCAGTTTTGTCCTGAGGTGCTGTAAAACACTATTGCATACATACATACAAACATATCCTTAACTCAAGTGCAAGCCATTCACAAAGTTTGGTAACTGTAGATGGTTGACAACTCTAGTTGCTGCGCACAAATGAAACTGATATCAGATGGGCAACATCATAACATAAGACACTCCACCTTACATAAAAAAAAGAAGAAAAAAAGCAAAGGAAAAAACCAGTCAGTCTTTTCAGTATTGCGTGACTTATTCCCTGAATGAGTGAAATATTATTCACAAATAAGTTTTCATCATTATTATTTTCTTTTTTTTCCCCTCACCTGTTTGCTCAAGCCCAATTTTTCTGTGCTCACATCCTTTCAGTGCAAAATAGTTTTAGTATTTTAACTTACACAATTCCCTTATTGACTGATTGATTAATTTCACTGTTGTTTATGTTCAATTCCATCTGGATTTGAATAATGTAATGTGCCTGATATGTACCACCACTATTAGCAGACTTGTTACTGACTCTATGAGTGCAAATATAAAATGTGATGTAATTGGCCATACTACTCATCTAGTCCCACAAGAACATGGTGATTTCAATGCATGATTAATGTGATATTAGATCATAAATTTCTGTGTTTCAATTCTATTAGGTTTCTTTATTAGCTATAGGTGTCAATATTCTAGTAATAGTGGTAACAGTTTGTTAAACATCAAGTTGTGGCAGGCACAAGGTGCCAAAAGAAGCAAAATTCTGACATGGTCAAGTTGGCCAAATATAACTGGAGCAATGACTTCAGACTATCATTGATAGTTCTTTCATCACTGTACAGTTAATTTTTTATTGTTCTTCCAGTTTACGATAATGCATGTTTCTTTTATTTGTTACTTTTGTTGTTGAGGTTGTAATTGTTACTTGTAGATTACCCATTTAATTCTGCATGCATGAAATCGGAAATTTTCATGCATGAAAATACCCATAAAAATCAATTTATTTTGCATGAAATTTGAAATTCATGTGTGAAATACTCAGGGTCTCAGGTTATTAATATGGCCAAATACTTTGTACTGTACCTGAGGATTGAGGGCATTCTTCATGGTTGTGTGAGTGTTCAGCCAGATCTGGGTGTACTTCTGACACTTCTTCACCACAATCTCTTTGTATCTGAAAGCGCATTCACTCTGACGAACACTGAGGCGTCGCTCAACATCACTGGCTGCAGCTGCTGATATTGTCACAGAGTCCCCTTCCTTTCTTTTGACCACCTTTTTGTGTTGCAACTGAGTCTGTAGGTTGTCCAGAATTACCTGATAGGTCATAGACGAGGGACTAATTGGGATCACAGTGGCAGGGATATATTGGTAATGGGACATTTCATCATGGTCGTAGGTGTCACAACTGGCAGGTGGCTCTGATGAAGTCTGTTTGACATAATTTGCCGTTATTGGCTTGACTGTAGTGAACAGAGGTGTGGGTGAAATCGGCCGCATTACTAAAATCAAGAAAAAAGAATTATTTGACTGGAATCAGAAAATTTATTACCTAAGTAAATTAACTGGACAGTTATAAAAAGGTACAAGTTGCAAATACACTTAGAACTTTTTATGAGGTACACTGTAGTTCTCTGAAACGTGGTATCCAATAGAATGCTGTATATACATGGCTCCCAAATTTGTCTTAAGGTGTCTAGGTGAGGAATGGTAAAAAGTTTTATTATTTCAAGTAAATGGTAACTTTCTTCTGTGTTTCCCATTTGACAAAAAGGCTTTACTTTATCCAGTAACATCTGAACATCTGCATGTACATGTATGCTACCTGTATTCTGTACAGTGTTCATTTTAGACTATGCCATCAACCATTATTTTCCATCTTTGGCACAATAAAGTTCCCTCTATGGTGCCTGCAGGGTGCATAAAAAAAAAAAACACTTATACCACCAGCCAGGTTGGATCTCCCCAGAAATTTTAGATGCAATAAAGCAAATCTGTTGGAAATCAAGCTGAATATAAAATTTAGACGAATAAAGTTAATAAAATGATAAGTCAAGCCAAAAGAGCACACTACAAAAAAGTGCTGGATGAAAATAGAAATAACATGAAAGCTATGTGGCGAGTTTTTACCAAGTTTGGTGCAGGGAAATGGAAATGAGTCAAACTTAAATTTTATCCCTAAATCATGAGGGCACTTATATTGTTAATCCAAGTGACATCTCAAATATTTTGTATGACTTTTTTTGTTCAAATTGCTGAAAACTTAAAGATCCTAAAATTTCCTCTGATCATCTGGAACTCCAAAAGTTTTGTGCTAAAAAACTCACTAAAAATATGAAGTTTGAAATTCCTGACATGAGTCCTGAATTTGTGTTGAAATATATTCAAAAAATGAATGATTCTAAAGCCACAGGACTTGATATAATTAGACCAAGGCTACTAAAAGCAGCTGCACCTGCTATAGTAGAGTGTAGCTTTTATTTGCAATTGAAGTATTACATGTAGATCTAATAAATTTCCACAGACATGGAAAACTGCCAAGGTAACTCCATTGCATAAAGCTGGAACAAAAGATGATGTACATAACTATAGACCCATCTCTATCCTTCCTTGTCTTTCCAAATTACTATGATCTTATTCACGATAATCAGTCTTGCTTTCGACAGAATCGCTCGTGTGAAACTGCACTTATATCTACGATTGAAAAATGGCTGAAAGCATTAGATAAAAGAGGAATGGTTGGCACTATTATGGTTGATTTTTCTAAAGCTTTTGATCTTGTAGACCATGAAATTTTGCTTGAAAAACTGAAAATCTATCAACATAATGAAAACTCCCTAAACTGGTTAACTTCTTACTTAACTGATAAAGTGCAGAAAGTATCTTTGAAGGGTCAACTTTCTAAAAGTAAAAACATTAAATGTGGAGTACCACATGGCTCTATCCTCAGACCTCTGTTATTCATTCTATTTATTAACGACTTACCTCTTAAGATTGGAAATTCAATTTCTTCCACTGACATTTATGCGGACAACACTACACTGTCTTAGCAAGGGAAAACAAAAACTGTACTCGAAAATAATTTACAAGATGCTCTTAACAGACTTGAAGTATGGTGCAAGGAAAACAGGACGATTATAAATACGGAGAAGAAAAAAAAAGCCCTACTAGTTACAACAAAACAAAAACAAGCAAGGTGGAAAAAGACAAACTCCAAGTTCTGTTTGACAATTTTAACCTTAATATGACCTCTCATGATAAAATTCTTGGTGTATTTGAAGATAACAATCTAACCTGGTCTATTCACATTAAATATGTTTCAAAAGAGGTTAATTCTTATCTTTGGCTGCTAAGGAAAATCAAAACATTCATTCCTTTTCACGACAGAGTGCAACAGTCAATACAGTGTACACAATTTCGCGCGTTAAAAAAACTGTCATACTCTCTGAAAAACAATGTTATTTTCAAAGCTTAAGGGTAAAGCTACAGAAGAACCTTTTTAGAGCATTGCTCATGTATCTTTTTATTTTAATATATGATGCCATGTTATTCTTGTAGAATAAACTTTGGAAAGAATTATGTTCCAGTGTTCTTGATCATACATGAACAGTATAAATAGTACATCGTTCATTTGTAATCTCTTTTCGAATTTTATTTGTATTAGTGCTTTCAATAATTTCCTCAAAGTGGGTCTTGGCAAAATGTATGAAAATAAAAGGGAAACTATGACAAATTAATAACCAGTACACGAAGCACTTTTATGAAATGTCATTTACTGAGAAAGAACATCGAAGTTACCGCTTGATGCTGAACAGTATGTAAATTTCCGCATATGTATATGCTAACAGGTACATGTACATGTAATCAATCAACAGGGATGTACATCGTAGCTAGGCAACTTTTCTGATGTATGCTCTATTATGGACAGGGGTGGGAAGATATCCAAGAAGTTCAAAACCTTGTAATTTTTTCTATGTTACGCATGTTCGTCTCTATGTATCCCTAGATAGGCTACTGATAAATACCACAAGAAATGTTACCACTGTATAGTTTGTACAGGTAAAGGTATGAAATTGACACCTACTATGGTTGGGTTTACGACGTCTGGGTTTCTCCCATCAACGAGGGGTGCCATAAAAAACAGCACAGCTGCAATAAAATCCGTGATGGACTTCCACTCACTTGAGTTGATTTCCACATGACTTGGGGGAAATCCACCAGATTGAGTAGACATCCACTACTCGTAGTGGACACTTAATCCCTTGCCCATGTCCACATCCACTGGATTGAGTGGGCAATCCATAATCCACCATGCGTGTACTGTAATTTACCTACCTATTTAAGGGAAAACAATAGACCACCAATGTCTGCTCAATCAACCATATTACAAACCCAATGAAACAAGTTTATCGTGAGTAGTTTTGGTCATTGCCACATACATGAACCCTCCCCCATCTTAATCCTTTTTATTGTCTAGACAGAAATGCAGACAGCAGCTTTAAATCACTCTGATATACACAGGCCACTTGTCATTGTGATGCTAAATGGAACAGAACCATTTAAGCTGTGTAGGGGTAGAGGGATTTGCCATTATAATCAAACATACATGTACTGTGCTACTCCCTGATTTTGCTCCACAATAGTACAAACATACACATGTAGTTATAAACATAAGTTTCAATGAATATATGGCTTGTTTTATTTATTTTTTCCTGTCTTTTCAAAAATGACTCAACCTTTTTTTATGGCAATCACTCTTTACCATGAAAGCAAACTATGCTCCCAAACTTGGTTCAGGCAGTCGTACACACCTGCTGAATTGTTCATCTGAAGTGCATTATGAAGTCAATACCTTTGACCTCCTGTATAAATTTCAGTTAAAGTATTTTTCAAACCTAAATACAAGTTTCTTTTTTTAAACTCCCAATGTCTGATTTATGCATTTTATAGTCAATCAATTATCAGAGTACAGCAAATTTGAATGTTTAGATGGTGTGGATCCAAATCTTGAAATTAATTTTAAAATTTTCAATTACATGGAAACAGACTAACCAAATGGAACTTTTTTTTTCCTGAACAAAAACTGACATGACCAGCTGAATGGTATCATTTTAAAAATACAAATGCATTACCAAGAAGGCCATGATGACATGCATGTTGAGTCCATGCCTAAAATAAATATGAGCGACCGAATTTTACCTATTATTTCCCACCTGGTATGCATCGGCTTAAAAGGCAAAATGCAGCAATAAGGCTAATGCATTGGATTAAGAGACACCCATATCAGGATAATTTCCAGCTAATTGGTAGAAACTGGTGTTACAGTGTATTTAAAATGTTGTTTAACTGTGTTTTTCACTTTGAGTAACTTCATCTGGACTAGAAGATGCACTGGCATCTTTTCTTCAACTGAAATAATTTCCAATTACATGGAAGCTTATGCTAGGACTCTACCAATCATATCTGGTCTGATATGGTGAGGTGGCTTTGGGGAGAAAGTCGTTATATGGTCATCTTTTTCTTATATATTAGTAACAGCTAGCCATACTTGATGGAAGATAAGTATCATTTGAACCACCTGGTTGCAATGGAAGCCACACCACTGCTAGGGGAGACACCCCAGATAAAATTTTGACAGTGCATGTCCTAACAAATTATTCTACCAAGATTAATCGAAATTGGCTCAATTATTATGGAAAAGCTGAAAATAGGTTTTCCAATTGGTTGGCAAAGAAGCCACATTGTTCCTAGGATAGCCACCCCAAATATAATTTTGATAGAGCAAGTCTATCAACATTCCTACCAAATTTGATCAAAACTGACTCAACTGATCTGGGAAAGCTGAAAATAGGTTTACCATATGGTTGCTATATAAGCCACACCAATGCTAGGGGACCCCAGAGATAATTTTGATAAAGCATGTCCTAAGAAACTCTCCTATAAAGTTTAATCCAAAATGGCTCAGACATTCCAAAGAAGAAGTCAAAAGTAGTTTTTCCACATTGTTCCTAATGAAGCCACATCCTAATGGTGGCACCTCGGGCACAATATTGATAAAGCCTGGTCTAACAAACATTCCTACCAAGTTTTACCAAAACTGGCTCTGCCATTCAAATGAAAAAGTTGAAAAAAGGTTTTCCACTTGGTTGCTAAAGAAGCCACACCATTGCTAGGGGAGCCACCCCAGATACAATTTTGATAGTGCATGTACTAAGAAACATTCCTACACATTTGATCAAGATTATCTCAGTCATTCTGGGGAAGAAGTTGAAAACAGTTTTTACATATGGATGTTATGGAAGCCACATCATTGCTAGGAGAGCCACCCTGTACACAATTTTGATAAAGCATGTCCTGAAAAACATTCCTAACAAGTCTAATCAAAATTGGCTGAGCCACTCTAATGAAGAAGCCAAAAATTGGTTTTCCAACTGTTTGCTAAAGAAACCACACCATTGTGCTAGGGAAGCCACCCCAGATGTACTAGAGTAATTTTGACAGAGTATATCCTACGAAGCATTCATTTATATTTGATCAAAACTGACTGAGCCATTCTGGAAAAGAAGCCAAAGGTCTTTCATTTTGGTTGCTATAGAAGGCACATCATTACTAGGGGAGCCACCCAGAACATAATTTTGGCAGAGCCTGTCCTGAGGTGCATTTGGCCAAGCAGATTTTGAGAAGTTGAAAATAGCAATGTGGGCAGACGACACATGGCAGACAATGGATACAGGATGATTACCGCAAGACCCTTGACCCTACAGTCAGGTGAGCTAAAAAAATTAAAACCTCAACAAAACTGTTGATGACAACACCTTCGGAAAAGTGACTGTTATGTCTTGCTTCTTCACTTAACATGTACCGGTACTCAACAAAAAACAGATTAATAAGCACATGTATATGTAGTTCAAACAAATATTTCTGTGTTTGTGTGTTCATAGTCATATTTGCAGACCCAAACTTTGACTTTTTGTCTTTATGACCGTCCGTGTCTCTAGTACATGTAAAGCTGATGCAAAATAAGGCATGAAAATCATGAAGTGAAGCGATATCAACCAGAGGACAGTCACTGAATGAAAAAAATTTAACAGGGTCAGAAACTTTTTCATAACAAGTTGTTGCCCACCAGACAACTATACTGAAAAATCTGGTTGCCCTTTGCAAAAACCATGGTTCCAACTAATAAATCTTCGAGAAATTCCAAAAACAATAAAAGGTAGTCACAAACTTTAGGAAAATCCCGAGGCTGGGCAAGCATGTAATTAATTTACTGTTGTTTTGTCATCATTGTTGTTTTTTCTTCAACCGATAAAATGATATCTCAAGTTGCTTGTTAATCAGCTGTTGGGACCCTGGGTGACCGATTGGTCGAAGGCGCTCGCCTTTACAAACCATTGACAACTCACCTCTGTCTGCATAGGTTCGAGTCTCAGCTCGGCCAATGTGGGAATGTGAGAAAGCTTGCCAGTAGCTTCCTGTTGGTTGGTGGTTCTTCCCAGGGTTTTCCCAGATTCTTCCTCCACCAAATATACTGGCTGCCATGTATGGCCTACCAAGTGCTGACAAATGGTGTTAAACCCACAAAACCAAAACTAATCAGATGTTCATTTGTCATACATGTAGAACATTTGCATGCCTTATCTTGATATTCCACTGATTGTGACTTTAACGCAAAAGCTGTCTTTAACTCGTTCTCAAGTTTTTTTTTCTTCATGCATACTGTAAAAAACATTTACTGCAGATATTCCAAAAGCGATAAAGCATACTGTTTAACTGACAACATAAACAGTCACAAAATTTTATTAAACTTTGAACAATATTGGTCAGCTTTACAAACTAAAATGTTTAAATTGGTTTCTGTAGAAACCGGTTTACAAGTGTGCTAGATGCAACGAACATAATGATGATTTTAATGAAGTTATTCAGCATTCTTTGGATAAACAAACAGATTGTATGATGAGACACAAAATCATGACTTTACATGATCAGCCTGGCAAGGTCTAAAATGCATACAGGGCCAATTACTAACGAGTTAGAAAAAGAAAAGAAAACAATTGCTGCATTAGACAATGAAAATATTATTGTTGTAAGAGGACCAAAAAGAATAAACTAAACACACTTTAAAGAATTTGTGTCAACATCATACAGAAAACTAGATTAAAAATACAAGGAGCCACCCACTGAACAATATATCAGACTGGAAATTATGGAGCTCGATTTTATATCTCATCTTCTCTGGTGATGGAAATGAAGAATACCAATTTAAACACTGTAGTGTGTAAAGCTGACCAGAGTTTAATATTTTTTCATGACCGTTTATTTTGTCAGTTATTTTTGCGACTGCGCATTTTATCATTTCTGGAATACCTGCAAGTTGACATAAACAACAGTAAATTGTTTACAGCATGCATAAAAAACAAAACTTGAGATGGAGTCAAGACAGCTTGTGGATTAATTACTCAAAGAATCAAGATCAATAGGAAAGACATGTAAATATTCTATAACAAATACACATCCGATTAATAAACAACTTAGGAAAACATTATCTGTTGCAGAAACAACAACAAAACAATAACAGTAAATAAAGTATATGCTTGACCGGTCTTTAAATTTTCCTAAATTTTGCAACTGAACGTTTTATCAATTCGGGACTGCCTTTCACCGTCATTTTATCATTGAAAAGAATGTCGCGACCGTACATTTTATCACAAAAATTGTACCCCACATCAAGAAATAGGATTTTTATGCTTTAATGAAGTTTAACTACAGCAAAAGGCTTATATGCTTAACTCATTAACCCCTGGAGATTCTTTTCATTTTCGCCTGAAATGGGGGTAGGAAACGCATTTTTGGGGTTACTTCTGAATGCAGCAAAACACATGGGCTTAAGAAAGTTTTTCGTTTAGCCGGATGCTTAGGTGTATCAGAAACGTTGTTTTTGATTGGCTATTACGCTCGCGCATGTGCAGAAGGGTAAAAGTTGGACTTCTTTTTTTTTTTTTCGTATTGGATCTCCGATTTTTGTGTCCTGGCCCCTTTTTACTCCAAATCTCAAACTTATCCTACTTTTTGCAAAGGTTCATCTGTCTGTGTGCAGTTCGGACCAGTCTTCTTTAGATCTAAGGCCAAAAAGTCAAAATTCCGGACACAAACTCCGGTTCCGGAACTGGCAATTTTTGACCTAAAAAGAATTGGGTCTAAAAAACTGCATTTTTTCGTTGTATTTTTTAATGCGAGTAGAAAGTCGACATTATTTGGTATTATTACAGAGCTACATCTGTCTACTTTCCTGAAATACCATCCACTTTAGTGTATCCTAAATGATGTTCACGTTACAGAGCTCGGAAGTAGGGTACAACCTCATGACGCGTAAACGTGGCGCCAGGGGTTAATGAGTTAAATAGGATAATGAATATGGTGTTTTACAGTAGAATCAGAAATATAGTCTGAAAAACATATTTTTCAGTCGTCTTTCTAATGCATTTCCTCCTGTTCAGGTGATCTGGACAAAGGTATATTTATATTGTCCGCTACTGATTATGACCATAGTAAAACCAAATACATTTTCTGGTACCCGGAATAGTACTACATTTAGTTGCATGAATAGATATTTCCAGCTCCAAAGCAAACTGGGAAAATGAAAGGAAAGTAATGGTTTCATCAGCTTTCTTTCAACAGTAATGGTCTCACCAGCTTCCTTTCAACAGTAACAAAATGGCAGCTCTTTGCTGACATTTTACCATGTTCACGTAAGAAATGCTGGTATTATTGGCTCACAGAGTGTGATAAATGTCCGAGTTCATACTTCTTGCCAGGACAGATTAAGCATTACTCCAGTTATAGAGTCAGTGCCTAAAAAAATTACCCTTCAAATTGGATGGATAGAACCACTGCATGTGTCCTGTTCACACTGTAGAAGTTAACCATGGGTGTGTAAAACACATTACAGTAAAAATTGTGCAATCAACGTTCATTTGCATCCAAATAAGTTTCAAATTAAATTCAATCACATGCAGCTATGTGACAAATTAATGTGAATAGTATGTGCATTGGTAACCAAGAATGTTTTCCACCTTTAAAAAGGAAAATGTTATATTTTGCAGAACTGCACTCTTCAAATACACTGTATGTACCAAATAACTGACCTAATTGTTAATTTTTGATCTACATGCAAAAATAATTAGCTATGAATGCATCTAGGATGAATAATTATCCAAACAATATGTTCACCGCGGATCTTCCCCTTTATGCAATTCAAAATATCAATACATTAATCTGGCTACACATATATATCCTTTATTTCTAAACACAGTTTATGAAATCCAGCGCATTAGTTACAAGTTCAGATCCATCAAGACTATCTTACTTATGTTAGGCTCTAGCTGGGACACAACATAGCCAAAAATCAGCACAGGTTATATTGGAAATAGCTGCTATTAAAAAAAATGCCTATAAATTTAAGTGCAAGTGACTTTTCAAGAACCAGCTGAATCACACCTGTTTGCTTTGTCACCCTACGCAAAACTCATGAGGCTGAACTCAATAAACATTTTATTTTCTGTTTAGGTTTTAATGCAGCTTTCTACTGAATGCAAGTAACATTCCTTACTGGTTAGCAATTCTCCAGAAAAATCAGATAATAAATATGAATGATTTTCTTAGAGACCACATAAGGATGCAAAAACAGCAGATTGACTCAATTAATGTAGTGATACCTTAAATGGTTTTGGAGTTTTGCACCAGAAACTAAAGTGCAGGATTCTCCATAGACGCGTACCCTCGGGTTTTCACACTTGGAATTTAAATCTGACCCATTTCTGATGCATGGAAATAACACCCTGTGTGTTTTTATGACGTACATTGATTTGGACCAGAGCATCAGTCTTAATTAACCTGGATACACATGCAGCATAATTACCTAAAGAGCGTGCAATGTCCATAACAAATATACGGTATGCGGCAGTGATCGACATTTGCTAGACTGCTGTTTACACCTTATCAGACAATATTATCGCACCCTATGTAAAATCAATATGAACTGGGAGGAGCTAACAGCTCAATGATGTCACGCTTAGGTGTGCATAATTGATTCAAGGTTAGATTGTTTTGAGAATATCTTTGATGTTTATGACAGAAAAAGAGGGAATCAGTTATGACTTGACTGGATTAACTTTTGATCAAATATCGGCATTTGTTTGATTGCCCATTTCTTGAAGGATTTTGTAATTATGCTCCAGAAACATAAGTGTGAATGAACAAACAGATGAAAATGTTACAAATACTGAAACTGAAAAATTTTGAACAGCAAAAAGTACATCTGGACTACTAGTCTAATATGTGTCCCAAATTTCAGAGATATCTTAAATGGATTTGGAGTTTTGCCCTGGAAACGAATGTGAGGATAATAGACAAAAAAAAAACAGAAAAATGTACTGAAACTAAGAAATAGTGAATAGCAAAAGGTACATCTTGACCACTAGAACAGAAAAGTAGATAAAACCTTAAAAAATATTGAATCTAAAGAATTATGAATACCACAAGGAACAACTGGATCACTAATCCAATCTGTATGCCATGTTTCATAGATACCTTTATTGTGAGTTCTGCCCTAAAAACAAAGTTTGGATAGATGGACTAAAAATTGGATGAAAACATGAATTGTGAATAGCAAAAGGCACATCTGGACCACAAGTTATGTGTACCAAGTTCCATGAAGATACTATGAATGGTTTTAGAGTTATGCTCTGGAAACGAAAGTGGGATAATGGATAGATGGATGGAGAGAAAAAAATTAAGAATTGTGAATACAAAAATGATACATCTGAACCACTAGTCCAATATGTGAAACAAGTTTTATGGTGATACCTTGAATTATTTGAGAGTTATGATTTGGAAACAAAAATGCTTATGGACAGACAGAGAGAGTAATAGCTGCTGTTTATTACTTTATATTACCTAGGCGATAAAAATCAACTATGGAATTATGGACACACATCCACTCAAACTGGAAACTGGCCATAATGAATGCATTTTAGGTATTCAGTGGGTAAAACAATACATGTAAATGGACTGAAAGAGCATCTGAGATGCAAATGCATGGCTTAATGCTGTCCCTCTTCTGATGTATTTCTTTGTCAAGAAAAACTTTACTGGTACATATTTAAAAACATAAGAACATTATGCAAAGTATCCAGATTTGACAGTACAGTTATCTAATGAGTTTCATGAATTTCATGTTGTACAAACAGGAGTACAAGGTTCCAACATAACTGTAAAGACAGTGCAACATGATTTATATGTGACTTTATGATACTAATTAATGTTGTGTTATAGAATATTTCAAATGCTGCTTGCAGTAAATGGCATATAAATACAATGTCAATTCATGTCTAATTAGCTGACGAGCACATTTTCTGGATTCTTTTTATCACATATTACCTGCACATACTTTGCATTTCTCAACGATTTTGTTGCAGTATGTAATATTGACAAGTGTTATGTAAAAGTGTGTTGTGCAATATTTATGACATGTCATTATTAAACAAATGTTATTTATTCTTTTATGCTAGTCTGTGACGTAGTGGATTTTCCACTGGATTGAATTATCAAAATTATTTTCTAACTAAAGTCAAAAGACACTGATAACATTATGACCAAGGAATTTCATTCTTTTTCAATTACTTGGTCTAGTGGTAAGTATGGCAACCTGTCACACAGAAGTACCAGGTTCAAATCCCACAATGTACTTAATTTAGGGAAAAAAAAAATTTTATGTACTTTTTACCTTGAATTAGGAAAGAAAGTTATGTTGCTACTGATATTTTCTGTACAAATATGCAGAGAAAACAGCACAATATAAACAGAAAACTGCTGACATTTTCACATGGGATACCATAAGAAATCTGCTATTTCATTCTGTTATACAATTTAGCTAGCCAATACATTTGAGCATAAAATAAAAGGAACATTTGTTTATTCCAAGCAAACAATGGATATATTTCATCTTGTGAGTGAAAACCACTCATGAAAATACTTGATAAAATATACCTGTTGTTCGCTCAATACAAGCAAGTATCCTTCATGTCTTCTACATTCACATACCTGAGTTATGTTTCTTCTTTTTCATACTATCAATTAATCTCATCCTCTTTGCTTTTGAAACACCACTTGGCACTGCTTGGTCTTGGTGTGAACTTGAAGCTAATTTATTGACTTTCTTTATTGAAGAATTATTTAAATTTACACTCCCCTCCTTTGCTGCAGTGCTGTCCAATTCTGGCTTTAACTTTGGGCTACTTTCAGAAACATCTTCTATTGTTGTATCTGCTTCAATTAGGGAATACAATACATCATCATCATCAGTGTCCGAGTCCGTTATAATGAATACTTCCTCCTTTTTTGCCCGTTTCCTTTTTTGACTCTTCACTTCACGATTGTCTTGTGATTTTCTACCTTTGTCTTTTGATGTTGATGAAACATTTCCTACCTTCTTTATAGAAGTAGGCTTTTCCTCATCAGGAGACAAACTTTTTCGTTTGATGCCAGGCAAACCAACGAGCTTTTCAACTGAGATTTTGAGTACTTTTTTCCCCAAAATGGGAGACCTGGATTTCTTGACAGCATTTATAGCTTTGGGAGTGAGCTTAATCTTTTTAGGCTTTTTTTGGGCACTGGAAGTAACTTCTTTTTTCTCGTCCTTATTAGTTTTGTTAGATACAGAAATGTCTTCAACAGGACTTTTCTTCTCCAAAGAGTCAGATTTGGGAGTTGACTGTGATGATTTAACAACTGATACTTTATTCTTCTTGTCTTTAAATTTTGTTACCTTTATAACTTTCTTGTCTTCACTAGATGCAATGTTTTCACTAGCATCTTTTCTAATTACAAAGGTCACTTCTCCATTTACATGTATTTGTTCACCACCATCAATCTGTTGGACAGCTGCAATCTTTTTACATTTCCCTGGACTATATTTTGCTTTTTTGACCTTCTTTGATGCAATTACCTTATTTTTGACTCTTCTCGACTTAGGTGATTCTATTTCATCATGTTTCCTCTTCTTTTTCTTTTGTTCCTTTATTCCTAGTTTCAAAACTGTCTTTGATATGGGTGGGCCTTTCTCCGATTTATTTTTCTTTCCTGGTGAATGCCCTTCTTTCACAGGAAACTTTTCATTTGTGGCTCGATTTTTTTTTTTGCCTGAATGTGTAACCACAACATCAATTTCTTGCTTTTGCGGCAGTATATGTGCTGTTTCAACTTTACTGGTTTTGTTCATTCCTGGCTTTTTCCCTTTTGTTTGCAATACAACTCTGACCTTCCCCATTTTACTTTTCTTTATCAGTTTTTTGGCATGTTCGTGAGCCCTGAATTTGAGATTGTTCTCAAAATGTCGAATAACCTTTTGGCAGTACCTAAGATTTGATGTTGGTTCCCATGTGTCCCATTCAGTAGTAAACCCCTTCCATCTGACCAGATACTCTGCGTGTGAATCACCTGTTACCCGCTTGTCCAAAAGACTTTCAACCTAAAGTGAATGAAAGAATTTAGGTTAAATGAGATATCAAAACACAGATGCATAATCATTAAATTTTCAAGGTGCAGTCATTTCAAATGCAAACAAAATTGCAAGATATTCACTTTTTTAAGTTTAAGACTGCTGTGCCAAATATATGTATCTAAAAGTTTACAAATACTATTTTTTTTTTATACCTAAAACTTCTATCTATTCTATTTTATTGATTCCCATTTGTCACTATCCCACAATCTGGCAAATTGACAATGCACAATGACAATGACTTTCAACCAATGTCAGTTACAGAGTGATTATTTTCAAAGAATTCACACACACACACACACACATGGAAAATACACATATATAATTTAAGTAATCTAATTTTTAAAAAAATACTGTACCTATGTGTACAAGTAGTTAGGGTAATTGATCAGAGTGAGTCTTCAAACTAGGATGCTTTTTGTCAAATTTAATTTAAGCATTTTTTGAGAAGAGGTTACTAAAGTTGTTACAATTTTATATTAATATCAGACATACTTGACGCTGGATTGGCATGGCACAAACTTACAAGCCCTTCACGTCATGATAGTTTCTGCTGAATTTGGTCAAATTCTGTTTAGTGTTTTTTGGAAGTCATTTAAATGATTTTGTTTTTTCATAATGGTGGCCATATTTGATGGCAAATTGGCATCATCTGTATAAAATTGTAAGGCTTTCATTCCAGAATGCCCACCATCAAATTTAGTCATATTCTGCTAAGCAGTTTTGACAGAAAGTCATATAAATGTTGGGTCTTTTTTTAGTAATGGCAGCCATATTTTATAGTGGATTGGCATCATTTGTACACATTGGAAAGCCCTCTATGCAGGGATGCTGTACAATTTGATCAAATTCTGTCCAGCAGTTTCTGAGAAGTCATTTAGAGGTTTTTCTCATTTTTGTTTAATGGGAGCTATATGGATGGAGGATCAACATCATCTATATAAAACTGAAAACCATCTAAGCCAGGATACTTTCTGACAAATTTGATCAAATTCTGTTCTGAGGGTTTTTAAATGAAGTCGTTTAAAGGTTTTCCAATTTTTAGTAACGATGGCCATAACTGATGGCAGATTGACATCATTTGTATAAACCTGAAAGGCCTTCATGCAAAGATATCATATGTCAAGTCTGGTGGAAATCAGTTAAGTGGTACCTGAGAAGTTAACAAGGGTCCCTTGAAGGGTTGAAAAGAATTTTGCAGGAATTCAAGATTAGACAATTTCTTCCTTTTAACTGCTGAGTGTTGAAACCATTTCTGATATATTTCAGCAATAACAAGATTTTCAAATTAGCTGCTCTTGTGGACATAGAGGATTCTGATTACCACCATTTTCATCTAAGACAATCAAAACATCAAATGAAGTCTGATAATGTGTAAATCCCATGTTAATATTACTTTCCGTTTTGAAGGAGTAATGATAACAAGATTTTCAAGATGGGTGCCATGGTGGTCATATTCGATATTAGATTGGCATCATTTCCATTTAGTACCAACTAGACATCATAAGAAGACTTTTGGTGAAAGCACAATGTCAATCTGACCAACCATCTTGGAGTAGTGATAACAAGTCAGATCAGCACCATAAGAAGTCTCTTAGCAAAATTCCCAAGCGACATGACAGTTCATTCAGGAGAAACAGTGATATAAATTTTCAAGATGGCCACTGTGGCAGGTATCCTGAATGTCTGAATGGCACCATTTTCATTTAGGACCAACTAGACATCATAAAAAGTCATCGAGTAAAAATTGTATGTTGATACAACAATCCATTCAGGAGGAGTAATGATATTTTCAAGATGGCCACTATAGTGGCCATACTGGACATCAGATTGGCACCATTTTCATTTAGGACCAAACAGACATCATAAGAAGTCTTCTGGTGAAAACTCCATGTCAATATTGCTTTTCCTTCAGGAGAAGTAGTGATAACAAGATTTCAAAATCGCCACTGTTGCAGCCATATTGGCCATCAGATCAACACCATTTACATTTAGGACCAACTAGACATCATAAGAAGTCTTCTCATGAAAACCCCATGTCAATATTACTTTCCATTCCAGAGGAGAGCAGCGATAACTACGATTTTCAAGGCATCAAATTGGCACCATTTTCATTTAGGACCAAACAGACATCATAAGAAGTCTTCTGGTGAAAAACCCATGTCAATATGACTTTCCATTCAGGAGAAGAGTAGCAATAAGAAGATTTCAAGTCTTTTAGTGAAAATCCCACGGTCCTTTGACCATCCATTCAGGAGTTGTAGCGATAACAAGATTTTCAAGATGGCCATTGTGGCAGCCATACTGGATGTCCAATCAACACCATTTTCATTTAGGACCAACTAGACCATGGGTTGAATGTGTGTGTGTGTAAAGTTTCTCGGCAATCCTCCAAGTAGTTTACAAGGAGTAGTGATAACAAACCTGTGCTAACGGATGGATGGAAAACAAACAATGGACAATAGACCATCCAATAAGCTCTTCTGATCTATTAAATGAGAGCAGGATCAGGAATGGAAAATTCCATAGTCAGCTCATTTCAGGTTAACTAGATATTCAATGTTTTCAGGAGTTACTTGATAAAACATTTATTACAATAACGTAAATGTCCAAGGAAAAGATGATACCACAATGCATTAAGTACTATCTCAGGCCTAGAATCTAACATAAATTTCTTTGCAACCAGAAGGACTAGCAGATTGAGACATTTACTAGTCCTGCTGAATCTTCACTAGTCAGAGTTTCCTCTGACCCTTCCCACCCCCATTTTAGATATTATGACATTTATGTTGGTGTGTAGGGTCAGAGCACACCAACTATCGAAAAGTTAGAATTCACAGTGTCTGCATAGGGTAGCTGCTTGCTACTGGGCCTAGCAAACTTGAAGACCTTACATCGAACCATTCCTGCATGAAATCGATAGAAAGATGATTTATTCTCAGAAATTGCAACCATAACATTCTTTTTGTCTTTAATCCGCTGACAGGTGAGAGGAAACTATAGCATTTATGAACTTTGACCTGGTACTCGCTGTCTGGATTGCTAGTCACATGACTACTGAAATTTCGCAGCCTACATGTCCATGACATCAGAAATCCAATAGTCATGTGATACCAACAAAAACACCCTTTCCAATGTTGTTGTACAAAACATCTGAAAATCATCTTCCTATTGATTTCATGGAGGTATGGCTCGATGTAAGGTCATTTAAGTTTGCTAGCCCCGGTAGTTAGCAGCTAATCCTTGCATACACAGCACAGTGTTGGCAGTGAATTCCAACTTTTCAATAGGCAATGTGCTTGGAACCCACACCCCAACATAAATTTCAAAATATTTAAAATGGGGTGGGAAGGGTGCGAGGAAACTTTGACTAAATCTTCACTAGTCCTTGTCACAAAATGTTGGCAACAGCTGAAACTTTACTAACCAATGGACTATTCAAATTATTAAAACTACTAGTCCAACAGGAAATTTACTAGCCTCAGGCTAGTGGACTACCGCTAATTTTGACCCCTGTATCTACTATTTTCCTTTGTCGCTTTAAAATGATGTGTGTCCCCAAATTTGGAGGATGGGGGATATAGTGTCCCCTGCCCTTGGGACCCTGCAGCACTGTCAATGCACTACCATACTTGATTCATATCAGTATGTACAAATTTTTCTGATTTCATATCTTAACCATAAATGTTTATCAGTTATACTTGTTGTTGCACAATCTTTGTTTATTCAAAATATAACACTGGATTATAAATTGAGAACATAAACTGCAGGGTTTTACACTTTCAGCACCCAGGGACTCTTCATTCCCTTTGGGACTGGAACTACAACAGGGCTCGAAATTAGAGGTAATCTGATAGCCCCAAACTAGTACACTTCCTGTCTGACTAACAGTTTTCGTAATTTCAATAGTCCAATGGCTATTTAATCTCAACGGGTGTCCGACTTTGTTTTGTGGAAAGGACTAGCAAAGATTCATCAGGGCTAGTAATTTTCTTAATCTAATAGTCCTTTTAGCTATACAAAAATTATGTTAAATTATTCCCCTGTGTAACCCAAGAGTATAAGGTAATAGATAAGTAAATACAGAGGGAAATAAACACACATATATTTATGGGACTGAAAATTCCTTAGGCCCAAGGCCTGGGACCCATGTTTGGACCCAGCTATTTCTACCCCACCCCCCACCCCAAAAAAAGTCCAGCAGAATCCTTCTCAATTGAATAAAACAGGGCTGTCAAATTCATTTGCTATGGTGGGCCAGATTTGATATAAATAATAATAAATAATAATAATAAATAATGACTCTGGCGCGCCATATCCAGCCGTATTTTGACACCCCTGAAATAAGAGGTGTACTGAACATGTAGATGATAATATGCGGATATGAGAAATAAACAGTGGGATCAAACAGGAAATATTTTTACCTATATAACCATGTACTGCACAGAATAATAAATATTGTATTACATGCTTGATGCAACCTCAAATATTGAGACCCAGGTCCCATATGACCAGACCCAGCATAAATCTTATTTGAAAGTCCGAGACCCTGGGATCAAAAACTAAATTTTCAGCCCCTGTATGTGACTTTAACCTTAACAATGAGCATATGACAGGTAGCAACTTTTATCAGATCACTACTGTACCTCTCAGGCACTTTGGAATGAAAACCAATAGCAATACTTCATAGCTAGACTGACAAGAAAGGTATGACACAGGCACTTTTCAACATTACTCTTTTTAATAATAGGAAATCCTCAATGAAGTGCTTTAACTCAAAGTTACAAATATGTACATGTAATAGACCTCTTGCTGGCAAAAAAAATAAAAATTCAACATCCAATTGGGCAAATGCAATTTTAAGTAAATTCAATGTTAGATAAAAGCTTAGGAAGAGTAAAATTGAGGTATGATGAGCACAATTTTTACATCACTTGTCCTACAAGTGTTTGTGAAAATGATCAAACATTATTAAATGCCACAGATGCTTTGAACGCACAAAACATTATAATGGACAACTAATCTTACCACTTTCAAGGGCAGACACAGTAACAGTTGGTATTGTATAAATCCAATTTAACACCATTTTCTCCTTCAAGTTAGTGACCTTGACCTTTGCAGTGTTTTCTGCAAGTTTTCTACAAGTGTGGTCCTTAGGCCCCCTAGGTCAAATTTATTGGGCCCTTCTAACTTATGACTTGCTTTACATACCCACAATTATAAACAATAACATTAAATTCCTTTAAATTCTTGCAATAATCTCATACTAGTATATTTCACCGATACTAAATTATTATTCAATACAGGGGCCCTGGGTGGCTGAGTGGTCTAAGGCGCTCGCCTCTAAAGATCACTCACACATCTCACCTCTGTCTGTGTGAGTTTGAGTCTCGGCTCAACCAATGTGTGTATGTGAGAAAGCTTGCCAGTAGCTTCCAGTGGGTCGGTGGTTCTTCCTGGGGTCATCCTCCACCAAAATATACTGGCCGCCATGTATAGCCTATCATGTGCTGAAAAATGGCATTAAACCCCACCCACAAAACAAAACCAAACCAATCTTTCAAAGCATATGTATTAAAATAATACTTCATGGGTGTTGTCTTTTAAATTGCAGCACATTTGTAAAAATAAAAAAAATGTTCCACAGAACATATGTGTCCATATGTTTGCATTGGACTTGATCAACTTTCACACAAAACTTTAACACTGTTGACCATAATGTTTAAGTAGGCAAAACAGGCAAGACAGGAACTTATCGCATATCAGCACATAAACTTTATACCTATAGTAATATTATGCTAAATTTGTATTTGAATACAGAACTGATGTTGAACATGTATGATTTTCAACAATTTTAACACAAAACTTTAACATCGTTTATAATGATGAAACAAGCTTTGATTAAACAGGTGAGATAGACAATGCTGAAACTCCTATAATAGCAGTGTATGAACTGCAGACCTATTGTATTATTATACCAAAGTTTCAGTTCAATGCAGCAAGAAAGGCAGAAGATATGTGACATTTTAACACACAACTTACATGTACTGTACACTGTTCACAATAACGAACCAAACTTTCTACTTAAGCATTCATGGCAAGCAAGACAGAAACTCCTAACATATCAGTGTGTAAACTTTAGAACAATAGTAATATTATCTTAAAGTTTCAGTTGAATACAGCCACTAATGTAAAAGATATGTGACTTTTAAAAACTTGAATGCAAAATTTTCAAATAACTGTTCACCATAATTCTTCAGCAGGCAAGACATGCAATACATGAAAGCCTAGCATATTATGGCATGAACTTTTGACCTATAGTGATGTTATCAAAGAGTTTCACTTGAATGCAGCAACTGATGTATAATGTGACTTTCTAAAACTGTATGTGCAAAACTAACACTCCCAATACTTTTATCGGATGCTGAAGCAATAACTCCATTGCCATTCAGTTGTCATTAATTTCAATTTATTTGTTTCCTATGGATTCTAAATACATACTGTAGCACTTGCAGACCATCAGTCGTTATTACCTTCACTGACATTAAGATCACATTTTGTCAATTTTAGGAAGTATTGTTGGCAATATGATACCATTCAAAGTATCGTTTTAAATATATCAATTAGTCATTTGGTTTGTTTTAAAGTAAAATTATAGTTTAACTATAACTTTAAATAGAAATCGCCTATCCTGCAAGGAAAATGCAACTGAGTTTCTATAAAGGCAAACATGACGTTATTGGTACCACTCTTCATTCCGCAATTATAAATGCTTACTTCAACCAGTAATGTCTCTTAATGTCATCTTACTTGCAGGACATCAGTTGTAAAGAGAAGACAACAATTCAACACTTTCAAACCTGTGTACTCATTTTGCCCTTACCGTTCACTCCTTTTTTAAAATTTATTATTAAGTTAACATGAAACACACTCATGTAACAAACCTGAGGGGATCATTCAAAGTAATTTTCTGGCGAATCACTATATACATGTTTGTGTGTGTGCATTTGTGTGTGTGTATATATACATGTATATAGAGAAAGAGTAGTAAGAAAGCAACAGCTTGTTTTAATTACATCTAAATACTAGTAGCTTTGTATTTCCAGTTTACTATCAATATATTAATTCTATTTAGATCATATCCGCACAAATTAAATCTTCTCACAATTTTAAACTGCAATGCATACAAAAAAGATGCAATAATAAAACAAACACCCAGATGTGGCAGATTAAATAAAATACCAGATATAGCAGATTATATCAAATGAATTCTTTTTTTTATTGTCTCAAGTCCTCTAATTAGGGAAGATTAGAGGCTTGTCGGGGATGATATAAGTTGATTGTGAGTACCCGAGGATGACCTGCCAAGAAGATAATTGTACTATTACTCAGTCTAATGAAAACACTCAACCCTTATTCAAAAATAGCATCCATCATTCTTGTAATTACATGTAACAACTTAATTTCACCTCTTGGTTTGACTATAGTTAAAATGTCCACATGTGAAACAAATCGTCTATTCAGTGAATGAAAATGAGCAAGTTTTCTATTTGATCTTATAATCTCACACTCTTGAAATGTTCATTTCTTCATCTTAATCATTCTCATTTGTTTGTGCAGTCATATATTTTGTAATTCTATTATCTGTCTCTTGTACATTTATTTATTCATTCATTTGTTCTTATGCCTATTCTCACTCTTCTATATCTGTTTGTTCATTCCTTTTTTTAATTCATAATAATAAAGGATAACTGGTCAAATTACAAACTGAATTAATTAGATCATTATTGGCAGTTCAAGTTAAAATACATTGTTAATTCAGAAAACAAATCAACTGTCAATAAAACTTAACACACATTGTGATAATTAAATTTCCTTTGGAGAAAAAGAGTTGTTGAATAATGTTTTGTGAGAAAATATGCACATGGATTTAGAGAATCTCACACTGCCTTTCTTAAAATTTATTTTGCATAAATGCTCTCTCTCTCTCTCTCTCTCTCTCTCCCTCTCCCTCTCTCCATGATACACAATGTTTGTCCTGATCACTGAGAAAACAACGTAGAAGTTTGTTCCCACATTTTTATCTTTCTTTAAACAAGAGTCGCTTTTCACATCGAAAGATGCATGCTCACAATGAATGATACATTTTTAGGAGTAGTCAAGAACTTTTAGAAGGCCACAAAATGGCTTGACAAAGTCATTCATTTTATTTTCTTTGCAAGGATTAATAGAAAATTTGTTGTTCTGCATGAAAATTAATATTCTAGTGCAATTCATGATCATTTTACTGGTGAAAGTGTCTATTCTAACTTTTTCAGCAAGTATGTTCTATGACATGAAAACAGCACTCTTCGCAACTTTTGTTAATGAAGAATCCTATCATTAATCAGATTAATGATGGAAGTTTTATTTCAAATGTTTACCTTCTATCACTGACACAAGACAAAAACACTCTCCTCAGTTCTCTAAAATTATGTAAGCAAAAGCATACAAGAATTTTTAAAAAGTGATCAAGGATAATTTTCACCAAAAAGTTGAAGGTTAAAAGGTTTATACCTGTATGTTGATTCAAACAGTTCAGTACTACATACTGGACTATGCTGACCACCGTTATAACAATAAGAGATTGCTTTAAAAGACTGCCTTTTGGCACCAATGACATCACACACGGTTGGGATGCTGCAATCAAACAAAAACTCCACATTCGGCAATGGATAAAAGTACCATGTAAAAAACGTGTTCTGTCAGCTCTATAGTTTGATGAATCACATCATATCATCAACAAACAAAAAAATGTACAGTTCAATGAGTCCAGATAATATAGGCTGTATAGATATTGTATTTCACTTCACCTTTAAGTATTCCGCATGAAGTCAGACATTCTTTAATTCTTTAAAATTCACCTGCCTACATCTGTATCAAAGCATGACAAATTTTCAGAACTCTAGACCAGCAGCATATTTGCATACTTTACGCAAACTGACTAAAAACATGTACAAATTTTTTTTTATGTATTCAAATTTACACAAAACAATTTAATTTCAAGCATTCAGTTTAAAGTTGTCGGCATACTGCTCCTGCCATAATCTTATCCATGTTTTATGACAGCACATTCAATCAATATAAACTATGCTATCAAGACAAGTTCCAGATGTTCTGTACACATTTAAAATGATAGTACCTGATCATTGTGAAAACACTAACTCAAACAGCAATAATATCAAACTCACTGTGAATTATTTTTGTCACTACGCTGTTTGACACATTCAAAAATGCATAGTAATGTGTTGATAATTAACACTAGTCAGGCTGGAATACTGGTAGTAGTATGTGTTTGCAGTGTTCATTAAATACATCTAATTTAAACACGAGTATCATGAACAGCACATTATACACCCACTCTATGTTTACTAGTCCTCTTTGTAGATAACTGAAAATCTGTGCAGAAACCACTTTTCATCTTTCAGTCAGTGACCATAGCCTTTGGCCCCCAAAATCTATAGGCTTCTTCCTTACCTCAATTGCAAACCATCCACAAAGTTTGGTCCAGGTCTGTGATGTAGAACTAATGTTATTGTGCAAAACCATTTTTCTTCTTTCAACGTCAATGACCCTTACATCTGACGTTTTGACCCCAAAATCGATATGGTTTTTCTTTACCCAAAGTGCAAGCCATCCACAAAGTCTGGTAACAATAGATGATGGAGATGCAGTTATTGTGCAGAAACCAATGTTCTGCTGTCAGTCAGTGAATTTGACCTTTGACCTTGAAATCATCAGGCTTCTTCCTTACCCCATGTGTAAGCCATCCACAAAGTAACTGTAGCTGGCGGATAACTCGAGTTACTGCTCAGACACTATTTGTCTTCTTTCTGTCAGTGACCTTGACATTTGAGCTGTTGACCCCAAAACTGATAAGGTTCTTTCTCACCCCAAGCGCAAGCCATCCACAAAGCTTGGTAACTGTAGATGTGGACAACTCGCGTTACTGTGCAGGAACAAAACTGGTAACAGAGCAATGCAAGGGCAGACAATAGCATGACATACTATGCTTCACCTCAAGGCAAACATATAAAAAACACAATTAATTCCAAACCAGGGAGTAAAATACACAATTTATTAAATTCTCATCTACAGCTCTAATCTTGATAACCTGGTGGACTTGCTAAATAGGTGGACAGAACAAAAGCCTGCAAATGACATACATGCGAATGGTTATTCTTTGTGTGCCTTTACAACACACAATGCCACTCTTTAAATACGCTCTTTTCAGATTTTACTGTGCTAAAAGGTTTAAGTGCACAGCCTAGAGAAAAAACTGGCTTTGACTCTTTGATGCTCCCAATCAAGAGGTTTCTTCCTTACCCAAATTTCAAGTCATGCACAAAGTATATTCGTGGTATATGGCCAGAAGTAAATTTACTGTGTGAAAACCAGTATTTTCTTTCAAGTCACAATCACCTTAACCTTTGACCCCAAAATGGATAGGGATTCACTTACACCAAATGCAAGCCATCTACCAGGGTTGTTTGAGGTATGTTGTCGGAGAAGTAAAGTTATTTTGGAGAAGCCATTTTTGTTTGAGTGTCAACGACTGTGACCTTTTAATTCCATCAAGTATCAAACCTAGAATAAAGCAAATTTTGTGTGTGTTTACATTGCACATGGAGACATGAGTGAGAATTCACAACCAAAATAGGACTTTTTCAGCATCCAGCATTATCTGTGATTTTTTTTAAAACAATATTATCTGGCACTAAATGTAAAATTGTGTATATTTTAAATAAAATCATAGAAAATAATTTATTGCTAGATGCTGACAAATTAAATGACACTGATAGACCCAGTCATGCTTGCTATCGTGTTTCTAGTATTTGAAACTTTTTTTTCAAGTCTGTGAGCTTCTGGCTCCAAAATGAGTAGACTTCTTCATTACCCCAAATGCAAGACAGTGACCAAGTCTGGTCAACATACATGTAGTTGCCATTTATAAAAACTTAAATACCTTTAAATAATGTCTTGTAAAATATCACCCAACAGAATTAGACCATTCAACATAAAACATATCCTGGCACTATGGCCTTTAAATTATGTAAAAAGAATGCCATCTGCTATCCAGTATGGCTAGTGTTAATAAAATGTAAAAACAGAAAAACCTTTACACAACCCCTTCTCAAACATTGGTTAATAGAATGTGCCTTAATTTGACATAAATCATTCCGTCACGAAGATCATTCAAGTTTGGAAATATGATGCTGATCCCAAAGGAACAAGTGGTTTTGCTATTTTTTAGTAACAGCAAGGATATTTTAAAGCAGATCAGCATAATTTGTAAAAAAAGAAAACTTGAAGGGTCTTCCTGCCATGATGCTCTCTCTCAAATTAGATCATATCCTGTTCAGTGGTTTTTGATAAGTTGTTGAAAGGGTTTTTACCATTATTAGTAAAGTTGGCCATTTCTGATCGTTATTAGGCATCATTTGTATAATTTGAAAGCCCTCCATGCCAGGATGCTCTGTGCCAAATTTGGTCATAATTGGTCTAGTGGTTTTTGAGAAGTAGTTTAAAATAGCAATTGTTGAGGGCTGCATGATGCACAACAGATGCAGGGCTACATCATAAGCTCACTTGGTTTTATGGCCAGAAGAGCAAACAAGAGTCCTTTGAAGGGACTGATGCTATACTTGCCAAAAAGAATTTCCAAGAATACAAGATAAAATTATTTCTTCCTTTTAACTGCTTAGTGTTGAAACCATCTCTGATATTCTTCAGCAATAACAAGATTTTCAAATTAGCTGCTGTGATGGACATATTGGATGTCAGATTGGCACCAATTTCATTTGGGACCAAAACAACATCATTTAGGACCAACAAGACATCATAAGAAGTATGGTATGACTTTCTGTGTAGGAGAAATAACAATAACAATATTTTCAAGATGGCTCTGGCATGGTGGCCATACTTGATACCAGACTGGCCCCATTTCCATTTAGGACCAACTCAACATCATAAAGTCTTTTGGTGACAGCACAATATTAATATGACCAGCCATCTAGAAGTAGCCATACAAAGATTTTCAAGACACCCATTGTGGCACCCATATTGGAAGTCAGATTGGCACCCTTTTCATTTACGATCAATTAGAGATCATAATAAGTCTTTCAGTTAAAATCTGATGCCAATATGACCATTCATTCAGGAGCAGTGATAACAAGATTTTCAAGACGGTCACTGTAGTGGCCATATTGGATGCCTGAACAGCACCATTTTCATTTTAGAACCAGCTAGACATCGTATGATATCGCTTAGTGAAAATCCCACGTTTTGTAAAAAAACATGTTGATACAACCATCCATTCAGCCATAATGGATGTGCAAGCTGCACCACTTCCACTTAAGACCAACTAGACATCATAAGAACTCTTCTGGTGAAAACCCCATTTCAATATTACTTTTTGTTCAGGAGGAGTAGCGATAATAAGATTTTCAAGATGGCCACTGTGATGGCCATATTGGATATCAGATTGGTACCATTTTCACAAAGGACCAACTAGACATCTGAAGTCTTCTGGTGAAAACTTCCTATCAAGATGACTTTTCATTCAGAAGTAGTGGTAACAAGATTTTTAGGATGGCTGCTGTGGTGGCCATATTGGATTTCCAACCTGCACCATTTTCATTTAGGACCAACTAGACAATGTGATGAATGTGTGTGTAAAGTTTCATGGAAATCCTCAAAGTAGTTTTGGAGGAGTAGCTAACAGACATACAGATGACGGACAACAGACCATCCCATAAGCTCTTCTGGTCTATGACCAATAGTGCTAAAAATAGAATAACCTGTGAGTGACTTCTTCTAAAAAAAAAAAAAAAGGCAGAAAAGCTGACCATGACATGTATATCGAGCCCACCACCAAAGTTTTTAGTAAACTGGTTTTGTACACACCAAGATGTATCCACATACAAAGTAACATAACTCTGTGGCCAAATGTACTTGAGAAACTGACCACATAAAAACTTGAACACTGAGTTTAATCTATTAATCTAGCGTGGACAGATGAATGTACATACATATGCATGGATATCACAGTGACAACTATGTTGAGATTCTGCAAAAGGCAGGCTTGACAAAAATATTCTTATTTTTATTCTTCAAACTTCACAAAGTAAATACATTTTTGTGTCCTACAGAATTACTTATAATGATGTTATCCACAGTTACATGTATCTGCATATCTGTGAACAATGGTCTACACCTAAAAGGACTAAAAGATATATATGTACATGTTGTATACTGAAATGACTTATTGCAATGTGTACTAACTACAAAATCTATTATTTACAATGACCCAAAATGATAACTTTTAGGATTTTAAATTTTACTGTATTCAGTAACAGTTTCTGCTGCTACATGCACATGCTATAAAAGACAATTTTCACCTCATGTCAATAATATAGAGAACATTTGGAAAAATCTTTGATCATTTATCTGATATAAGAAAAGTTGCAAACACTGTTGTTGTCATTATGTCGCCAATATTTTATGTAGAAAATACTTGCTAGAACAGTTTTAAGAGCCACTTCTTCAGTAAAGTGATCATAAATTGCACCATAATATTTATCTTCATAGAGATAATAATGTTATATTAATCCTTTTTAAGACAAGTACAGTGAACAGTACATTATATACCTGAGCACTTTTTAATAGTCCTCTATGTAGGCACTAGTATGGCATGGGTAACACTGGATATTATTGATCAAGAGGTCTGAATGACCTTGACTTTTGGTCAACGTATGCGGTCTCAAAGTAAACTTAATGTGCAAAAACCATTATTTTCTTTTGAGATGTACCATGACCATGACCTCAGACCCCCAAATCTATACATTTCTTTATTATCCTACAGTAAGTGCAAGCCAGCCACAAAATTTGGTCAAGGAACTCACTTAAGAGTCACAATGACCTTGACCTTTAACCCCAAAATCAATGGACCTCTTCCAAACCTTAAGTGTATGCCATCCACAAACTTTGTCCATGGTCTAAAACTAAAGCTACTATGCAAAAACCATGTCTTCTCTCAGTGACCTAGACCTTTAACCTTCTGACCCCAAAATCAAATGTGTTCTTCCTTAACCCTAGTGCATGCCATCCACAAAGTTTGGCAATTATAGATGGTGGAATACTCAAATTATTGTGCAGAAACCATTTTTCTTCTTTAAAACAGTGACCATGACATTTGGACACTGAAATTCATATGATTCTTCCTAACCCCAAGTGCAGGTCATCCACAAAATTTTGTAACTATAGATAGTGGAGTCTTCAAGTTATCGTGTGGAAACCATTTTCCTACTTTGTCATTTACCTGAACCTTTAACTTTTTTTACCCCAAGAACTGACAGCCTTCTTTCTTATCCCAAGTGCAAACCACCACAAAGTTTGTCAACTGTAGATGGTGGAGAACTCAAGTTATTGTGTGGAAACTATTTTTCTTCTTTCAGTCACAGTGACTATGAATTTTGATCTATTGACCCTGAAATTGATAGGATTCTTCCTGCAAATCATTCACAAAGTTTGGTAACTGCAGATGATGGATAACTGAAGTTATTGTGTGGAGATAAGATTGTCCAGACAGATGGACAGACATCATAATATGTTCTGCCTTATGGCTTGTGTATAAAAAATAAAACTGAACAAGTTTGTTCAGCCATTTTGTAGCCTTCTAAATGTTCTGACTACCTCCTTAAAAATGTATCAATCTTTGCGAGAAATCATCTTTAGTTGTGAAAAGCAATTCTCATTTAAATAAAGATAAAAACTTTGAGACAAACTTCAATGTTGTTTTCTCGATGACAAATAAGACATGGTTGGTCAGGATAAACATTATGGGGGGGGGGGCATTTATGCACAATGTGATTTTCATTTAGATAAAGATACAAATTTTGAGACAAACTTCTACATAGTTTTCTCAATGACAAACAAGACATGGTTAGTCAGGAAAAAACATTGTTTATTGTGGAAGTGTGGAGGGGGGATGTTTGTGCAAAATTACTTTTAAAAGAGACAGTTAGTGATCCCTTCGCATCTTTTTTTAAAAACAAATTTATCAGCAATTCTTTTTCCATGAAGGAAGTATCAATTTAATTATCACTATCAGCTGTCATGTTTTACTGACAATGGGATTTTTTCTGAGTCATTTTAACACTGACTGCAATTAATGATCTAATTAACTAAATTTAGCAATTTCACCAGTCATTCCTTAAAATAATACCAATTTAAAAAAGGAATGTACACACAAATAAATAAACCAACAAGTGTTAAGAGCAGGGTAAGATAGGAAAATTAGGAAATATACACAAACAAATAAAAATAAACAAGAAGATACAAAACTGAGCATTACAAGAGTGTAAATGATAAAAAGTGAAAACTTATTCTTTTTTATTCACAAAGTGACATTTTGTTTCGCCTATGAACATCAATTGAAACAAGGTGATATACACCTGTAAAGTGTATATTATAAGAATGATGGATGTTACTTTTGATAAATAAATGGTTTAATGTTTTCATTAGAAAAAGCAATAAAGCAATTATCTTCTTAACATGTCATCATGTGTGCACATAATAAACTTTCAACATAGCTAACAAGCCAACAATCTCCCTAATTAGAGGACCTGAGACAATAAAAACAAAGTATTCATTTTATTTATTACTGCCACATCTGGTGTTTTATTTAATTTGCTACATCTGGTGTTTATTTAATTTGCCACATCTGGTGTTTATTTTATCATTGTGTCTTTGTTGTAAACATAGCAATTTAAAACAGTCAAAGATTTAATGAATGTGGATATGATCCAAGTAAAATTAGTTATTGATAGTAAACTGTTCTCTGCTCTTTACTGCTGTCACCCTGTAGACACACACACGCGCATATATAGAGAGAGATGGAGGGAGAGAGAGTGACCCTCCAGAAAATTGATTAAAACAACCCTTCAGTTTGTTGCATGAGCAAGTTTCAGGTTACCTTAATAAACAAGATCAGTATTTTCCAAACAGTGTGTCTTACAAATAGAATACAGTAGCAACGGATATTCATTAGTGCCAAGTTTTAAAGTATATATAAATTGTAGTCTTCTATTTACATTTGATATCATGAAAGTTGTCATTAAGAGACCAGTTGGGATAAGCAGTGATTACTGCTGAATGAAGAGTATCACCAATAATGTCACGCTAACAATGGTAACTACCTGCCTTTAGTAAAACTCACATTTAATAAACCAAACAGTCAACTCCAGCACAAAGGGCATTCCCAAGTGCAAATTACATCATCTCATCATCACTTGCTTCTCTGCTATCATCTGGAAGAGTTTAGTCCAAAAGTAACACGTGGCTAACATGACTACGGAAAATTATGTCAGGTTTTGAGGATAGTTAAAAAAATGCTTAACATGATGTGTGTGCACAACAATAAAGTCTTAATATCTAAAAAATATGTTAAACAATACTGAACAGACAAAACAGGCCAATTTTATTTCAAGATTTCAGTTGTGGTCAGATTTGCCCCCTGTAATATCAACCAGCTGGATAATTCTGACTGCCCAGGAACAACAATGAGCCAAACAGAATAGTCATTGCAAACAATGAGCAATTAGTTTTAGATGGTAAAATATTACTTCAAAAACATCAATTCATTTTTATTTTGTAAGAATTCATATGAAATTATAAATATTAAAGCTTTATTTTTCCTTCCCTTGTATCCATTCCCTATCTCTCTCTCATCTACTTGGAATGTATTAAAAAAATGATTTAACCCTTTAAAAATAATTGCATCTTAATGGCTCACAAATTTATACTAAACTTAAAATTAGAAAATACAGTAATGATTTATGGTGTTTGGAATTAGCCTGTTTGATTGGTTGGATAAAAATAATCTTTCTCTGTTATTTATACAGTTCCACTTGACATTGTCAATTTTCATTGCTTAAGTTGTCTCTCATCAACCTTTGACCTGCCTGCATAAAATTAACAGAGATATGCATGTATATAGGTGTAAGTAAGAATTCCAGTGTGGTTGGAAAATTACCCCATCTTTAACTATAAATACAAAAGAATACTTTTGGGGTGTTTTTTTTCTTTTTTTGGTTTTATTTTTCTTTGTGGAAAACAATGTGAAATGTTTCCGTCCAATGGAGTATTCTATAGTATAGTATTAGAAGCTAAAAAATAAAATTGAAAAAGCAATATATTTTAAAAAGTAGAGGAGAAAAAAACTTCAATTTAAAAAAAAAAGCAAAAGTGATTTTAAAAAAAGGTAAAAAACCTTTTCACATCATTGAGCAAGGCTCTATTTCTACCGATTTCCTTTGTTCTAGCATCAATCGGTTGCAGTTGTATCATCGTAATTTTCCGAGTGCTACAGCAAGATGCAACTTAGTGCAAAAGCGGTTGATTAATAACACTAAAAATAAAATGTAAAAGCAGATCGGGTTATGTTAACGCATGTAAACTACTGCAAAAGAATCGATCAATAACACCGGCGCATATCAAACAAAATAGAAACAGTACGCTCATTAAAGCGTTCAACTCAACCGTAAACAAGCAGCATGCAACAAAAAGATCGAAAGTACAACACCAAATTTATCTGTTGTCTTACTGTTCCGTGATAAATTTTGGTTATGCCGATGATATAATTTTCTCTCTATGTGTCAAAATTCGATCAACAGCCTCACCTCATACACCCTAGACGCGTCAACCGCCATCGCGGAACAACGAACAGCGATTACTGTTATGTCGCTTTTGCCCAGTAGGTGGCGGTAAATCCAATATGGCAGCCTTCATAAGCCGGGTTCGTCTGCCAAGTATAATCAAAAGGTGATCGTTGATTATCATTTACTTGGACTTCATATTGAAATTTTGGTGGTAATTTTGGTAATATAAAAAAGAATCCTAGGGGAATTTTATTTTTGCAATTATGAAAGAAATCCAGTTTGAATTTAGTTTTAATGTCTTGACGACAACACGGAGATATGACAGTGGTCAAAGTTCAGAATGCTATCACCTAGTGACCTACTACAGAAAAGTAACTTCATGTGACCTATACTGGTATATTCATTGAAAAGAAAGGTACTGTTTTGTTTTTGTTTTTTTTCCATTTTAAAGTTATGTGTAATATATAAAATGGCAAAATTCCCTGTATTTAATTAATGATGTCAAAGGTAACATCAGGGACAGTAGGCGATATATCAGGTGGATATACAACAGGGATTGAAAACTTCAGAGGACGAATTTGCCCTCGGGCAAGGAATCTATAATTAGGGAGTTCAGGTCACGTGACACTGCTAGTTGTTGGTAGCGGCGGTCTCCTATGAACATTAGACAAGTTATTTTGAAAGCTAATTCCAAGCAAGTTTATTATAAAGCAATAACACTTTTATATTGTATGAGCGGTCAATCATTATATATCAGTTTTCCTAAGTTATATATCTGTATGTTCACTCTTTCGTAAGATTTAGTGGATTATTCAACAGTGAGGAACCATGTATAGATCATGTAATGGTCATGAAGATAAACCCAATTTGGATTGGTGGGTATTACAGAATTGTTGAAATGCGTCACTTGTTACAAACTGGGAACCGCCAACATCTGTACAAGATATTGTTGAAATGTTCTATAATTTCTTCACAAGCATCTCCAGTAACTGTATTCAGAACAAGGCTAACATCCCAATTGAGCTTGATGCCCTTCTCTCATTTATAAGAACTAAAATTCCTGATGATAAATATTTTCAATAGCTAATGTTAGTGAAACTGAGGTTTTTGATATGCTCAATAAGTTGAGTACTAATAAATCCTCTGGACTGGATGGTATTGGTCAACAAATGCTTAAAATTGCTGCACCAGTAATAACAAAGTCATTTCATTTTTCATTTCATTTTTCCCATAACCTTGCTGGTCGTAGGGGCGCCACTGATGACTTTGCGACAATCTCTCCATTTCGCCCTGTTCTCTACTGCTCTTTGGGACTCTGCAAAGTCCATGCCTGTCCACTCTTTGATATTGTCTTCCCATCTCTTCTGTCTGCCTCATTTTCTCTTTCCTCTCACTGTGCCCTGTAGGATTGTCTTTGACAGACCAGTTGAGCGTGATACGTGACCATACCATCTTAGTTTGCGTTTCTTTACAGTGGTGAGCAGATCTTCATAAGGTCCAATTGCGCCTTGGATTTTAGTGCGCACCTCCGCATTAGAGACATGGTCTAAGTATGAGATTTTCAGGATCCTTCGATAACATCTCATCTCTAAGGCATGGATTCTTCTCTCTATTTCTGCTGTTAGGGTCCATGTCTCACATGCATATAGGAATATGGACATGACGAAGGAGCGCATAAGCTTGATCTTGGACCCAAGCGTGATGTTGCTGTCTTTCAAAATAGGCTTCAGCCTAACCAGAGCAGTTGTTGTCTGCGCAATCCTGGAAAGAACCTCAGGTTTTGAACCATCATCGGAGGTGATAGCACCTAGGTACTTGAAGCTTGTTACTGTGCCCAGCTTCTGTCCATTCACTCTTATTTCCTTTTGGATGCCACTTGGGTTGTTTGTCATTAGGTTTGTCTTTTCAGCGTTGATCTCCATCCCATATCTTAGTGATGTTTGATTGAGATGGTTCACTAAGGTTTCCAGTTCTTGTTCATCTCCTGCTAAACCATCGATATCATCAGCAGAGCGCAGGTTGGTGATTGTTCTGCCTCCAACACTGACACTGCACTCATGGTCTTCCAAGGCGTCGGACATGATCCTTTCCAGGTAGATGTTGAAGAGAGTGGGTGAGAGAAGGCACCCCTGTCTGACTCCGACTGTAGTTCTGAACCAGTCTCCTATGTTGCCATTGACGAGAACTGTACTAGTCGCCTTGTTATACAGGGTTTCGATTGTGCGGATTAGTTTTGCGTTTATGTTGTATATCCGCATGGTGGCCCACAACGCTGCATGCCATACCTTGTCGAAAGCCTTCTTGAAGTCAATGAAGACATAATAGAGGTTCTGTTGATGCTGGAGATATTTTTCACAGAGGATTCTGATATTGAAAATCTGTCCTGCTCTGAAACCTGCCTGTTCTTCCACAATGATGTGCTCTGCTTGGGGTTTCAGTCTATTGAGGATGATCTTAAGCATAAACTTGCTTGGGTGACTGATGAGACTGATTGTTTGGTAGTTCTGGCACAGTTGTAGATTCCCTTTTTTAGGAAGAGTCACGATCAGAGACTGGGTCCATGGGGTGGGCCATTCTCCTGTTTGCCAGATTTGGTTGCAGATTGTTGTGAGGACATCTATCATGGACGTTCCTCCTGCTTTAACAAGTTCTGCTGGTATATTGTCTACCCCAGCTGATTTCCCCATCTTTAGCGCCTTTACTGCAGCCTCTACTTTGTCCCTGAGGATCGGGTGGTCAACCTCTGTTGTGGTCAGTGTACGTTTAGTAGAGCTTGGTCTCCAGAAGTCTCCTGGTTGTAAAGCTCCGAACAGTATTCCGTCCATCTGTTGAGAATGTCTTGGTTTTCTGTCAGACTCTTACCAGTCTTGTCCTGAATCATATTAGATCTCCCCTGTTTCTCTATTGTCAGGTCTTTCACCAACTGGTATGCCCTTTTACTGTCATTCTGGTTCAGGCTTTTCTCGACTTCCTTGCATTGGTCCTCTAACCAGCTTTCTTTTGCTTTCTTTATGCTCTTCTTAATCCTGTTGTTAATCTCATTGTATTTTTTTGCTGCTTCATGGTCTTCTCGCTTACTCTTCAGTTTTCTCCTCACATCACAGAGGTCGAGGATATCTGCTGTGACCCAGGGCTTCTTTATTCTACGATGCTTGCCAAGGATCTCTCCGGCTGTGTCTATTACTGCCTTGTTGAAGGTGATGATCAAGGAGTCTATGTTTATTTCTTCATGTCCCAGAATTGTGAGTGGTGCAAATTTGCCGCCTATTGATACTTCAAATGCTTGTGCCACGCTTGGATCTTTAAGTTTTTCAAGGTCGAACCTGATCCTAACTTGGTCTTCCTCCGACGAAGTTTGATAGTCATCATCAGCAAGTCATGGTCGCTTCCTATATCAGCTCCTGGGAAGCTAAGTGTTCTGGCAATGTTTACGCTAGACCGGAAGCGCTTTCTCACCAAGATGTAGTCAATCTGGTTGTGATGTTTTCCGTCTGGGCTGTGCCAAGTCCATCTTCTGGATGGTTTGTGGGGGCCAAGGGTGTTCATTAGCACTAGGTTATTGTATGTGGTGAAGTCCATGAGCTTGAGTCCTCTCTCATTGGTCATTATTACAGTATGGACCACAGACTTCTCGCCAGTCTGCTTGTGCGTCTTCTCCTACCTTAGCATTCCAGTCTCCTTGAAGAACCAGGATATCCTTTTTGGGTGTCTGGTCTATGTGGTCTATGAGAGTTTGAAGCTGGTTGTAGAACTCATCCAGTTCCTCGTTATCATGGTCAGATGTTGGGGCATAGACCTGTATGATAGTGATGTTAAAGGGAGATGCGGATTGTAATCATCCTGTTTGATACTGGTCGACAACCCATGACTGCACTCACAATGTTCTTGTGTACCATAAACCCGACTCCATGTTCATGCTTGTTCTCATGCCCACTGAAGTAGATCACATGTCCTTCATCTGTTGATCTCCCTCCGAAATTTTTTCAGCGCATCTCGCAGAGTCCAAGGATGTGCCATTGGTATCTTCCCATCTCATGGGTTAGCTCCTCGAGTTTCCCTGCTGGTCTTAATATCCTAACATTCCATGTTCCAATGGTGATGTTATCTCTTGCCCGTACTTTGATGGTAGTTGCACCAGTAGCATACTTGTCACCTCCATCCTGGTTTCCAGCGGATGGCGCGGTCATTGGTAACCCGGGGTGCGACCGATCTGGTATGTGAAATATATTTATTGTCATTTCGTCATCATTGGCGTATCATGGGCCATTTCAACCTGGTGGCACCCATCCCTCTCCAGGCTGTAGACCACAGTCGATATCCATTTTACTATATGGTTCGCCCTGGTCTTGAACATGTGGCCGTTAAGTTTGTCTTTGGAACCATTCCGCCCTGGCCATTGACTTCAACTTGGAAGACTTCCGCCAAGTGATGTCATGTTTCCACCACCCTATTTCTCCCATATGTAGGAAGACTCATGGAGGCAGGAGTGTCTTAAACCTTCCCTTGCAAGTTTTTTTTATCTTGCCCACTGCCTGTCCAGCCCAAGGAAGTTCTAGTGTTGAGCGTCAAACGAGGTAGCTCTTGGTGCCATTTTTCTTTCTTTTTTTTTTTTTTACAATGGCTTGGTCGGGATTCGAACCTGGGACCTCTTGCATATGAGGCCGACGCTCTAACCACTGGAGCTGTATGCCATAAGTCATTATGCATATTATAAACTTAAGTACAATGAGTGGTAACTTTCCAGATACCTTGAAATGTGCAAAGGTTACACCTATCTTTAAGAAAGGAGAAAAGGAGGATCCAGGGAACTACTTCTTTAAACTGGTTTACATCATACCTAAATCAAAGGTCTCAGCAAGTAACGATTGGCAATATTAGCTCACAAACCCGCACTATTCATTCAGGGGTCCCTCAAGACTGTTTTAGGCCCTCTCCTCTTTCTTTTTTATGTAAACAATCTTCCATTAAATACTGAATCCACAACTACAGATTTGTTTGCAGATGATGCATCCTTGTATACATCTAGTTCTGATACTGAAGTTATCCAAACAAGATTAGACTCGGACCTTATTAGAGTTCAGAGTTGGGCACAACAAAATAAGATGGTAATTATTGAAGGTAAGACAAACTGTATGATTTTGGGGACATCACCAAGACTACATGAGTTAGGGAACCCAGAATTATCTCTTACAATAAATAATTGTCAGTTAGAAAATGTCAAACATGAGAAGCTTGTAGGTGTGTCTGTAGATAATAATTTGCAATGGAATGACCATATCAACAAGCTTTGTAAAGCACTGTCATCCAAAATTGCCCTACTCAGCAGAATCAAGAAATATTTACCTACATAAACTCGCATTCTATACTACACAATTCATATATTCTTCGAACAAAGGATTATTGTTCAACTCTATGGGGAAACTGTACCAAATTTCAGCTTGACAGGATTTATAAACTTCAGAAAAGGGAAGCACACATTATTTTAGATGCATCTATTGATTATTCATCAAACGCATTGTTGACGGACCTAAATGGTTTACAGTATATGAAAGGATTGATTTGCACAAGGCAGTTCTTGTATATAAATGTCTACATGGAGCTGCACCAGAGTATCTTCAGGATTTATTCAGGCCTTATTCAACACATTACCAGTTGAGATCAACATCACATGGAAACCTTCATATACCAAAACCAAGAACAGAGCAATTTAAGAAAAGCTAACAATACTTGGGTAGAGTTCTGTGGAACAAGCTTGCACTGCATGTAAAATCTGCAGAAAATATTACATTATTTAAGAAGAGATATCATGAGTATGTATGTGTTACTAATAGATTATAATAGAATTAAGCATCTACGATACTAAAGATATGTTAAAATAAATAATAATCAATATTATCTTTCGTATGATGCAGATTGTGATACTTTTCTTAAGAAGGTCTCAAGGGAGAATAGTCCTTGACTAAATGAGTCACCCTATATAAATAAAGTATTATTATTTTTATTATTATTATTATTATTTCATCACCAAATTGAAGCAGACAAAATGCTGAACGTTTTATTGGCTGGTTTTTTTTCTTCAAAAAGTAAGGTTTTAGCTTAATTAATAGCACAGAGAATTTCTGATTCTCATTTTTCTGGACTTCCGGGAGTTAATTTTTCAAAAAAAAAAACACAAATTGTATAAAAATGCAACTTCCAAAACTGCCTTTTATTCATCATTTGTCTGACTGGATGTCTAGTACACAATGCAAAAAAAGCTTTTTATCCCCTACCCCTTTCCTGGCCATTCAACCAGTCCGTCGGCCATGTTACTTCCAGGGTTCGTACAAAGTCTGGAAAAAGTATGGGGAAAAAAGAGTGCTTTTTCCAGACCTGGAAAAAGTATGGAAAAGAAAGATTTTGCCCTAAAGGTCTGGAAAAAGTATGGAATTTTGGGTTGCTGTGTTTTATTTTGCTAAAGACACTTGTCATCTGGGGTGCCATTTGGTCTAGTGATGGCCCTGCTGGTTTAGTGCAGTTGGCGAGACATGTGACCTATCACCCACTTGTGATTGGTGGATACTGTTTTATATTATGCCAATACCACATGCTTATTTATAGTGATACAGATCTTCTAATACATGTGCCAGAGGGGTCTGGAAAATACTGCAATCCAGTCAGGAAAAAGTCTGGAAAAGGTCTAGAATTTGTTTTACCAACAGCTGCATGAACCCTGTACTTCTTAGGATGCAATGAGTGCAGTAAAACTTGTTACTATGAACAATTTCGAATTTATGAATTGTTGTTAAGTTAATCCATGTTATTATGCCTTTATGTCATGAGTATTATTTAATGATTGAAGCAATAATTAATAAATAATAATTTAATTTTTATGTAAAAAATAATTCACTTGGTCTTGACCTTAATGATACTGAAGTGAAAATGAGCTCAGCTATTTGCTGTGAGTGATCGGTTATTTTTAATATATGATTACACTGGTCTACAATTTTTTAGAAGTCGTCTGCTTCAGAGATAAAATGTGCTATATATTAGGGATTTTGAGGTGCTGAATTCAAATATGACAATTAAAACAACTGATTGGCTACTTTTTCCAAGATATTTAAGTTTTTGCATTTTACGTCTATGTATATTGTGTACATAGTAGACTTTTAATCATAAATTTTAAACCTAGTTCTTTTCATGTGTTTATGGTTGCTTTACATGATAATATTTCACCTGTCCTGTTTACGTAACACTTTAAAAAACAGCAAAAGGGTTATATAAATAAAAAATATATTGAAACAAAAGTCAAAAAACTATTATGTATATATAAGTACATAGTTTAGTCTTTATTCAGTGTCTACTCGGCACTTCTTGGCTTGTCTCTTGTATTCATTAAATGGAGCATCTCTTGTCACTGTTGAGCAATAGTCTGCAAGCATTGATGGGCTTCATTTGCCCTGATAGCATTTCTCCATTGTTGCAATGTCCTGATGAAATTGCTCGCCGTGCTTGTCGCTCACTGCTCCACAGTTCGGTGGAAAAAAATCTAGATGAGAGTGCGAAAAATGTATCTTTAGTGACATGTTGCAACCAAGGCTTTTGTATGCCTTGAGGAGGTTTTCCACCAACTCCCTGTAGTTGTCTGCCTTGTTGTTTCCGAGAACATTTGTTGCCACTAACTGGAAGACTTTCCATGCCGTCTTTTCCTTGCCACGCAGTGCACAGTGAAATGCATCATCTCGAAGAAGTTCACGAATCTGAGGACCAACAAAGACACCTTCCTTTATCTTAGCTTCACTTAACCTTGGAAATTTTCCACGGAGGTACTTGAAAGCTGCTTGTGTTTTGTCCATGGCCTTGACAAAGTTCTTCATCAGACCCAGCTTGATGTGCAAGGGTGGTAACAAAATCTTCCTTGATTCAGCAAGTGGTAGATGCTGAACACTTTTCATCCCAGGCTCCAATGACTGCTGGAGTGACCAATCTCTCTTGATGTAGTGGGAATCTCTCGCACGACTATTCCATTCACAGAGAAAACAGCAGTACTTTGTGTATCCAGTCTGCAGACCAAGCAAGAGAGCAAGAACCTTGAAATCGCCACAAAGCTGCCACTGATGTTGGTCATAGTTTATGCACCTCAAACGTTGTTTCATGTTTTCATAGGTTTCGTTCATATGGACTGCATGACCAACTGGAATTGATGGCAAAGCACTGCCATTATGCAGCAAAACAGCTTTAAGACTCGTCTTCGATGAATCAGTGAACAGTCTCCACCCATCTGGATCATGAACGATGTTGAGGGCTGCCATCACACCATCGATGTTGTTGCAGGCTACAAGATCACCTTCCACGAAGAAGAATGGGACAAGATCCTTTTGACGGTCACGGAACATGGAAACCCTAACATCACCTGCCAGGAGATTCCACTGCTGTAGTATGGAGCCCAACAGCTCTGCCTTACTCTTGGGTAGTTCCAAATCCCTGACAAGGTCATTCAGTTCACCTTGTGTTATGAGGTGTGGTTCAGAGGAGGAGGATGGGAGAAAATATGGGTCATGTTACATTGATGGTTCAGGACTAGAAGTTTCATCCTCTTCCTCATCTGACTCAAGTGAGAATGATTCTGGTGCATCAGGAACCGGCAGTCCTTCTCCGTGGGGTACTGAGCGTATAGCTGACGGAATGTTTGGATAATGCACAGTCCACCTTTTCTTCTTTGACACACCTTTTCCAACTGGAGGCACCATGCAGAAGTAACAATTGCCGATTTGATCTGTTGGCTCTCTCGAAATCATTGGCACTGCAAAAGGTATAGATCTCCTTTTCCTGTTCAACCACTGGCGAAGATTTGTTGCACAAGTGTTGCAGCATATGTGTGGGGCCCACATCTTGTTCTGATCTCCAATTTTGGAGCCAAAATAAAGGTGATAGGCTTTCTTAACCATAGTGGTTATACTGCACTTTTGTGATGCAAAAGTCACTTCACCACAAACATAGCAGAAGTTATCTGCATTGTTCACACAAGTACGAGGCATCTCTGCTCACTTTGGCTAAACAGAAATGTGTCCCTTTGCAAAATCAAACACTGACAAATAAGAGAGCATGACACTGTATGATTTGTAGAGCTGATATAGGGCAATTTCTTCAGCAGAGTGATGTAAGCTTAGTTATGATTGCATCATCCATAACTTCTAGGAATAACATGATGCAATTCATATCATGTATGATGCAATACCAGCTTCAGATTGCATCATTCATTGTTTTGCCTAAAAAGCAAGTACTGTCCAAACCCAGTCATAGATTTATTCATAGATCCAGTCAAAGATGTATTTTAGTCATTTCTGGTTTAAATTGAGATCCCTTCCCTTTTTAACTCACTTATCCTTTGCCATTCCGAAGTCAAGGGTCATATATACTGGGTCCATATAATATCTTTAAAACTCGAGCCAATCAACAATTTTAAGCATCATTTTCGTTCTCAGTGACCCAGAATTAGTAAAGTTTGACATCTATTGCGGAAGCATTTTGGCTGTAGACCAGTGTTATGAGTGATTCACAAATTATAATTTATCAGGAGAAAAGGCATTTGTAAACAGCATGTTGAACTAATAATATCAAACATACAAGTTGAAATTTTTTTTAACTTGTGAGAATATGAAGTTTTGGTATGATCATATACTTTACCAATACAAAAGCGAAAAAAAATTCTCGCTCTGATGAACGAGTCTGGAGTTGCACACCATATGCTAATTCTGGGTCTATGCACATCATTACTAATTATTTGATGAATGAATAGCATAGACCATGATTTACTGCAGTATGTAACGGAAGATCTGGGTATATATATAAAACCAGAAAGTATGATACTACAAATATAATTGTCATATGCAATAGATGGCATGTCTGTTATATGTTATACCAGAAAAATATAATATACAGTTGTTTTGCAGCTTTATGTTAGTTAGATTTCCAAAAAAATCACTGAAAATGGATAAAGTTTCTGTGACATATATTCTTGATTTATGTAGGCACTTTCATGTAAAGGAACTTTTTTTAAATGAAAATAATGATGTAACACGGTCATTTCCATTGCTCCTGGATTTAAAGCAAGGTGACCTTATCATTGAATAAAGAAGAAAAATTAAAGGTAAATGAAACCTGAGATGTGTTGTTTTATTTATTTTCATTGAAAATTCATAATCGGGATGAAATACCCTCTTTTTTTGATATAGTACAAGCCATATGTCTTTAAATGGTGAAAGTCGTGTGTTTTATAGCGTAAAAAAATCCAAGATGGCCACCAAACCAAAATGGCCACTATAGAGGCTCCATTGGTACAAAGTATCGATATTGTTTGCATTGTATTTTATTTGTAGAATAATGTGAAACATCTTAAATACTTTGCCAGAGTAAACAAAATCATAAAAATCACAGTCCTGGCAACAATATAGTGGCCATTTTGAAGTGCAGCCATTTTGGATTTTTTAAAGGCAAAAACACAATATAAATTAAATGCAAAGTTCATAAATTGGTGATTATTTGTGTGAAAACAATAAAAATCAGCTTTGGCAAACTTAAGTTACATGTATTTTAATGAAAGTAAAAGCCCATTCTTTCTTTGAAAGAAAACGCATAACTTCAACAAATATAGTCCAATTTTCAAACTTTTTTCACTGTTTTAATCAGGACTGAAAGTTCTTTCAATGTAACAGATGAAAAGTAAAACATAATTCCATTTGAATTTTAAACTGAACATCCTACTATAATTGTGCTTGCCTAGATGACAGGTTTAAGCTAAATGCATCGGTGTTCTGTTGGAAACCAATTCATATTTTCTACCTTTCCTTGTTTAAATTAAGATTTAGTATTTTGGTAATAATTCAATACCAAAAGAAACATCAACTTTTCTCCCCCATTCTGATGTATCATGTTTGTAATTTTATGATGGTTTCAGAAATAATGTAAGTGAAACATTCTCATTACGCTACTATTAGGTTACCCTTAATTCTCAATTTTAAATTATCAAAATTGATAAATGAAGTAAATTATTGTGGTAAAAATTATTAGCAATGCATTTTTCAATGTACTTTAGGTATACAAATGTAAATTTTATTTAATTATCTTGCATGCAAATTTTGTAAATGGTTTACAAAAGTCATGAAGCAAATCTATGCAAATTAAAATTCATCTTTAAATTCTGATTCTCCCAAAAATGTACATAAATGCCCTAATAAATTACATCAATGAACTTTCAAATCTTTTGCCAATAAAAGGATACCTTTATGTTTATGTTAATGATGACAAATCAAAGCGGTGTGGTTTACAATATATTATACCATAAATAAGTTTCTCTGGTCCCTTCAGCAGCTCCACCTTATGATCCTACAAATATATCTCACAGTAACAAACAAAAGACCAACAAAATTAGGTAGGTAACACTCAGAAGAACAAGTAAGACAAGGGGTTATGTCTCTTAAGTAAGAGACGAGGACGATGAGAGGCCATGCAATCATAGCATCGCGCGTGGTAGCCAGGTTCACATGATAGTCTAAGAAAACAAGGATATAACAAAACAATGACAGTACAAAACAAAAAACAAAAAAACGGGAAAACAGAAATATATTTACTAACAACTGAGAGATTGAAAAAGACACACGTCATACATACAGCAACAGTGATCCCTAAAATTTATTCCGTGTTTTGCATTTAAATATCCTGAAGTGTTGCATGGTCTTATGATCATGACTAACATACACAAAAAGACATTTAACAAAAATGCAAAAATAACTATATGATTTTAAGATGTGATTTCTCAAATGAGCTTGTGTAGGGATCAGCCTGTGCATTATGTCCTAGCGAATGCTCGGTGCCAAGAAATGCAAAACTTTGAGAAATTTAACTAAATTACCCTAACTTCTTCTTTCTTCTTAAAGTGTGGCATGGTCATATGATCGAGGCTAACACACATAAAGGACATTAATAAAATTTGCCCAAAACTATGTAGAAACTACAACACTATTTTATAAATGAGATTGGGAGGAACAAAGTAAAGCCGCTTGGACAGAAACGGATGGGTATATCACTCCCACTAGGGAAGATTGTGCGTTTACCAGCCCACCCACCAATATCACATGCAAGAAATGTTTACCCCCTACCTCCCATCACAAGGAATCAAATAACTCTTATCCAAAATTTTCAATTTTTTTTTTTTTTACTATAAAATAAAAATAAGGGGAAAAAACTCGGAAAGGATTTGATCTAAATAGGCCAGTCCTGACAAATATTCAAATAGAATAATAGCACAAACACAACAAATAGTACAATGATTTTCTTACATACATGAAAAGGACAATTATATAACGATCCCTGGCAAGGATCACTAAAAAATTTCAAAAAAGGGCAAGGAAACCAGCTGAAAGGCGTAATGCCTGAGGAAGAGAGTAAAAGCCTTATATGAAATACAATTTAGGCTAAGGGACAGAACAAATGGAAACCTGGCAACAGGAACTTAAACAAGTACATCCCTATTAAAAATCAAAAAAAAGGAACCTGAATCAAAAGTACCTAAATAATAGCAAAATTTAATTATAATTCTTTTTGATTTTTTTAAAAATATACCCACAACCACAGATCGGGGGTGGGGGGGGGGGGACATACAGATATAAAAACCCTTGAACTTTTGATCAAATGGAGGTCATCTCAGAGGCATACTAGTTAATCATATCTAGAGGTCTGAGAGATGTCCACACAAATAAATAAATACAGTACACTGGTTACCTTATTTGCATAATATTAAGGAATGGGTGAAATTTTGTAGGCTCAGTAGAGACTTGCCAATTGCCCATTATGCTAGTCTTATGCATCATACAGTATAGTTTCTGTATGGAACACCCACGTGTGCGACATAATTTAGAAGATAAGCTTTTCAAACCACCTGTTGCAGGTAGGAGCTAAGGCCGATATATCAGAAGAATAAAAGGTATAAATTAGCTCAAGTTAATCACCTTGTACAGTGGGGGAATGTCTCAATTTTTGAGGATGTCCACCAAAATTAACTTCATTTTCAGCAAAAAGGGACCTTTCATGTGCTTTGATTTTCATTACATCAGTAGCCATAAACATTGTTTTTACTGCCTGAAAGTTATTAATTTAATAAAGAAGACTTTTTATAAAACGTTTAGCACAGAAATAATTTTTGAGTGCAGTTTCATAACATCCAGGTATTTTTCTTCAGCCATGTCTTGGTGTGGTCAGCGCCATTTTGATTGTATCTCTTGCAGCCAGGTATCTTTGAATCCATCTAAATTTAGTTCATTAGTTCACACTTTGGAAATATAAACGAGTTAATATTCCATAAGAGGAAGGCTCAACATTTACATTTGTAAATGGCTTAAATTAGTTTACTGCCTGTAAACATTTAAAAAATTGGTAAATGTGTAAACAAACATGTTTGTTAAGAGAACATATTATTACTGGCGATAATAACATACTTATTTTAAAGAAACACTATTACAGGTTTGTAAGTCACTATGGTTTCTTAGTCATTGTAGATCATAAAAAGGCATTTGATGTGCATGTCCACACAGTATGTCCAATTGCACTTATTTATGTTTTTTTTTTTATCATGTGCATATATGTAGCAGTAGAAAACAATATCATGATTATCTTAGGAATATTTTACTTAATTTGTCAGATATATTCAATAAATACATATCTTACATAGTGAATCCTATCATATTAAGCAGTAGAAGACATATAACAAATGAAACAATTACAAGTTGAGCAAATTCCCAGATGCATATTATAATAGCATTCAACTGTTCAGTAAGCATAACAGGTACAGTAGATAGAGGGATAGGTTGAGTTTCTAATCATTTTGATTATGCGGTATAATTTTGGACAGTGTAAGCCATGTACATGGTTAGACATTTTGGTAAACATTCCAGCCTTACATGTATATAAGAGCAATACTTGTATCATTATTCTGAAGTGGGATTTTCGGAAATAAATTGGAACTTTGGAGATGTTTAACGATGAATTTCACCTTTGGAAATTGAAATTACACAAGGTATAAGCTCTAAAATATTTCCTTTTTGATATATCAAAATTTATATTAATGAATATCTTGAAAATTGGTTATGTATGATATATGTTTCAAAATATTCTTTAAAAGAAGTAAAAATGTCCCGAGCTCGAAAATGTTGTTTTTTTTTTAGATATAGGCCCAGGGCAAGGGTAAAAAAAAATCACTTACCCTAATTTGAATTCCACTTGCCCAAAAGGGCCATGTTCTTCATTATTATTTGTACACATTGTAACAAATTATTATAATTAAGGAAATAAACACAAAAATACTTTTTCTTGACTCATATTTTCTATGCTTATTTCTCTCTCATTTTCAGTATGTTAATTATATTTTTAATTAAGGTTACGTAAAAATGCACTATTTTCAGGCAAAAGATTCTTTATGATCGCCTTTGCTTTTTTTCCTTTTTATGTGTTAATTATATTTTTAATTAAGTCTATGTAAAAATGCAATATTTTCAGGGGAGAAAAAAATCCTTTCTAATTGTCTTTACTTTTTCCTATTTTCTTGGCTTATTGGTCTTTTCAAGGTGCATGGTAAACATACAGTCATTATATCTGAAAACAAAACTTATATCTTTGCATGAAACATTTATTCTAGATTGCTCATTTTCATAGTTTGGGTGAACTGATACCAGCGTACAAGAAAACTCTGGTAAAAATGAAAGGGTGGGAGTGGGGGGAACAATGTTAATTGTACATGTATATGGCTTCTTCTTCTGAATGGATGGTCTTATCGATGTGAGGATTTCACTCAAACACTATTATATCCATATGTAGCTGGTTCTGAATGAAAATGGTGGTTCTCTGAACTCCAACATGGCATCACAGTGGTCATCTCAAAATATGTTGTTATCACTACTCCACTTGGCTGATTCGTTATTGATTACCTGTCTCATTCTGTTAATAAGTAATTGATTTTTAATCATTGTACAGCAAGTAATAATAAAGAACTATCTGGGGAATGAATTTTAATTGTGTTCATGAACCCACAAAGTTCACCACACATTCCTTCTTTGCACTACACGATCCATTTAGATGACACCACAAGAGCATGGCATCAGATACTCATATTGAAAAATATTTCTTCCATGAAATTATTAAGATGATTTTTCATTCCCATGTATTATTAAATGGGAAGAAAGACAAGGATGGACAGTTGCCATCTTTGTTCCTCTGGTAGAATCATGTAGACAAATAACTATATAAGTGTTTAACTTTAAATTTTCTGAAATGGATGAAACTATGGTTCAATTTAAAGATTATGAGCAATAGACAATTATCAGATTTTACCTTAAGATGCTGCCATGAACATAACACTTCTGAGAAGAGACTGGAATGGAAGTTTTCAGTATGCAAGCATCAGGTATGAACTGAATTGAACCCCATTATCATTGTTCGAGAGCATACACAGTTATTGGTTACTATTTTTGTGTATGACTTAATGCTGCTCATCATTTTCTTTCTTTTCATGTCACATCCAGCTCTTGTGGTTACATCCTGAAATTTGATATGGGAAGTTTTTTTTGTTTTTTTTTTATTTGACCAAGTATTCTAATTGAATACCTATGTTTCAAATATTTTGAAATTGTCACCCCTTAAGGATATTTCCAAAAAAGATATTCAATGTTAGAACTCTAGATAAGAATTTAATAAATTGGGTATTTTACTCCTTTTTTGTAGCTAATTGCATTTTATGAAATTAGATGGGGTATTTTGAGAACACCACAAAGCAAAAACATATGCTACAGGACTGAGTCTTAATCATCAAGTTGTTAATCGTGCCTTTTGTGCATCAAACAGCTTGACTTGCATTCTACAGTTTCATACTTTGCATAGGGTCTCGTTTTGAAAGAAAAAGAATTTCCCAGGTTTTCCTCACTGGTTATCCTGGCTGTTTAAAACAGACCTTGTGTATCTTGGGTATTGTTAAAAGAACTTTTAATTCCCTTTAAATTGGTGTATGATTGATGGGTGTGTTTTGGGTTATACAGTATACAGCTTGGCCTTACTTCAGATGTGCACTATAAAAAAAACTGATAGCTCTGCTTGGTCATTTTTGCTTCCTGGACTTCAAAGATAAATTGTAAAAAAATGAGCCAATAACTTTTTTAACTTTTTATATATTTTGTAATTCATTTAATGCACTTTCAGAAGCTGGTATTATCCACTCTGGCAAAATTCATTTTCCCTATTTTAATAACTGCTAAAATTAGTGTGTTTGGACTAGTTCAGGCTGATTTTTCAAGCACATGGGAGCAATCATTTTGATCAGCTGTGTGCTTAGATCATACACAATTTCCACAACTACAACATGTAATGAAATTTCAGTAAATGAAAGTAGCATAGATGTATGCTAACATTCTCTACACTGTGCATGTTGCAAATGCAAACAACTTCACCTTAAACCAGTCACTCTGTCAAAAGTATGTCATATCTGTGGAGCGCAACTTTAGTGACCAAGACTGGTTCAGGGAGCATTTGAATATATGGCTCTATTTGAGTGAGTGTTCTAGCAGTGCTTAAATACTATCATTTCAAATGTGCAAGGAACATCTACAGGAATTTAAACCAATAATAAAAGTTTATATTGATTGAATGTGCCATCATACAACAATTGACTGTGCTTATGGCAGGAGCAATATGCTGACAACTTTTGACTATTTGCTTAAAATTAAATTGCATGCATAATTTGTATACTTTGAATAATTTCTTTATGCATTTTTAGTTAAATCATCTGCATAAAACACACAATTACACTACTTATCTAGAGCTCTGATTTTAATCTAAGAGTACATTTGTTGATATAACAGTTACTTTGTATGTTTTGGTTATACAGTTGAATACCAATTATTTGGATGCCCCTCGTTCAGCAGTTCACTCATACAGACTCCTACTACATCCCCAAAAAATTTAATTCCCCAAATGATTAAAATCAATTATCCAGATGACCTATTTTTAGGATAAAATTATTGTCTGCTCATGGGTCTGGATAATAAAATTTTTACTATTAGTACAAGATAGATATGTATAGGTATAACTTAATTGAAAAGAAATACTTGTTGGTATTTAAAGTTGTTTTGCCTATCTATATACATTATTTCCATTCTTCTTGTTTTACTTCTTTTAGGTGCTCACATATTCTACAATTGAGTCAACAAAAGAGCCTTAGACTGACAGCCTGTTCCATGGGTGCTTATGATGCTGAGTTTGAGGAGGCTAAAAAAAGACTGAATGCACTAAAAGACGATCCTGGAAATGAAAACAAGCTGAAGATATATGCCTTGTTTAAACAAGTAATGGAAAAAGATACTTACTGTATATACTCGCATATAAGCAGGGTCCAAATGCAAACAACATATAATAATAATAATGATGACTTAATAGAGCGCTTATTCTTTTAAAAAGCTCTAAGCACTTTACAACATAATGTTAACACATAAAGGCATTTTTTAAAAAAACAGTTTGCATACAGACAACATATAAAAACATGAAAATATCTCACAAACAATATCAAAGACAAATGAATTATTACACACATAACAACATGAAACATGAATTTACAATATGATATGAGATTATGTAAATTTAAGTGAGATGCTATTTGAGACGGAACAACTTTTTCTAGGACATTTGACATGAATGAGAGGTTAGAGACAGGGCGATAGTTTTGCAAGTTGTTGGGGTCAAGGGTTGGCTTTTTCAAAAGGGGCTTTACAATAGCAGTTTTAAAAAGTGATGGAAAAACAACGGTAGAAAGAGAAGTATTTATGACATTGGTCAGAGCAGGCAATACAGCATCCTAGCACTCAGATAGCAGTGATGTAGGAATTGGATCTAGTTCACATGACTTTGGGGTGCACTTCTTTAGGACTGTTCGTAGAAAATCCATAGATACAGGCTGAAATGTTGTGAACGGGAGTTTTTGAAATTCTGTATCATAGCTATAGAGTGAGGATGGGTCAGGTTGTGTGATGCTGTCCAGTTGATCTCTGATAGTTTTCACTTTGTCATGGAAGGAATTTGCAAACTGATCTGGTAGACTGTCTGGGGAGGCTGTGGTTGGAAGTGGTGTAGATTTGTTCTTCTCTAATAATTTGTCTGTGATGCAAAAAAGCTGTTTGCAGCTGGTACTTGCAGTGATTTTTGTACTGAAATAGGTGGATTTTGCTGCATCCACTATATTGGTGACATTCCTTTTGGCAGCTTCATAAATCTGCTTATGTATTGTCAAACCAGATGACAGTCACAATCTCTTGGCTTTACGGCGTTCCCTCTTGGCGGCACGTAGCTTGTCGCTTATGGTGCTGTACCATGGAGCACATTTATTCACAGAGACTCGACTTGAGGTTGTAGGGGCATGCTTATCAAGCATTGAAGTCAGGCATTTGTGGAGTTGTTCCGCAGTGGGATTTTTTTACAACTGTTAGGTATGAACTGATGTCGTTGGATAGTTGAGTTCTGTTAATCAAGTTGATGTTCCATTTTGAAGTGTAAACAGGTGGTGGGTATGGGACAGACAGATCAAGGTGGCATATGATGCATAGGTGGTCTGATGTAAGTTCATGGGAAACAGTAGTGGATCTCAAAATATCATCATCAGGTCTATACACAATCCAGTCTAATATGTGGCCACCTCTGTGGGTTGTATGCTAACTGACTGTGCCAAGTTGAAAATGTGAATATAGTCTAAGAGTTTTGATACATGTGGGTTTGTAGGGCAGTCGAAATGGAAGTTGAAATCTCCTAGAATCATTAAGCTGCTATAGGTGGAATTACAAAATTCAAGGAGGGCTGGGAATTGTTCCAAAAACAGAATCAGATAATTTATTTTTTTGACCAGGTGGTGGGCAATAGAGGCAAAAGAAATGGACTGACCTTTTCTGCAGTGTTAGAGTTGTTTGAACGAGTTCAAAAGATGTATGTTCAAAATTGAAGCTGGATGTGAGACACAAGAAAATTGTGTTTTTGGCAATGGCAGCAATGCCTCCTCATGAGGGGCATGGAAATTACATCATCCTGTAGTCGTCGAGTGTCAAATCGGAACATTTTCCCTCATCTCCCGATATATTAAGCCAGGTCTCAGTCAAAAATAAGATATCAATGTTATGGTCGATGATAAAATTGCAGATTTCTGTTAGTTTTTCTGGTGTTCCAACTGATCGGGCGTTAAATGATGCAATAAACAGTAGTTTTAGGAAATTAGAGGTGGATGGTAGAAGAGGTACTTGTATCTTACTTGTAACATAGACCCTGATCTGTTATTGCATAATACGCCGGCAGATCAGGGTCTGTGTTGTTTGTTCCACTGATTAGTCCATACAAACCGCATAGACCCAGATCTGCCGGCGCATTGTGCAATGGCAGATCTGGGTCTATGCAGTTTGCAGTTGGTATGGGATTCTACACGAGTAAATATGGTAGCTCATGCTGTGTATGATAGCTGCAGTGAGACTTTATTTCACAAACTAGGTCTTAATAAGTTTTTTTTGTAATGATATTCTGATTGAAATCCATAATTATAATTATTTATGTATCCTTGTTTTAAAACTAATTTAATTTTATAGGTAACAATGCAGTCTAATACTTTTCTTATGAGGTCAGTTTCATCAGTGAAGAAATCTTACTGATATGTATGTTCTTTATTTTCCTTTTTTCATCATGATCAATGACAGTTAATATTTTAGTCATTTATTCACTTTAACTACAGTGTATCAGTTCTCTGTAGGCCTATGACCCTTGGAGTTCTGGACATGTTGGTTTTCAGAATTCAGGGTTCTAATGGGAAGTCCAGATGAGAACAGAGGGAGTCTATTTGTGGTTGGATCATCATCATATTCTAAGCAAATCATTGAAGGTTTACCATAATCAGTCTTATTTGATTTTTACTATTTATATCTTCTGGTTTAATTTCAATTTTTACTTTATGTATTAACAACTTTGGAATATTAGAAAGCTTTTTTTTTCATAGGGCTTTTTCTGGTAAACTTTAGTGGAAAATGTGCATCCACAGGATTCAGAGTTTCAAACAACTTCGGGTCCATGACAAGCTATCTAGAGTATAACAGGCTGCACAGCCTTGGAACATTGGAGTGCAAGACTAGTATTTGAAGGTCCACAGAATGCACAGCCTTAGAACATTGGAGTGCAAGACTAGTATTTGAAGGCCCACAGAATGCACAGCCTTAAAAGACTGGGAGTCCAAGACTAGTACTGTAGTATCATTTATTTTCGTAGGTCTCAGTTTTTGTGCTTTTGTTAAAAAAATATAAAAAAAATGATTTTCATGGGCACTTAAATTTGTGGTTTTGCCTGTCAAAGTTTGCAACAGTTTGCATAGTTGTATGTATTTAATTTTGTTGATTAACCTCTATTAATACCCCAAATAAAGAATACAAAATAACAAAACAGTGCTGACGACAAACGGTGGTTGCTTCAATGGTTAAAACAATACTACCACCTGTAACAGCACAAATCAAACACCTATCAAGATCAGTCACTGATACTCAAAATCTAAAGGAGCTGATGCAACCAACAATACTAAGTTAATTGGTTATTAAAGTACATGTGTATGATCTATTCCTTAAAACACTGTCCATAAAGTTGCACCATCAATTACTTTCTGACGATCATAGCGTTACGACAGTAGCTTAAGAGTGGTAAATTTCAACTTAGATCCCTCTCGATATGGATAATGTCATCATTCCACATGTGAACCAAACACATGAGCAGCTGCTCCTTGCTTAATGCAATTTGCAAGCAGTGTCAACATTTGATGTGTTCCGAGCCCATCAAAGTGCAAAGTTGCTAACTAAATTGAAGAACAATGGAATCACTTCTTTGTTTGAGCCTGCCTCATGTATGAATGAATTTCATCCACTAGACTTTACTTAAAACTTTATCATTCAAGCCAATTCATGCTGAATGGATAATTGTGGCTCACGCGAAAATGTGTGAAATATCGGACCTAACTATACATGGCTTTGAGAATGCTGGACTTGTTTAATTCAACAATTTCATGATTATTTATCTGACAAACATTTGTGTGTACCAGCAGACTTGATTGACACAATCTTGAGTCAGTGGTTTTGTCCAAATATCAGTGAAGTGTGAGCTTCAATACTCTGCAGTAATTAGTGTATATACCAAGTGCATTATTGGTAATTGTGCTTCAAGCAATAATTCTAGTATTTTACAGTCATATTGTTTTTTGGGATTAAGCATGCATGGATAAAATGAGACATGCTTTCACAAGGATTGAAATTTTTCAGCAACAGTTTCACTTGAATGAAGAATCGATTTGAATAAGTATTAAACCTAATTTTGGTATACTAGTATCATTTATTATTCTTTCATTTTCAATAATACTAGTGTTTGAATATCTTACGCTTGTTCTCGTTTCTCTCTGTCGTTACATGTGTCACAACATATCGATTTAAGGCAGTGAGTGGAAATTACAGCTACCAGATATTGTATAGATACATTTGAATTGAAACAATATAAAATACATTATAATTCTTTCTTTGAAAAGGGTTAAAATAAAACAAACACATGTAAATGCTAATTTTTATTTCCAGATTAAAGAAATGACATTGGTTTATCAAATAGCTTTATTGATTTATAGCAATGAAACATAGTAAGAAAATGGATGGGGGGTTGCATCTTTATCATATGTAGCTAATTTTTCATTGGGTCTTTAAATTCATGGTTCAGGGCAACAATGAAATCCATGAAAATTGGTACCCCACAAAAATTAGTGATACTACAATATTTGAGGATCCACAGGATGCACAACCTTAGAACATTGTGAGTCCAAGACTAGTATTTGAGGGTCCACATGATACACAGCCGTTGAACATTGGGGGTCCAGGACTAGCTTTTGAGGGTCCACAGGATACGCAGATTAGAACATTGAGGAACCAAGTTTGTTATCTGAGGATCCAGGATTAACATCAAATGCTTACAGAGAGATCTGTAAAAAAAAAAAAAAAAACATTATGAAATTTTTTTTATTTTTATCATCATGATTGACAAGTAATACATTTGTATTGCCTTATTCAGGTTACTGTTGGAAAATGCAATACTCCCAAGCCTGGAGTTATGGACTTTGTGGGGAAGGCAAAATGGCAAGCATGGAGTAGCCTTGGAGACCTTAAGCAGGTATTCTAGCGCATATGCCTGTGTATGGCCATGAAAAGAAAATAATGCAAATTCCACAACTTGTCATGCCAAAATCTGAAATAATTATGGAATCCAGTGTTGCACATAGGATCCCAAAAGCAGGGGACAGTGTCCCCCTCCCTCCAAATTGAGGGAACATGCACCATTTTAGAGGGACAAATGAAAATTCTAGTATATAATGCACTAATAGTGCTATAAAAATGAGATAATCTTGTTTGCTCTGACAGTTTTGCCACCATAACTTTGTGGTATGCACTTAATTTTCATATTTTCCTTGAATACTTACATTATTGCAATAAAAGTTTTATCATGTGCTGAAGTAACTCATGAAAACATTAGCATAATTAAATATCTAGTTAACCTGAAATGGCCTGCACCATGCAATTTTCTATTCTGGATCTTGCTCTCATTTAACTTTAGTGTACACTCATTATTTACCAGCATTTATTATAATAAATACCTATGTTTTCTAAATTACTTTTCTTTTTAAACTGACAAATCATTAATTAAATGACAGATTGTGTATTTGCATAAATTTAGTCTCTTTTGTCATTATTTCAACCTCAAATTAAATTAAATCTTCCTCGCCGTAGGGGTGACATTAACCTAAAAAATATGTCACACTAACAGCCATCAAACACTTTACATTGCAACTCGGCAGACTGCCACAAACTTTGAATGTTTTCATTGCCAGATACATTGTTTTAAAATAGATATTCATTGCCATCTTACAGTTTTATCACCTTTTGTTACTTTGGACATTGCTAGCACCAACAGAGACATGGGTGGACATCCACTAATGAAAAGTTGTGTGGGGGTTTTCTCTTTTTTTTTTTTTTTTTTTTTTTTGACGAAAATGCATGCCCAGGGTGGTACATAGGAACAAGGTTTGGGGGACCTAGGAAAAATAGGAAAAAAAATTGCAGGAAACCGGCGAGCCAAAGCTCAATGTGCAACACTGTGACATCACTGTTATTCTGTGTCTTAACATTTGTGTGAATTTATTATATTCAGCTACATTCACAAATTAGAATAATTGCACCTCATCATTTGGCAATATGTTGTATGTACTATGTTGATTTATGTACATTGACATGAATATTTAGTTTCTTCATTGAAATTTTCAAATTGTATATACCAATGGATTTCTTTATATTTACATTTTTTTTTTCTGTGTTATTCTCAAGCTTCTGTTTTAAAGATGTGAGGACACATAAAATCTTTGTGCTTTGTGCAGGAATATTTGTTTTTGTCTCTCTGATCGTGACAGTATTTGTATTCAAAAACTATTTTACCTGACACTTTAAGACATTGGAAGAGAGTGTTCTCTGATGTATTAGTGTATGATACAAAATTGGCCAATGTGACCTAGTCTTTTGGATAAATATTTGTCATTCACTACCACCCTCTAACTGGTTCAACTTAATAACCACAGAGATTGTCATTTAAGACAAGAACAAAAATATCAGTGTTTCTGGTAACTGATCAACCCTAATTTTGTGTTTTTGTTTGTTATGCCATTGACTGGACCAGGATTGTGCACTGAGTTTGCAAAGTCATACATGATGAAAATTGTGGTTTCTTAATTCATTTATGTAACACTGTACACAGTTTACAAGAGTCTGTAACCAGTATGTCACATTCAATATGGTGAGCTCAGGAGCTCCAACAAGTGTGGTTGCCATCACATTTAAAAAATGTGACTATTTATATGAAAAGAAATTGATACAATCAATCCCACTTTGCAGAATAATAAATTATACAATCAATCTCACTTAGTAGAATAATAAATTGATACAATCAATCCCACTTAGCAGAATAATAAATTGATACAATCAGTCCCACTTAACAGAATAATACATTGATATAGTCAGTCCCACTTAGCAGAATAATAAATTGATACAATCAATCCCACATAGCAGAATAATAAATTGATACAATCAGTCCCACTTAGCAGATTAATAAATTGATACAGTCAATCCCACTTAGAAGAATAATAAATTGATACAATCAATCCCACTTATCAGAATAATAAATTGATACAATCAATCCCACTCAGCAGAATAATTGATACAATCAATCCCACTTATCAGAATAATAAATTCATACAATCAGTCCCACTTAGCAGAATAATAAATTAATACATAGCAGAATAATAAATTGATACAATCAACCCCACTTAGCAGAATAATAAATTCTAACTTTAAAGATTACCATTCAGTTGTAAAAGGGTATAACATAAGAGTGAAATGTTAAGTCACTATTGATCATGCTGCGACTTTCAAGTTCCAGGTGGACCCAGTGCATACCTTCAAAGACTTTGTTAATAATTTTCTGATAAAAAGTGTACAATATATAAAGTAGACCAGATAGGAGCAGCCTTCAAACCACTGGAGATTTAGAGGAATTAAAGTTCTGAAGAAGAAACCATGAAAAAGGCAATGAATGCTTTTGAAGTACTGATGTCAAAAGGCAGGGAATTTCAACCCCAAGAAAACTAGCAGGGTTTTATTATTAACTATATGCCATTAATGAAGCTGAATACACATACACACATACACAATCACATGTAGGGGAGGAAAAGAAAGAAATCAGATTCAAGCATAATTTTTCAAGATTGTAGTAATTGACCTTTTCGGATTTTATAAGAATGCTCTGCCCACTAATTAGCAAAGTTATTTCATTAAAATCTTGGGGGGGGGTCTCATTGAAGAAATCTTGCTAAATGACAGGACTTGTAATGAGTCGTGAAAATTTCATAAAAATTTCAGAGATGTCAAAGTGATAAAGATTTGAAATTGTGCATGTTATATAGCACAACACATACGTGTCACCAGCTGCGTTTCTGACAGACTGTTTGACCAATCCACATGTGGGGAAAAAATGTAAACAGAGCTGGGTAATTAGATTGGTCAGCAGGCCATTGAATTTCTTATGCACTGGTTGATTGACAGTCATTGTTCTAGGCTGAGAGGTCAATTCAGTTCTAGTCCATAAATGAATCAGTATATCAACATTTTTGTACAATCCTGTTACAAGATGTCTGCGTCTAGTGCACTTCATTGTGGGGTATACTGCAGTGTTTTCTCTAGGATGCATGATTGTGTGAATCCCCCTAAATTTAATGAATTCTCCCATTAAAAATGAGTGAGCACATACACAAAATTCACACAGTTGATTTGCTCTGAGCATAAAAAAACATTCATCAACAATAAGAAAGCTCAGGCTGATCACAAAAGCACATGATTTCTAAATTAACATCCATAATCAAACATTTACTAAGTGACTTTCTGCAATTGAGCAATGAGATTCTTTCTTTGATACCTAGTTATTAAAAGCATTTTACCAAATGGCATTTTATGAGGTTGTATAATGGTACATATGCAGTTTTTAGTATTTAGTGTGTCTCTGCTGTTACATGCAGTTCTAATGCATATGACATAGTGCAATTGTCAAAGTACATGATCTCTGCCACTGTGCCGATAATGAAGATAAACAACTACGTTTTTTATCTTTATTCATTAAAAGTTATTTATCACACACACACATTTGTTGAAACAAAATATAAAGAGTCTATTCATAGATACTGTTCTCATATAAAAACTGCTCCCTCCCCTCATAAAAATAAAAAAATGACCCCTTACAAAAATGCATGGGCGAATTCTCTCTCTCTGTGAAATTCCTTGAGAAATCACTGTATTGTAGATTTAGCTTAATATTGTCTCCTTGAATCATAGTTTTGATACATAAAATGACTTCACTGAATGAATTTGACAGGTGTTAAATTTATTGCCTGTACTGAAGTTATTTCATATTTTGTAAATGAGCTATTATAAACAGATAGAGAATTTTTTATAGAGAGAACTTCATCATAAATTTTATGTCAACAAGTGTCATGTATTTTATACATTAAGCAGCAATGAACACTGATGCAAATACAAATTTAGCTAGTTCTTGAAGTCTGTTTTTAAATTTCAGTGTATTGAATGAGTTAATTACAACATTCCTGTATTTGATAATGGCTTTGTTGTTTAATTAAAAAATATGTGAACTTATTGGTTGTACAACATAATCTCATTAATTATATCTTGTCTCAGTAAATTGTTGAAACAAACTACTACGGTTTTCCACTGTTTTTCAAATCCTGCTATTGATCTGATAATTTGATACAAAATACATGGTAGACAGAAAAGAGCAAAAGTCTGAAATACACATTCTAAGCAAAAAAACAGACATTAAACATTAAAGGGACTGTTTAAATATTTGTAATGAATTTTTACATAGTTCAATGAAAATGTGTTGATCTTACATAGGTAAATTTATGAACTTTTTGTTAATTGCACAATAGGAAAGTTATCATAACCAAGATCTTGTATTTTGAACATTTTAAGAATGTTCAGACCAAAAGTGTTACCTATATTTGTCTCGACTTCAGATGAATGTAAATGTTGATGCACACATATTAGCTCCTTGGGCACTCAGACAAAATGAACCAGAAAGATATGCAGCATGTGCAGCCCTCGAGCATTTACCTGTATAGCGCATGTAGTTCTGTGTTTTATCCTCTGTGCCAAGTAAGGGAATTTACTTTATGATTATGGATATCGTATATACTCTCGTATAATCTGATACCAACTGCAAACTGCATAGACCTAGATCTGCCGTCGCATAATACGCCGGCAGATCTGGGTCTATGCAGTTTGTAAGGACTAATCAGTAGAACAAACAACATAGACCCTGATCTGCTGGCACATTATGCGACAGCAGATCAGGGTCTATGTTGCTTGCATTTGGACCTGGTTTATATGTGAGTATATACAGTAGTAGGACTGTGGTTTAATATCCAGCAAAATTAAGTCTCTTCCAGGTAATACAGTACATTCAAATGCTTCTGATTACAAGTAAACACTGATACCATTTGTTTTCAGTGTTACACATGCTGGTTTATTTCTTTCCTATTGATCCCAGAACATCCTCACATGCACCAACATTTTATATTTTGCCTAAATCGGGACAAAAGTAGGTTATATTTTCTATGTATTCTTAACACTAAAACTTAGCTACAATTCACTTAATGACTGTAATTAACAAAAAGCTCATAACTTTTTATGATGTATTGAAAGATAGGTCATTGTCTATCAATTTTTCTATGTCAGAATTCAATAAAAGTGCATAAACATTCCCTATTTAAGCACATGAAAATTATAAGCAAAATTATGATAAAGGAAGTTACAGTTTATGTACAGAAATAAATATGATCAAAATGAAGGCCAGCACAAGTAAATAATACATTTTAAGTGTACATGTATGTAATCAGCAAACATGTTAATAAAAGACAAAACCAAGTGTGGAGACAGTAAGTATAATTTTGTGTGCATAATAGTTTATGTTCCTTACCTGTGATAAATACAGTGAACTGTGATGTGCGATAAATCAAAAGTTTCTAGTGCATCAGTTACCTGGAAATACAGCCATTGAACAATACTCAGTTTACAAATAATGTAAAAAAATTATCCCTACCTACCTAACCTATTTTTATATTGTTATGATATTGTCCATCTGTTACCAATTTTGATTCAGCACAATAACTCAAGTTCTCCACCATCTACAGTTACCAAACCTTGTGGATGGCTTGCACTTGTAGCAGGGAAGAATTGAATATGTTTTGGGGTCAAAAGGTCAATGAAAGAAGAAAAATGGTTTCTGCACAATAATATTAGTTTTCTACATCACAGTCCTGGACCAAGCTTTGTGGATGGCTTACACTTATGGTAAGGAAGAAGCCTATTGAATATGGGGTTAAGTAACTGTGACTCAAAGAGGGAAAACGGTTTCTGCACAGTAACATTTGTTCTACATCACAGACCTGGAATAATCATTGTGGATGGGTTGCATTTGGGGTAATGAAGAAGCCTGTCGATTTTGGGGTTCAAAAATCAAGGTCACTGTGACTTAAGGAAAAACGAGTTTTGCAGAATAATTTTTGTTCTTGAGTAATTCCCTTGACCAAACTTTGTGGATGGCTTGCACATAGGGTAATAAAGAAATCTATTGATTCTGAGGTCTAAAGGTCGGAGGTCACAGCCTTGGCAAGTCTATTAAGTCTGTACCGTAAGTCTAGTTCAAGACCTCTTACCTTGATCAAAGGTCAAGGTCATTGAGACCGATTGGTCAATAATCTCCAGTCAATCATGCCCTGCTAGTGCATGCATAGAGGACTATTATACACAGGACAGCCATATAATGTGCCATTCACAGTACCCTTGTTGGAGATGATGTAATAGGAAACAGGTATTGTCTTGGCCTAATCCATGTATTACAGAGGTGAATATAAGATTTTCTTCTTTACCCCATAGGAAGAGTTCCTGGCACTCAGAAATGTGTGAAAATCTGCTATATATAATGCTGAAATGCTGGATATGACTCAGAATACTAAAATCTTGACAAAGGAAAATCTCTGGAGTCTCACATTTACAGTCAATATGACCTGTTGCTTATCAGCAACCAGCAACAGTTGGACAGTGCCACCCTTATGGTATTGCTTGTTGAACTGGCATTTGATCATCACTGAAAAAATATTTTTACACAATAACTAAATTCTTCACCTTCTACTGTTATTGAACTTTGTAAATATTTGCATTTGTGATGAGGAAGAGGCCTATCTGTTTGGGTGTCAGAGGTCAAGTTCAATGTGACTGGAAGAAGAAAATAGATTTCCAAACAAGAACATTATTTCTACTTCACAGATCTGGGCCAAGCTTTGTGGATGGCTTGCACTTGGGGTAAAAAAAGAAGCCTATCAATTTGGGGGTCAAAGGTCAATGCCACTGTGACAGAAAGAAGAAAAACTGTTTCTTCACAATGACATTAGTTCCACGTCACAGACCTGAACCAAACTTTGTGGATGCAATGTACTTGGAGTAAGGAAGAAGCTTGTCAATTTGGGGGTACAAATATCAGAGGTCAAGATCACTGTGACTGAAAGAAGAGATGGTTTCTGCAAAGTAACTTTAGTACGACATCACAGACCTTGACTAAACTGTGGATGACTTGCACTTAGAGTTAGTACAAGCCTATTGATTTGGGGATCAAAAGATCACTATCACTGTGACTGAAAAATAATTTTTGAACAAAAATGTTAGTTTTTTTACCATGTACCTTCACCAAAGTTATGGATGGCTTAAACATTAGATAAAAAAAAAACTATTGATTTTGGGGTCAAATGGCCAAAGGTCAAGGTCATTGTGACTGAAAGAAGAAAAATGTTTTTTGCATAATAACTTTAGTCCTAGATTATGGACAGTGACGAATGTTTGTGGAGGGCTTGTGCTTAAGGTAAGGAAAAGGCCTTTTGATTTTGGGGTAGAAAGGTCAAATGTCATGGTCATTGTGACTTAAAGAAATTAGTTTCGTACAACAGTTTTTGTTATTGGATAAGTTCATTGACCGAACATTGTGGATGGCTTGCACTTAGGATAAGAAAACAACCTAAAGATATTTAGGTCTAAAGGTGAAGGTCATGGTGAGTCTAATAAGAAAATAATGCTTTCTACATAGTAAGTTTAGTTCAGAAATGCATGCAACCAAAGGTCAAGGTCTTTGAGACCTGTTGGTCAATAATTTCCAGCATCAACCATGTCTTACTGTTGCATTCACAGAGAACTATCAAACATGGGACGGGTGGTAGTCTTGTTAAAGTAAGTTAAAGGTACTAATTACATGATACATGTATGTAATGTATTTATGCTCATACAAAAACTAGCTAAAACCACCAGTTTATAGCTTTTCCCAAGCATAATAAACCAAACAATTGTAAGTCTCCATCAGCCCCTGAGCAGAAAGGTGACGGTTAATGTCAACATTGTCCATATTTCATTTTGACTGGTAGGGAGTAAAATTGTCTGTGCAGGGCTAAGGTAGTGTTATATTGAGATATACTGTTTTGCTGGAGTTTTTTTTTGCCTGTGACAAATGTTGCAACAGGTGAGACACTGTAGTTCCATCATCTGCCTGTACTAGTATTAATAACTTATAGGACTTTGATAACCAGCAGTAATATTCTAGCTTTGCATATATGTGGTCCCACTTGGTTCAAGTACATGCCAGGATCAGTGGTTGCCAGTTAGTGACTCCTTCTCAGTTCTTCAGTTTCCTAGAACTTTAAAGTCACCTTACACAAACATCTTACACAAACATCAGAGTCCCATAATTTGATTGCTTATGAAATTTGGGAGTATTTAATTTTTTTTTAATTAATGTTTTTACATAGCTTAGAGTCCAAGTTATTCAAAATCACTTAAAAATTTATAGGTTGTGTGGATTTTCTTGCACCACTTTTAGCTAAATATCCATCCCCAAGTCAGGACCATTACACAGAAAAGTATGGGGGAAAAGTACCTCTTCACTAATTGTTGATATATTAATAACTTTATGAATATTTAAAAATTCATCAGACTTGTACATTGAACATTACAGACTCCTGTTATCAAGTATGCAAGGAAAAGTGTATGTTGTTGAGTGAATGTTTTCAGTATGATACAGTTATTGAAATCATATTGGTTTGCCCAACTGAAAGTCTGTATGGTCAGTTTAAAACAGATCATAAATAGCTAAAGATTTTCTAAGGTCACTTACCGTATTTACTTGTGTATAAACAGGGTTCAAATGCAAACAACATAGACCCTGACCTGCTGTCGCATAATGTGCTGGCAGATCAGGGTCTATGTTGTTTGTTCTACTGATTAGTCCCTACAAACTGCATAGACCCAGATCTGCCACCGCATTATGCAACGGCAGATCTGGGTCTATGCAGTTTGCAGTTGGTATCAGATTACACGCGAGTATAGATGGTATACTTTTGTTGAATTTATTATTCTCTTTCACAGGTTTGTTATTTTAATTATTAAAATTGTATAAGTATTTTTCTTATTCATTATTTAATAAGACACAAGTCACAATCATTTTATGTTCAATCTCTTCCAAAATTCATAACATTACAATATACTTATGTAACAAGTGATATCATATTGATGACATCATAATGTAACAAGTGATGTCATATTGATGACATCATAATGTAATAAATGATGTCATATTGATGACATCATAATGTAATAATTATGTCCATTTCAAACTGTTCAGTAAGTATTGCTTTTACAGAAGTGTTTATCCTAAAGGCAAAAGTATACTTGTAATTTGATGACTAGCTTTTAGCAACTTGACCTCCATAAAGTGGAAAGTAGGTCTTTTTTATCTAGATATAGACAGAAAATAATTACATACAGAAAAAAAATGTATAAGTTGAGTATTTATTCTATTCAATTTGATTTTAATTTTACCTGTCATTTACTGCAAAATGGTATAAGGTGGGACTTTCGGATGTACTTATTGTTTTGAGATGCAAAAACCAACACTATACAATCAGATTGAAGCATTTTTTAAATTTGTTTACTAAGGATATTGATTATCAGAATAAAATTGGTCACATTTGTCAGGCAAAATAAAATATTCCATCCTGCATCATGGTATCTCCGTTACGTTCAGTATACTTTTATTAAAGTTCTGTTTAAAAAGGTTGCCTTAAGTTTATTAAAGCAGGTTGACCAATTAATTTTCTTTCGGCTTTCAGAGGCCATTATTATTGCAAATATCTCTCAGAAAATCTGGATGTAAGAAATAGATACAATAATGCAAAAAGGTCCGATTATGGATAAAACACTATTGAATCATATGTAGAATCTAATCAGGAGGGTTATATTAACAGTACTCCCTCATTATAATGCTCTTAATGAGAGCCATAGAGTATACAACCTTCTAGTGAGACTGCCTTTTAATGAAGCACATGATACATATAATGTTACTACCACTTATTGAAATGGAATCCATAACCAGACCTGCCTTATAACAGGAATTGTGTTATAATGAATGGTCTTATAGTTAGGGAATGCTGTATTTTGATACCCATAGGAACACAAATAGTTTGATGACACCCCACCCCTTTTTTTTTACTTTGATGCACATACTACAGTCCATTCTCAAATTATTTCAACATTAACAATTTCGGGATATAAATAATTTGAGTATACTTCTGCCTTAATAATATTAGGTATAAATGTGGAACTTTATTGAACAATTAACAATAAAGAATGAAAGTTTAACCTTTGAACTGCAGTTTCTTTGAAATTGCAGTAACTCCACCTGTGAATTGTTAGCAAACTTTTCATATATTGTAGGTACACCTAGGTACATTTAAAATTATAAATTTCCATTGTTTAGCGGGTTGAAATATATTAAATTAAGGCATTTGAGGGGAGGGGATCGCAACTGGAAGGCATGGGGTGGGGTGGTTGTATTTGATGCAGGCTAAACTTGTTTTATGTTCCAAATTGTCATAACAGTGTGTCTACATTTGAAGGATGAAGCCCAAAAGCAGTATATCTCCCTGGTTAACAGTCTTGTTAAAGCAGAAGTCAAGGATCAGCAAACCACTGGTTCTCGATCACAGGGAAGATTCAAAACCCTGCTTATTCAAAGAGATGGGGGAGTGTACAAAATTACACTCAACAGGCCAGAGAAGAAAAATGCTATTGATTTTCAGGTAACATCTTCATTTTATTTTTCAGACACACATTAGTATATAAGCATGCTTCACAGATTCCTTCTTGTCTTAAAGATGTACATGCTAATATTTTGATATTTGTTTTAGATGATAAGTAATGTTTTAGGTCAGTTTTTCTTCTGATGAAACATTCAAGTCATCTGAGATGCATGAATTTTTACATTGATTGGTTGTTAGAAACACATGAATGAAAATTGAAACAGATTCAGAACAAGCATGCTTTTATCAAAATAAACAACTTTTCTCACTCTTATCCCTAATCTAATGTATCCAAGTTTACACAAATCCAATGTCCACTTCACTTGAAGTACATGTACTTAAATATTTGGAAGCATTCTGAAATCATCTCTCATGCAGGTTTTGATAAAACAGTAAGTGAAAGGACACCTCTTTGTATAGGGTTCAGATTCTGTTGATAAAGGACACACTCAGGAATCCCCAATGAAAATCTCTTAAACATTGCTTTTTATTGTAGGGATATATATCTGTTGAACTTGGACAGAATACACTAAGTTTTGTCCAAACTGTCCATTATTACAATAGCCTTTTTAAAAAAAACATGGGGATACCATTTGTAACTGTGCATTTCTTTCTGCCCCCACTGACTGCAGCAGGGACATCTTGATTTGATCCGATTGTTTGCCCATCTCTATATCAATTCTTGGAATCATGTTAACACGATTACTCAGAGGACTGGTCACATGACCATCTAAAACTGGATATAGTCCATTATAAACATTCTACTGATTTACATCATTATACAAGAAGCTGCTTGTAACATTTTGATTTGTGATTTAAGTCATATTTCTCAATGGAAATAAAGTTCTATTGGAAGCAAACTTTGTTGGTTTTCAGCAGTTTGTACAACAGCATTCATTATTAAAGCAATTTTACCCAGTTTTACATGATCACATGACCAGACTTTGCCAGTGTTAACAAGGTACTGGTACAGATCAATTTTCATTAAGTGTGTGGTTTCATTTTGGGATTTAGCTGCTAATAAAAAAAAGTAAAAACAGTTGAAAATTGAAACACTGTGTGAGAAAAAATGTATTATCCAACAATAACTTTGGTTGTCTGATGTAGACTTTCTTACCAATGTTGAAATATGTTAAAATGTTTCCTGGCTCAAATGTACACAGTTCTAACAAAAACTTTCTTTAGAACTTGCAAAGGGATTTCAGTTTGGGTGAACAATATGAACCCAATAAAAATAACCATGAGTCAAACTCCCTGAAGGGATTAACAACAAACCTACAAAACTGTTTCCTTCTATATAGCAGTTATTAATACTTGAAAGTATTTTTCAAAATAATACTCTATGTACATTTTGATCATTTTTGGTATATATTTTGTTCTACCCGAGTATTTTCTGCATTAGTACACTTACATCATCCTATCAATTGATTATTATTCTACCTCCCCTAAAAGTGCATATCATATTCTGCTTAAATAAATGCTCCCCTCCCAATATTAGCAAGTGCCAACCTTTGACTATGATATATCCAATAAAGCACAATCTACATCCTTTAGCATGTTAAATTTTACACACGAGTTCTATGATAAACGAAATCAACGCAAAACAAAACATGATCATGTAAGTGCTATATGAACTTGGCCGTTGCAGTTCAAGTCAATACACATGCATATTTTGGCAGTGATACAAGAGATGTTTGTATTTATGTATGCAATACTATTGTCATACATTTAGTCATAGAGTCAGGGTGAACTAGTAGTGCACCATAATGGGGTGGGGGTAGATATTTACTATGACGTGATGTCTCTACTTGCATGTGCTCAGAAATGTTATTTGTTTGAAAATATTGGTGTGAAATCTTTAGTTCCTTGGACCTTGGGTAGCAAGAGATCATGTGGTTGTGGAGAGTTAGTTGCTTTTTATCACAGAAGTTTACCGTTTGAATAGCTTTTCCCTATTTTTGATAATGCACACATTTGTAGCTATATTCTCAAACTTCCTGTAGTCCGTGGAGTCAATACAAGTTGAATAATTTCATATTTATTATGTCTTTTAAAACCACTCTGTCAATGAGTTTCAGCTATTACCATATTGATCACTTTATCACTCTTTGCTAGTCAAAGTTGGACAGTTTACGTTCAGTACCATTTCATTGCCAGTTTGCATGCCTATATTACCTTATTTAATTTCCAATGTATTTTTCTCCATTCTTTGGTTGCTTCATCAAACCATCGCGATGTATATATTAAACATGGAGTTTCAGGTTGCTTGTGTTTTGTGGTAAATAAACTTTTATTGATTGTGTCCGGCTTTTATGGAATCCATTTTTGTTTGTGAGCTGTGACCTATGACATTGATGTTTAAATATTACAGGTTTGTGATTTATGTACATTTGCACTAAAATGAAGTCGCAATGAATTTATTGCCATCAGTAATATGTTAAACATGCAGACTCTTGATAGATTAATTGAGTAATACCATTATAGGATGGCACAATTTTGTGCTAAGTTGCAACCTCTCTAGCAATCACATCTCGTTTGCAACTATTATACCCTATCATTGGTCTGCCACAGTTTTTCCATTGTAGAACTGTTGTTTTGTTGCTGAAAATTATATAGTCAAGTTACCATACAGAGTCTGAGTCTCAGAGTGTTTATACAGAGTAGAAAATCGCATGTAAAAATGTTTTATAGATTGAAATATGCTGAAACTTATTCATGTACAGTCACTAGCATCAGAATAGCAGCAGGTGGAGTCTACCAATTTGTCACATTTGTCATTGTTGGTGGATTCACTCTGCTAAATCTGATTGGTTCACTGCTGTCATTTGGTTAAAAAACGAAGGTTGTATAAAGGGGTGACTGACAGCACTCACCAGATTACTGCTTAGCACAGTCAAGTTAGATCTGAGCAACATTCTTTTTAAATCGTATCTTTGGGATATATTCATTATTAGTGAATCTTCAAGTCCATCATAATTTTGCGTAACGAAAATTCCAACAATATTCAAGTAAATAACTAGGAATTCTTCATTACCAGAATAACAGTAATAAAGACTGGCAATAAAATAATAATACTTAAAATTGTTTGGACATTTATACCTATATTTTCAGTTTAATTTTGCAAGAGATTTTTTTTTTCAGTTATGGCTGTAAAAATACTAATAAAAGAAGCAAGATTTGGATAATTTTAATTATGCAGATGCAGAGACATTTTAGTAATTATTTAGCTTCTATCTGTCAGGAAATACTTGAGTAAGTAAATACAAGAATGAAATGTGGTATGCATGTTTCTGACCTGATTAGAATTTCATGCTATTCAAATAATTTGTATTTACTCCACCTCACCCCACCCCAGTTTTGCAAGGGAAGCATTTTGATTTGGTCCTGTCTATCCAGCCATCTGTCCATCCATATCAAGAAGCTTGTTAGCACAGTTATGCATAAATCATTTGACATAAACAAATAAAATTATGTAGACATGTATCTATACATATGTAAATGAATTGATTAGATTTTCATGCTATATGAGTGTCTTTTGGATTTATCATTTTTATGCCTCCACTGCTGACATCTTGATTAGGATCTGTACATCCATCCATTAGCACAAGTTTGTTATCACTACTCCTCCTAAACTAATTGGAGGATTGCCATGAAACTTTACACACACACACATTCATCCCAAGGTCTAGTTGGTCCTAAATGAAAATGGTGCTGCTCAGATATCCAGTATGGCCACCACAGCAGCCATCTTGAAAATCTTGATATCGCTACTCCACCTGAATGGATGGTCATATTAACATGGGGTTTTCACCAAAAGACTTATGATGTCTAGTTGGTCTTGAATGAAAATGGTGCCAATCTGACATCCAACATGGCCACCACAGCAGCCATCTTGAAACTCTTGTTATTGCTACTCCTTCTGAATGGAAAATCATATCAGAATGGGGTTTTCACTGGAAGACTTTTTATGGTGCCTAGTTGGTCTTAAATTAAATTTTGCCAACCTGATATCCAATATGACTGCCACATGGTGCTGATCTAACATCCAGTATGGCCATCATAGCAGCCATCTTAAAAATTTTTCTATTTGCTACTCCTCCTGATTGGAAGTCACATCGACGTTGGGTTTTCACCAGAAGACTAATTATGATATCTAGTTGCTCCTGAAGGAAAATGGTGCAGATCTGACCTCAAATATGCCAACCACAATGAACATATTGAAAATCTTGTCACTTTGTCCGAAATGAAAATGGTTCCTACCTTATATCTAGTATAGCTGCCACAGTGGCTAATTTTAAAATCTTAGCACTCAAGAATATCAGAGATGGTTTCAACATTCAGCAGTTAAAAAGAAAATATGGTCTTATCTTGAATTTCTGCAAATTCTTTTAGGATACTTGAGCAGCATTCCCTTCGATGGACTCTTTGTTAAAAAATTTTTTTACACATTTTTTAACCCTTTTGGATTGAACATTTTTTAATGAAAAACGTTTTAGCACAATTAAGCAAAAACCACTTGAGGTTGACAGATGAAATTCTGTATGCATATTTGTGTGCAGATGTAGATGATCTGTTCACATTTTCATGCTATTATAGCAATTGTTCCAATTGTTTCTAAAAAAAATTTACTTTTTGTCTGCAGTGATTTGTTGGGGTTTTTTTTGCCATTTAAATGAATTTTGTGAGCATTATCAGGTTTTGGGGCTTCTAGACATAGTCTTGATGGGTCTATGTTTGCAAACAGAAATCTTGTTGAATCTATACAAAGTTCTGTTATTTATGGACTTGTATGTTTTTTCATAAAACCTTGTTGGCACAATTACACAAAAACTGCTTGACCAAAGCAAATGAGGCTTTCTGTACATATTTATAAGCCTACGTAGATAATTTAATTATATTTGGGTGCCTTTGAAATGATTTTCCTTTAACTGGTTTTAAGACTTTGTGCACTTGGACCTTCAGACATGTTTCACTGTATTATTTTAGATGTATGAAGAATGGAGCCAGGCCTTAAAAGAGGCAGCTGAAGATAAGGCTTGTACTGTGGCTGTTGTGACAGGTAAGCTTTGCTTTTTAAGCATCAAATCAACAAAACTTTAAAGATAAAACGAAAACTTAATTTGAAATGCAGAATGGATCTTCCAGTGTATATTATTAATGAGCATTTGACACAATGTTGTTCAAGAAATTTAATACTGCTTTTTACCCTAACATATGTGGATATGAATTATGTTTTCATCATGTCATGACCTGTTCCAAGAACATTAGATTTTTCAGACTCTCAACCCAGCCCAACCCAGCCCCATAATTATGACCTGTCAAACTTGAATTTCCCTAAAATGCATTTTTAACTTTAAAAAAAAGAAAATCAGTTGGGTCATTATTATTTAAAACTTACTACCCTCACAAAGGATTAAACTGTCTTTAATTTATATAGTTTTTATGTCACACCATAAAAGTTTTAGGGCATTTAGTGTGACCATTGTCCATCTATCCAGCCATCCATATATCTGTCCATCCCATACATGTGATTCTACTGGTGAAAGGCCAAAAATACTGTTTTAAAAGCCATCTACTGCACATACTGTTTTATAGTTGAAATTTACCACTTTTGAAAACTACAAGAATTTTTTTTAAAAATAAATAAAGAAATCCAAACACAGTATTTTTATGCATTCTATCAACACATTAGACAAACGATCCAGAACCAGTCTGCTGGAGACCGGAAATGTTCCACCGGTACAACGACCAGTGCGATGATACATGACAGAGTAACAGGATTAGAATTGTTAAAGAACAGTCAACATGTGTACGCAGCAAGTTGTCATTTGATTACCTTATTGTTGTAATTTGGAGAGTTTAAGGCCAAATGCGGGATATTTTTGAGGTGTTATAAGTAATAAAGGGATCAAAGGTGGTCCATGATGTCTTATGAGCCTTTGATGAAAATCGGCTGACCTTTGGCAGAAGGGAGATCAAATGGAGAGACCGACCATAAAAAATTATTTTGGCAGACACACTAGAGTAAGTATTTTGATTTTTTGTCTTATTCAGTTATTATTGTATTGTTCAAGATGTTTTAAGAGGAATATTGAAGGACAGCTCTTACATTTTTGGTTCAATTCATGTAAAAATGCCGAAACGTGTGCTTTCTCACAATGCTAAGAAACCACCGGCTAAGAATACAACAAGTTCAACAATGCTTAGATATCAGAGTTTAAGTGTGTGCTTTTGCGAGTAGCAAAGGTCCTGAGTTTGCATTGTGTGCTTCAAAGGTATGCATCTTTTGTATTTAATAAACTATTTGAAGTTTTCATGCACATAAATTAAGTTCAAGTCCTAGATAAAATATACGAGTTAAAAATATATTACAATATAATTAATTTTAAAGTTGGGAGAAAGTATTCATAAAACCATAAATACTTCATGTATTTTTTCATTGTTTACTTCAAGTCTAAATCAATCTCTATTTTTTTTTTTTATTACAGTGGTGAAACTTGCCAACAGATTTTGGGATCTGAGCCATGAAGAGAAAGAAACCCTTGAGGATGATGCTTATGAATTCATCTTAAGTCCTAGTCAGGAACTTCCTCCTCGGGGTGAACATAGCTTGGAGGAGTATTGGAGACCAGTCAGCAACCTTACAAACCCAGCATCAGGAAAACTGAAGTTAGAACTTCTTTACAGGCTGAGCATGGTTGTCCTGTAATTGCCATATTCTAATGCTGTATAGAGAGGACATTCTCCTTTTTCTGCAAAATACAAAGTGATTCAAGGGGAAATCTGGACCAGAGAACTGTTGAGAGCCTGTTAAGTGCAAAGCTTAATAATCACAATGAATGTCATAAGTGGTCAGCAGACAGTGATCTTGTGAAGGAAACTAAAAATGCTATTCAATTTTATTTTCAAAAATCTTTGCAGTGAACTAACTATAAGATAAATAACTTTTCCATTTTCATTAATTGACAACATACTGACTTGTATTAATTAATTATTATATTCAAAACTTGCTGTTTTATTATAGTATGAAGAGAATACATATTATGGCCAAAAATGTACTTGTTTTGTTTTCACATAAAATTTACGCCAGTAAAAAAATCTACTGGTTTAGAAGCCAATCTACTGATCAAAATTTTTAAATCTACTGGTTTGAAATCCTCGTTCTGTCACATGTATGCCATTCATCTGTCCATCCAGGTATGATTTGCCTTTAGGTCAGTTTTAGGCACTCTGGAGGGACACCTGTGTACCATTAATACATTTCTGTTTTTTCAAGATCAGTCAATATCCAACTGCACCAAAGAAACATTTGGTTGCAAGGGAGTTATCTATTAGTAGGAACACAGAATGCAGAAATGCTTGTTTAACTCATTAAGGCAGAGAGACGCAATTTTATGTCATGAGGTAGTACCCTTCTTCCATAGCCTGTGATATCATCACAGTTCACAATAAACCCAAGCGGGTGGTATTAGAGAAAAGAAGAAAGACATAGCTTTACAATGATGTCAAGTAATGTAGAGATTCTGCTCACATTTAAAATTACATCGGGAAAAACGCCATTTTGAGACCCAATTTTCTTTACTAAAAAAATTGCGGTTGCAGGACAAGAGTTTTTGTCTGGATTTTAGACTTCCACTCATTAGATCTGAAGCATACCTGACCAGACTTCACACAGACAGATGAAGCTTTGTAAAAAAAATTGGGTAACTTTAGGATTCAGGGTAAAAGGGGACAAGCATGGAAAAATCATGGGTCCAATACGAAAAAGAAAAAAAAAGAACAATGTTCACCCATCTGCTCATGCGCTGGCCTGATAGCCAATCCAAAACAACCTCTCTTACATATCTAAGCAACTGTTGATAGGAAAATCCCTCTGAATCAGACATGTTTGGATTCCATTGGAAATAACATGAAAACATTCTCTTCTACCCTAATCTTAAGTGAAAATGCAAAAAAGCTCCTGCCTTGATGAGTTAAAACAAAAAAAATTGGAATTAAGGCATGTTACTGCATAACCTGAAAGAAAAGATTTCCTTTGAGAAGATAGCATGTTCAGCTAAAATAATAGGGGCATAACAACTATTGTTAGGTGCATAGTGTACTGACAAATAGAGGTACAGTGTATAACCATACCTGCCATATTCCCAGACAGTGTTGGGGTTTTTTTTAGACTCGAAAAGTGTGTTTTTAGGTCCCAAGGGGGGTCAGTGCATGTGACCCAAAAAATTAACATCCAGTTGATAATAATCTATCTTTTCATATGGGCCTAAAGAAAACAACTGGAAATTTAAATTTTAATAAATGAAAATAACATGGAGGTTTTTTTTAAGCATCTAATACACCTTATGGGGGCTTTACAGGTAATACAACGGTAATAAACGCCTCTCTCCAATAAGGGTGTTAACGCTATCTCTTTATCAACACAAATCAACTGTGTAAACATGGGTGTGTGCTTAATATTGTCTTTCAATCAATCTATTTCATGGTTAAAATCATCCTGAAAACCATGGGTCAATTAATAGTTGGTAGTTTAAAAAGATTAAGGTAATGAAAAATAATAAATAGAACTAACCTGAATGTTTCATTCAGTGTGTCAAATATGTTCTGGTTTGTCCCAATGTTACATACAGGTGGTGGTGTTGCTATGTTGACAAATGTTATACACTCCAGAATGACTAAAGTCAGTATGGTGTTTGCAGTATGAATGAAATGTTCTCCCTTGCTGCTGTGCTTCACAAAGTCAGATTCCATCAAACAGGAGTTCTGAAATTTAGGTTTTCTGGGCATTGCTCGCTTCACAGATGGCTCATCCTTCTCTGAATCACAGCTGCCTTTCAACATTTTGCTATAAAAAATGAATCATACTTGTACACTATTCCAACTACCTAGTAAATAATCATATTTTGCATTTTATATATGGAACAAAATCCCATTTCAAAGAAACATTGCCGCTGTTCGCAAACTTGCCAATAATCTTTAGTAAAGAGGGCTTAAACATTCTCATTCAGGGCACTGATGTGTACGGTAGTGACTTTTGTTCTTCAACAACATCTCCTTGATTTACCTAACTTCAAATAAATCGGGTTGTTCCACTTGGTATATTTTACCCATGCAAATTAGCCTAATGGGCTCCCCAAAAGCAGTGTTTAAAGGAATTAACAGGGCATCACCGTAGCTATTATCAGTCAGGACTGTTTACCATTTATACATGCTACAAATTATAGACATATATAGAGGTGGTTCAGAAATCTCTCTCTCTCTCTCTCTCTCTCTATCTTTTTGTTTTTTTCTTTTTCTTTTTGAGATTACTGAAAATCATGTTTTTCGAAACGTGACTGTGTCAGGGGATTTGGGAGTCAAAAATGATGCTTTTAGCATGACAAGTCATGTTATGGCAGCTATGTATAGCATGGTGCCAGCCAGAAATTGCCCATATGTAACACCAGTTTGTATGACCCCACTGCTTGCTGTGGAAATATCTTGATTTGATCCTGTCCATCCATCTATACCTGCCTCAGCCCACCCTGCAAAGCTTGTTGACATGATTGTACAAAAAAATACTTAATGTTGACATATGAAATTTGGTAGGCTTGTTTGTATGCATATGTTGATAACCATGCCACATAAGTAATTTTTACAATGGGGAAATCTTGATTTGATCCTATCCATCCATATGTCAGTCCCAAAATGCTCATGAGCACAGTCACACATAAACTACTCAGTGTAGACAAATGAAATTGTGAAGGGATATTTGTATGCATTGGTAGACGACCTGATTAGATTTTCAACCCAATATAGCAGTTTTTTTTAGATTTTAATGCATTTGTTTTAAACTTTTGGATTTGGATATTTTGATGAAAATCTGTGTGCATGGTAAAGCAAAACCCACATAAGGTATGCAAATAAAGTATGGTAGGCATAAATTTCTGAATGTTTTGGACCTAGACATTTTGGTCTGCAGTGGGGACATACATGTTTTGTAAACACAAATCTAGTGTTAATTATTTTTAACTTTTGTTGAATTAGACTTTTTGGTGAAAACCCTGGTTGCCACTTGAAAAGAAACTGTTTAACAGGCAAATAAAATTGGTATGCATGTTTGTATGAATATGTAGATGATCTGAGTAATGCAATAAAGCATATTTTTGAACTCTTTGGACATAGATTTTTATGGACTGCATTGGGGGCATGTGTGTTTTACAGACACATATTTAGTTCCTTATTAATATCTTATAAGTGTCTGAATGTATCATATTATGACACACTGGGTTTATTCTAGGACTCCACTATTGCCGGATTCTTGCTAATTTATAAAAAATAAATCATGCTGAAAAATCAACCATCTGCCTGAAAATAGCATATCAAATTTGCAAATACTACATTTATTTTTTAATTAAATCCCCCACCCCTTATTTTCAGTTGGATTTTTTTGGGGGGAGGGGGAGGCTTCCACTCTTAAAATTCATTTCCAGAATAGACCCTGGACACATAAGGGCATTATTTATGTATTTATCCAAACAGAAACAATGGTCATTTTTTATCACAAGGACACATGACTTCTGCTGAATAACACAAATCTTAAAACATCAAAATGCAAGGGGTTTTTTTTCTTCTAAATAATTGTACCCAAAGCTTTGAATCCAAATTATTTTTATCTAACCAAGCACTGTAGAACATGGCAAGCAGTGGAAAATCTTCTGAATTCAACTCTTGCATAAAAATATACAATTATTTCCATATTTCCCCTTGTTTAGAGATTATATAATGTAATGTCCACCCAAACATGTGATATTCAACGTACTTGTAAAAATAAAAGCAAGAGTTTCCAAAACATCTGAGGCTGGGTAATATGATGGTCATACAGTGTCAGATTTGGGGGTAGGGGTGGGGGTATTTCAGTCGACCTTCTCCCTTTTTTTCTAGTTAAAATTCTACACATTAAGTGGAAACTGAGAAAGTTGGTAATTTTTTGGCAAAATGAAGAACATTTTGTCATAACTGAACCCAAGAAGAAAAAGTCCTGGATATGTGCTGACATAATGAGTGAGGGTAATATGATGAGCACAGTTAATATTATCTTAAGGGGAAAAAGACAAAGAGTAATCCAAGATAAATGCAGGGTAAAGGCAAACATTAATTATTTATCCATACACAGCACTGTCTCATTATGACACTCCCCAGCCCTTGGGAGCCATAGATTCTACGCAATTATAATGAAGTACAATATACATATAATGTTTATGCCCACTTAACAGAATGGAATCCATAACTATACCCACCTTATACAAAGAATTGTGTTATAATGAAGGGATTTATAATGAGAGAGTGCTGTATATATGATGCAGAGAGCATCCAGGCATAGGGACCTTTTAAGTTTGTGCAAATAATGCTGGTCCTCCATCAAGTATGGATGCGGTTACTGAAGAGAATGGGACCAAATTTTTAAGAAAGCATCCTAGCTTAAAGAAAACTTCAGTTATTTATCTATATACATATGATGCAGATCTATTATCAGATATTGTCACTTATTTAAAGCTGGAAATTTTTTAAAATGAGTTCACATAAAATAAAACTCATTTTACCAAATTTGACAGCATCCTTGCTTAAGGCATTTAAGGCTTGTACATATACAGATCTGCTGTGTTAGTAGAAAAATCTTTTACCAACTGCAAAAGAAAACTCTTCAAATGAATTTTAATGAAATTTGACAGAAAACATCCTGACTTTAAGACATTTCAAGTTTGCACATATGATGAAGATTTGTTATCAAGTATGGTCACCATTACCTTTAAACAATTTCTTAAAAATCACTAAACACAGATTTAACAGAAATCATTCTGGCATGAAGACTTAACAAGTTTGTACAAATTATGCTAATTCGCTATCATATATTAAAAAAAACAGCTTTTACGAATTGGACCAAATTTGAAAGAAAGTATACTGGCATGAAGGCCTTTTAAGTTACAGAAGATGCTGATCTTCCATCAGATATGGTCACTATTAACCAAAAATAAAAAATTAACAATTTCTCAAGAAACACTTAAGAGAATTTGGTCAAATTTGACAAAAAGCATCCTGACATCAAGTTCTTTCACATTTACACAAATAATTCTGATCTGCCATTAAAGTTGGTTATCTTTACTACAATTAGAAAACCATTAAATAAGTCTTTATTAACCACTCAACAGACTTTGGCAAAATTTGGCATCATGACATCAATGCCATTCTGGTTTGTACAAAATATGCTGATCTTCCATCAGATGTGGCAGCCATGACTAAATATAGATTTTTTTTTAAAAACAACTTCTTCTAAGCAAAAATAACTCAGTGGGCTTCAGCCAGGTATAACAGATACTCCTGATATCAAGCCCTTTCAGATTTATATAAACAATGCCAGTTTGCCATCAGTTTGGCAGTCATTACTGACCCAGCTCACTTTGCCTACAGTTATTGCATGTGGCTGTTAGGCTCATGTCAAACACGTGAGCAAAATCAGAACCACTTTGACCTCTTGTTCTCACTACTAGAAATCAGTCTAAGATATTTCAGTCCTTTGCTCCCATATGACCCCAAATTGCACATACATAGGAGAGAGTATTTCAGTTCAGCAGATGCCTAATAAATGTGGTCCCTCACTATAAAGCACTTAAGTATAATATGGTCCCTCATATAACATGGGTGAGGTCATGAATCCCATTTTGGGGGAATAAATATCGTTTTGATATGAAAAGTGCCTTAGAATGAGGTGACTGCATATATAATGCAGAACACTTTTAAGGCTTTCATGAAAGGCGTTATAGTGAGGGAACCACTGTGTATTGAGGAAATTCAGTGGACCAGACATAATTTGTCATAGAAAAAAAAAAAGGATCCCAGCACTTGTGCCTTGTATCATCATTGCACCCAATGGAGGCAACTTCTTTAGCATGTAGTTCCTTTAATTGTAGCATATTGACAATGATGTGATTGTGTACTGGCCAAGTGTGCCTTGGCATTACAAGTTTTTACTTCTTTCGTCAGGTGCTGGAGACTACTACTGTAGTGGAAATGACCTGGGCAACTTTGCCAATGTGCCACCTGATGGAATTAAAGCAATGGCAGAGAAAGGAGGTGAAATTCTAAAGTATGTTTTACCTTTCAGGTTAAGGATAATTCTGAATTAGTCTTCTTTCCTTCATGCTTTTGATTTTTAAGGCAAATGTGAAAGACTCTTTAAAATTCTCCTTCATCTGAAAGCAAACCATGGAGAAACCTAAATTTAGGAATGCAGAAAAGACACAGTTGCTTCTTGTCTTGCCTGCTTGAACATGGATGAAGTCTGGCCATCACTATTTCAGTGACAGTATCCAGAAGGATAAAGCAATTGACTGACTGTCACACAGAGGAGTAGGGTAGCTGAAAATATCCCTAACATGTAATGTATGTTCAATATTTGCATAGGGGAAATCAGCATTTGAACACAGGAAGTAAACAGAAATCCATTTGAATGATTAACAAAGCTGGGAGAGACATTAAACTCTTTTTGCCAACATATTTTCCTTGGTTTGATTTCTGCATCAATAATACACACAATGAGAGCATATCCTGCATTATCTTTGTCAAATCTGTGTAATTTACCTATGTGTCACTCAAAGTGGGCAGATCAAAGGATGATCAAAAGCCTAAGCAGAATGCATATTGTCAGTTACATGAGTATTTAACACAAGTACTTTTGACTCGGGATCTTCACATGGGATGGTCAACAAGTGTAATTCAGTGACTAAGATTAAAAAAAGGTAATAGTGGATTATGTTACAGGATTGCATGTGCAACCTATAATAAAAGAAATATTAGCATTCTTTGCATCAAGAAGACAAACTCTTATTTCAACTCCAGGGTTGACCCCCACCCCACCCCCTTCCAATGTCGTGACTTCTTTTTTTGGAACAAATATTGGCTTATAAGCAATATATACAGTAGTTACTGGATGGAGTAGCATTCATTTGCTGTTGTGGCATGCCAATTAGTTATGTGTTTTTTTCTTTTTCTTCTACATTTGTAACTATTTATGCAGTGATAAACAAAATAACATGGAGAGAGTTTAGTTTCCATAAGAAAAAATACAACTTGGAAATGTTTGGAAGTCTTTGAAAAGTCCTTGAAAAACAACCCTCTGGAACTGCACAGACCCTGTTTAATAGCCTGCAAGCAAGCCATTGAGACAGTATAATTCCATCAAAATCCCATCTGAAGTATTTAATAAACACAGTTTAGTGTCCTAAATTTAAAATATGTCAGCCCGCATCAGTCCATTAGGTGAGATTTATATCCAAAGGCTAAGTTTTGTTAAGTTTGAAGCCCCTCAAAATTACATCTTTGATTCTAAATTAAATGATTTTAATCCATGCCTCTAAAGATAAATTTAAATTTATCCATTATACTTAAGTCAAATTTAGCCTTTTTTTTTTTTTTCCTTTCTTTTGTCCATTTACACAATAGGAAGTTTGTGGCAGCCTTTATTGACTTTCCCAAGCCCCTAATAGCTTTAGTGAATGGACCAGCTGTTGGAGTCTCTGTCACTGTGTTGGGATTGTTTGATGTAGTATATGCCACGGACAAGGTAATTCAAAGAGGGAAAATTTAAATCTGATAAATTTATTAGAAATTTGTGGAAACAATTTCAAAGATTTATAATTCTTGTGAGCCTTTGTGGGCAAATGGTGGAATTTTTTCAACATGTTTAGTAACATTTAACTGATTATGAAAACACATGCAAGGTCTGATTTCATTATATTATGAAATATATTGATTTTGTGCTGTGAAGTACTATGTCACCACCTTGATTTCAAAAAAATATTTAATGAGTTTTTATCTCATTATAACAACACTCTCAATTAAATTGTATCTTATCATTGAATTTCAGTATTGCAAAGTACTAATTTTGACAAAACCCATATATCATTAAAAAAGAAATGAAAAGAAACTATTCTGTCTTATAATCTTTATCTCATTTAGCAATTGAATTTTGCTAATTACTAAATGCCTTTGCCTGAAACTTTCATAATATTTAGATTTATTTTCCTTTAGGCCACTTTCCATACTCCATTTTCCCAACTAGGGCAGTCTCCTGAAGGATGCTCTTCATACATATTTCCCAGATTGATGGGAGCTGCAAAGGTAACCCTAATCTCTTTTTCTCTTTCTCTCTCTCTCTCTCTCTCTCTCTCTCTCTCTCTCTCTCTCTCTCTCTCTCTCTCTCTCTCTCTCTCTCTCTCTCTCTTAGAATGTTCTGTATTTGATTTGAGTTCCTAAAAAATTAGACAGTTTCTAACTGATGTAGATAACTTGCAGGTACAAATACAAATGTGAACACATATTTAGGTACATTTAGACTGCTCCTTTTGTCATCTAAGCCAAGATGCCTATTTTCATTTGGTTTAGAAACTAGTTTTTACATGTCTTATATTTTCATCCGCTTTTTAGTTTATATGTAGAGTATGACTAACTACTGATTTTTAGTTTATATGTAGAGTATGACTAACTACTGATTTTTAGTTTATATGTTGAGTATGACTAACTACTGATTTTTAGTTTATATGTTGAGTATGACTAACTACTGATTTTTAGTTTATATGTAGAGTATGACTAACTACTGATTTTTAGTTTATATGTTGAGTATGACTAACTACTGATTTTTAGTTTATATGTAGAGTATGACTAACTACTGATTTTTAGTTTATATGTAGAGTATGACTAACTACTGATTTTTAGTTTATATGTAGAGTATGACTAACTACTGATTTTTAGTTTATATGTAGAGTATGACTAACTACTGATTTTTAGTTTATATGTAGAGTATGACTAACTACTGATTTTTAGTTTATATGTAGAGTATGACTAACTACTGATAGCCATTTTTTAACAGAAAAATTGAATATTAAAGTTCATTTTCTAAGAACTTGATATCTCTTATAGTACTACATATTCCTGATGCATAAAGTGTATTGATTGCCTTATGAAAATTGCATGAATCTTTATCTTTTTTTTAAACAGCTTTCTATAAATACTGTGCATGGATTCGAAAGACTCTAAGGAACTTTTTATATAGCAGAATAATTTTACTGAATATCCCGTTTTTATAAGTAAATATTATTTACCATTATAATAAAAGACTAGTTAAATTTGATAATTTCATTCCACTCTATAAGTAAAGAATACAGTTATCCAGACCTTGAATTCAAACTAATTTTGCCCTTGAAATGTTTATATTTCAGTTTAAAAAATTTGGTTTTCTGTCACTCAGGGTTGCAGATATTGTTGTTGCTAGGCCTTGAACTCACACAACTTTTGCCCTTCAAGTGTTCTTTTTAAATTTTTTTAAAACATTTGAGTTTCTGTGATTATAGGTAGTGTTCTTCTGAATTTATTCCCTGTTGTAATTTGAGTACAAACAGCCATATACCTGTGAGAATCCTGGGTCCACATCCTAGTTCTTGCAAAGTTTAAGGCTTTTCCCAAATGTAATCATAATTCACAACAATAGGATGTGAAATCCTTATTAATATTTTGTATTGGAATGGCTTTATGAGATCAGGCCATGAATAAGTAATAAATATTAAAGTTATTCCACTTTTTTGTGCAGGCTAGTGAATTGCTTCTGTTCAACAGAAAGATTACAGCAACTCAGGCCGTTGAGAGAAATTTGGTCACAGAGGTCTTCCCTGACAGCACTTTCCAGAAGGAAGTGGATGCCAAGGTCAAACAATATGCTCAGTTGCCTAAACAGGTATGGCTTCTTGTCATTATATTTCAAAACCCTAAATTAAGGCCAAGTGAGCTTATGATATGGTCCTGCATGCATCATGCATGGTGTGTTGTCCATCAACAATTGCTATTTTCAACTTCTTCTCAAAAACCACTTGACCAATTTCAACCAAACATGGCAGAAAGCATTCTAGTATAAAGACCTCTCAGGTTATACAAATGATGCCAATTTGTCATCAAATATGGCCAACATTGCTAAAAATAAATAAACATTTAAATGACCTCTTTTAAAAAATTGCTGAACAACAGAATTGTAAAAAATTTATAGAAAGCATTCCAGCATGAAGGCCTTTCATATTTTTACAAATGATGCCAATCTGCTATCAAATATGGCCATTATTGCTAACAACAGAAAAGTCTTCAAATGATGTATTAAAAACTGCTCAATAGGATTTTACCAAAGTTAACAGAAGTATTCTGGCATGAAGGCATTTCAAGTTTATACAGATGATTCCAATCCATTATCAAATATGGCCACTTTTACTAAAAATAGATAAACTTTGTAACAACTTCTGAACAAAACCACGGAACAGAATATGACCAAATTTGACAGAAAGCATTCTGGAATGAAGGCTTTTCAAATTTCATACAAGTGATGCCAATCTATCATCAAATATGGCCACCATTACATACATTACAAAAATCTTTCAACAACTTATTCTCAAAAACTGCTTAACAGAATTTGACTAGATTGGACCGAAAGCTTCAGAGTATTAAGTTATTTAAGTTTATACATATGATGAGGATCCATCGTCAAATATGGCTGCTGTTACTAAATATAGAAAAACCTTCAAACAATGACTTTTCAAAAACCTCTTAACAGAATTTGACCTAATTTGACAGAATTATTATGTCTCTCCAGTCACAGGTCAGAAGGTCTGGGCAGTGGACACTTTCAGTCTAAAGTGGGATTGTCTGTTTGCATATGCCTTCCCACCTTTCAGAATGATTCTGCAGGTGCTGCACCAAATCAGAATCTCCACTGCTCAGTTATCCTGGTAGCCACCATGTGGCCCCAACAGTCATGTTTCAGCAATCTACTTGACCTGTTGATAGATGATCTGCTGTCATAACAGAGGAGGGACCTGCTGTCCTCCACAACAGCCCACAGATTCTCCACCTTCACACTTGGCTCATCTCAAGCAATCGATCCACCAGGACCAGTTTTTGAGCAAGGTTGTCAACTGCATCATCCAGGCTAGGAGGCAATCCACTTCCAAGGTCTACGATGCAAAGTGAAGAATCTTCTGTGATTGATGCAGTAGGAAACACATTGATCCTAGCTGTCCCCTTTTGAGTGCTGTTACAGATTTCTTTCTCTTTCTTTTCGTGGTGAGAGTGTTCAGTTTCCACTATAAAAGGGCTATAGGGCAGCCCTTTCTAACACTCTTAAGTTTTCTAGGGTTCCACCATTGGTTAGGACCACCATCTTTCTGATATCATCAGGTATTTTGAGCTTTAGAGACCAGTATCTCACTCACTTATGCCTAAATGGAATCTTTAGTGTGTTCTTTGGGCATTGTCAAAATCCCTGTATGAACTGTTGAGTGATTCCTTCAAGAACCTTTCCCTTAAGATGGTTTTCCTGCTCTTCTTAGCCTCAGTGAGGAGAAGGAATGAACTTAAGGCCTTATCAGTGGGTTGTTTATGGTTCAACAGTAATTATGATTTGTTTTCTCTTCTTTGCCAACCTGGGTTTCTGGCTAAGAATCAGTTACATTCAGTAGCTCCACTCCCTATTGAGATTCCCATTCACAGTTTTATTTGTGCTGGGGATGATTAAGATATGTTCTTTTGCCCAGTTAGAACTTTATGGTTTTTTTTGGTTTCTTCTAAAGTGAGAAGGAATGGATGGAAGCATCTCTTCCAACCTGTTAAGGGTTCCTCTGATATTTTGGTATCCACTATTTCCAGATAGATTGTCCTCACTATCAAGAGAGTTTATCAGTCCCTTGCTGAGAGGGACCTTTCTTTAATGAGAATTAAAGCACATGAAATAAGGGCTATTGCTGTATCTTGGGTCTATTTGAATTACTTCTCTTTGGATGATATTATGAGAGCTGCCATCTGACAGTCTCAAAAAACTTTCTCCTCCTTTTACCACCACTCTTTGATGCATCAGAGTGAAGGCATTTTTTCATTGGGTCCTATAGTAATGGCACAACAAGTGGCCCATTCTTTTACCAGCTTACAGTAGTGAACACTACTACCATAAGGGTAAGTACAGTAGTTTTTAATACAAGAGTTGTTGAGGCCATCAGCCTCCCTTCTAATTGGTAAATTCAGCAATGCAATAGTAGCAGATAATGTATTACTTCTATTAAAATATAGTTGGGGGGGGTAAAACTACTTATACTTACCTGCTACTATTGCAAAGATTCCCTCCTCCCACTCCGCCCTGATGTCCTGTACTATAGGTCCATGTCAAAAGAGGATAGTATTCCATATTTTGACTGTGAGGCAGGAATCAGACTGAGATCTTGTTCTTTTCAATTCTGGCCCTCAATACTAATTGGAGGGAATAAATTAGCTTGGATGGGGGACTTCAAGTCTTGGAAAAGGAAAGCAATTCAATAGTAGCAGGTAAGTGTTATATAATTTTTAAAAAATTCATCTCCCCCTCCCCCTCGAAAATGACATTTTAATATCCAAAACTTAGGGAAAAAGAAAATAATTCTGAACCAAATAATCTGAAAACTTCAGATGGTGTTTAGCAAGATTAACCTCTATTTTTGTTTCTGGCGTTGACTCACTAATTATTGTATTTGCAATGTAGACATGACAAAATCTGAAACTTTATAGTCTATATATCATTTGATCTGGACATACTTGATATAAATGCCATTTTTTCCAAATGAGAAAATACCTACATCAAAACAGCAGTTCGTAAATGCCAGTGAAGTCAGAGTTCATCTGCCAGAATGATCATCTCAGTATATATAAGATTAAACTGTTTCAGCATTTGGTGGATTGACAAGAGACTACTGAAGCCTTCATTCAAAAACAATCCAAGAAATATGCTTCCTTTATTCAGATTTCCAATTTAATAGCAGTGAGTATGACAAGCTGTGTTGTGCGCTGCCATTTTCTTACAGACTGATCAGTTAGCTAAACAGTGCTTGGGTTGTAATGAACCATTAACTATTAATGAAGTAGCACATAGACTCAATGTAGGTGTGAGCATTGTTACAGTGTCTTATTATTATTATAAATTAAAACATCACGCTAACTTCTGAATGAGTTGAATGGTATTCAGCAAAGTGAGCATTATTCATGTTTTGAGTTTCGTGATCAGCAGCTCTCTCTCTCTCTCTTGCTCTCATTTGAATGTATAAGCTTTCAGTGATAATGTCAGGCATATGTATAGGTACCGTTTATACTCGCGTATAAGCCGATACCAACTGCATACTGCATAGACCCAGATCTGCCATCGCATAATGCGCTGGCAGATCTGGATCTATGCAGTTTGTAAGGACTAATCAGTAGAACAAACAGCATAGACCCTGATCTGCTGGCACATTATGCAACAGCAGATCAGGGTCTATGTTGTTTGCATTTGGACCCGGTTTATACGCGAGTATATATGGTAAATGTTAGGTGAATTTGGTAATCAATTAAACTGATATTGTTTTCTTTCTTGGAATCATTAAGAATATCTATTAGAGAATAGGGCTAATGCATTCAGTGTATTCTTTTTATAAGATGTTTTTACTGTCAAGATAGAGCATCAACAATGTGTTTTACAAGGGACCGACCATCTTAAACTGATGAGTCATGAAATGGCTTGCACAGGATGGATTCAAATGAATTTTCCACGTTTTATTAATTAAATCAATATTTAGAATTAAAATGTATGCATACCAGCTTTATAAATTTATCTCTTCGTTTTAGTGAATGTTGTACTTTATCTACATGATATTTTATCATATCCATCAATCAAAGTAAAAATAATAACTATATATGATACAAACTTAAGAAATCATAATTTTCAGATAATTTTCCACAAGATACATATATAAAACTAAGGTTTATAATCATAAAATGGCAACTCTTGACAGTCTTTGATAGGCAGTTATGTTTTCATTGCTTTCATTTTTCCAAATACTGGGGAGAGTTTTAGATCAAATTACATTTTTGTTTTATTATGCAAATTGTAACTGGTCTTATTTAGCTTGTCCAAAAATTTGGATCAAGAATAAAATTACCAACCACAGCTGTTTGAAAACTTGGGTGCATAAAAAATTGTTCAGAGAAAAAATTAGGTTGTCTGAATACTTAGAGTACCCGAAGACTTGGGATAAAGACAGTATGGCTTGTTTATTACTCAGATATAACCTTTTAAATAAAACTATCAAAGGAAGATGCCAGTATTGGTTCATCTCAAGTGCACTTTAGATGATTGTAAGATTAGGTAATTCATCTTGGAACCTCTAATCAGTGTGGGGTAACTATGCTAAAATTCCAAACCTTATTATGCCCCCACTTTGATAGCAGAAGGGGGCATTTTTTTTTTTTTTGTTGCTGTTCATCTATATATCCGCAAGTCTTTACATCTATATGTCTATTGCTGTCCATCTATATATCCGCAAGTCTTTACATCCATATGTCTGTTGCTGTCCATCTATATATCCGCAAGTCTTTACAGCCATATGTCTGTCCCAAATGTTTTAGCATGATAGCACCAAAACTATTAAACTTAGAGCCATTCAATTTAAACACATTATCATAATTATAAATAGATGACTTGATTAGATTTACAGGCCATTACAACAATTTTTCAATTTGTTTCACAATTTTGGACTTGACTTTTTGACAAAAGTCTTCTTAGCACATTTGAGCAAAAACCACTTGTGGTAGACAAAATTAAATTTAATAGGCATATTTGTACTCAGATGTAAATAACCTGATTAGATTTTTAGGCCCTTACTGGAATATTTCAGTTTCACACATTCTTTAATTTTTTTTTACTTTTCTGTGTTACAAAAACCTTGTTTGCACTATTTAGCAAAAAACACCTAAGATAGGCAAATTTAATTTGGTATACATTTTTGTAGATGACTTGATTAGATTTTAATCCAGTTCTAATAATTTTTCAAATCTTCCTACATTTTTGAATTTATTTGACACTTGGGGGGGGGGGGGTTGTGTTTTACAAATACTAATCTAGTTTTCATTTATGTTTCCATGAAATGTATACAAGGAACATTGTAAAGACATGGGAAGTTCAAGGATTAACTCACAGACAATTTACTACATTGGATTGTAGAAAATTCTTCCAACTGATTGTTTCCCAGAAATTTAGATCCCATGTACTCAGAGTGGAACACGAGTCCAGTGTAGCAGGCCACTTATTGGCCAAATTTTACTGGCTGCTGTGAAAAGCAACATAGCACAATTCTGTCAGTCGTGCAACATTTGCCAGAAGACTGTGTCGAAGGGAAGAATAACCAGAGTACCGTTAGGCCAAATGCCTTTAATAGATACTCCATTTAAAAAGGTGGCCGTCAATATTGTGGGAGCCATATTTTCTGTTATGAACCAGAAAAACTGGTATATTCTTGCCCTTGTGGATTATGCAACTGGATACCCAGAAGCCATGGCGTTACCAACTATTGAAACTGAACATGTGGATGCGGCACTTGTTGACATGTTTAGCAGGGTAGGGGTGCTTGAGGAGGTTCTCAGATTGTGGAGCCCAATTTACCCCAATTTACTTCGGAACTTATGGCAGATAGTAGGTTGCTATCAATTAAACAGTTAGGCACAACAGCATATCACCCCATGTGTAACATCTTGGTTGAGAAATTTAATGGGACATTAAAACAAATGCAACATTGGATGTGCGTGAAGACCATGAGATTGGGACCAATTGTTTGCATATAGTGAAGTACTGAACAAAAGCTTGGGATTTTTACGATTTGAGTTGTTATCTGGTATGACAATTCATGGCCCTATGCAAATTCTGCGCAAACTATGGTCGGGTCATGTTGCAGATGAAGAAGTCAAATGACCTACCAATACTTTGTCGAATTTTGCAAAAGATTAGAGTGTATGTGTCAGATTGCACATGACGAGCTCACAAAGTCAGGTCATTGGTATGCAAAATTTTACAATTGGGGAACACGAAATAGGAAATTTGAAATAGGTGATTCAGTGTTGGTGCTTCTCTCTATTAGTAGGAACAACCTATTGGTCCAATGAAAGGGAACCTATGAAGTCAAGTAAGTCATAGGCAAAATGGACAACAGAATAGACATAGTGAGTAGGTTGAGAATTATTTCATACAAACAGATAGAAAAAGGGGTATTGGACATAGTATTCACTGCGTTCATTGAAGACAAGTAGGGTGTCAAACTAGAAAAATACCCCAGTACTGAAATTCCGCTAGAGTACCATCTAGTAAGTGGGTCAGGGCAGTTAAAACCCTATCCTGACAAAACTGAAGCAATCAGAGATGCTTCTAAACCAAAAACCAAGAAACAAATCCAATTGTTTCTTGGATTAGTAGGGTTTTTATAGGAAATTAATTCCAAATTTTGCAGCTATAGCTAGGCCATTGACAGACTTGACTAGAAAAGGCAACCCAATAAAGTGTCTTGGGGTTCATGCCAGGACAGAGCTTTTAATGCTCCTAAAGGAAAGTTTATCAGTGCACCAATCTTAAAGTTACCAGAGTTAAATAAATCATTAGTGTTAAGAACAGACACCTCAGACACGAGATTAGGAGCAGTTTTGCTACAGGAGCAAGAGGGGGTAAAATTACCTGTCACTTATGCAAGTAGGAAAATGCTACCTTGGGAGCAAAATTACTCCATGATTGAAAAAGAGTGTTTGGCAGTAGTGTGTGGAATAGGAAAATTTCACATCTTTTGGAAGGGAATTTGTCTTTGAAACGGACCTCCAGCCCCATATGTATTTATACAAAGTAAAGTCACCAACGCAAGATTGATGTAATGGGCATTTACTTTACAGACGTATCTCTTCCAGATCAAGGCAGTCAGAGGGTAAGAAATTGTAGGGACCGATTACTTGAACAAAGTGTGATTTGCAAAGAATCGTAGCAGATCTTCTTGTTACCATCATGTCCCAGTAATGTTAATAGTAGTTTCGGTTTTTATATTTTTGCTCGCATTCCATGATTGTTTAAAAGTGTTTCCACTTTATTTTAAGGGGGGACATATTGTCACCAAATTGTGTGTACAAAATTACCTTTGCATTATATATGAATGAAAATACAGATGAGTTTCGTTGCCATGTACAGCATTACCCAGGAGTGTATGGTTTTAACCTTGGCAATTTCGAAATACTGACTTGTGTTCACTAGCTGCAGCATGCGCAAAGCACCTGAAGTGGGGTTGGGGGGTCGGTGGGGCACAGTTCTTTCGCTGTGAATTTGACCACAATAATAGTACTTATAGTGCTAATTCTCTCTCTATCCTCAAAATCCATTACATGTAACAAAATTGTTTAATATATTGAATGTTTCGGAATTCATTCTGGATGTCTACTAAATCAGACCTATGTCACATAACACCATGCTATCGGATGGAATATAGTCTGTTTCAAGTTGGGACATTTTATAGCTGAACATACAAGTTGAATTCAGTTATATGTTGTATGCATTAAATGATGAGAAACATTCAATTTTTTATAATTCAGTGTGATTATTCTTGTCAGAGACAGATTTCTGCATATAATAATAATCTTATACAGTCATTCTTATGAAAGAATTTAATGTGTAACAAAGTCATTTCATGTGCACACATGCGTAATGTACATCACTGTATTTTCGTACTCAGACATGTCTCATGTAGTACACGGTCCAGTTATTGTATTTGTAGCTGTTACTGCTAGTCGTCTAACTCTCTGGGGTTGTGTAATCTGGATACTGCAGTCAGTGGTGATGTTGGTTCGAGGGATGATGCTGATTAACTCATTGTGGTTGGCTAAAGGTTCCGGACCAGTGGGTATGTGGGATAGGGAGGTTCTTGAGGATCCTTTGGCAGATTGGGAGGAGCAGACCACATGAGGTCATTCCTTAACAATTTGTCAGGAGCTGTAGATTGGAAATATCTCATGATAATCGCCTGGATGCCACAGCCTAAGAGTCAATGATATTTTATGTGTTACAATCTAATGCACCACCATACTTGTTGATGAACAATATATTAATCATATTTGTTGATAATTCCATACATTGAACATATTTGCTGATAAATCCATACATAAAAATAATTTCTGTTGATAAATCCATAATGTCAGTCATATCTGTTGATAATCAAAGCCAAACTGCATGCATACATTGTTCATGTGCTAACCGTATCTCAAAAGAGACTCATAGCCTGTATCTCAAAAGAGGCTCATAGCCTGTATCTCAAAAGAGACTCAAAGCGGCTAGCCTGTATCTCAAAAGAGACTCAAAGCGGCATCATATACATTGGGAGACTGGAGACAGGGCTGACTCCAGGGTAAGGGGATGTAACTCCCTTCACCTCATCTGTTGTCCTAACATATTATGATCTAATATTGTATTTTAAGAATAAACTAATTTTTTTTAGTAAAAATATATTTCATCAATAATGCTTACCCAATCATATTATGGGAACAACTTCCCAGACCCTCCTCAGAGTTACTTCCCAGGAAGAGCATGCACATCTGTTCCAGTAATAACTGATGATTGACAAGATTTGGCGCCAATCCCTCTATCTAGGGGAATACAATTCTTGTTTGACTTATGTCTCTGCAAGTAGATGACTTTTTAGCACTTCAATTGCTAAAACAAGCGCAATGATGTGGTGAAAATTATTTTTAGCTTGGGAAGGTGGGATTTGCAAGTTAATGGATGTACTTCTGGCATATGAGGTTCAACATAGTATTACTGAAGAAATGTATTTTACTCCAAAGACTGGTGTCTAGAAGCATCCATTTTCAGTATGCATTTTTCTGTTTATTTCAGAGTCTGCAGAAGTCAAAAATCTTGATTCGAGATGCAGATATAGCGAAACTACACCAAGTAAATGCAGAGGAAAGTAAGGTTCTTGTGGAAAGGTGGCAATCAGAAGAGTGCATGATGGCTATAATGAACTTTTTCCAGAGTAAGGGCTCAAAATTGTGATTTCTGTTCTCATGATATGAGTATCACTTGACTGTGATTGATTGCTCAAGAGTACTAGTTGTCATGAAAATGTCTAAGTGCATCACTATAAAACATTAAACATGCCTCGAAAATTTTATACTTACAACAGTGAGATGACTTGAATTCTTCCTTTAGTTGCTGTATGTTTTCTTTATTTTTGGTTATTTCTGACAGTTGTGCTGTGTTTCCTGATTTTTCAGGAAATGAGAATGTAAAATCAAAATCATGTTTTTTAGGGGTTGAGGATTTAAGTGTAAAACATAATGATTTATGCTACAGCTTTTGATTTGTCCTCCTCTCTACTTTTATCTCTAAACACATAAATAGACCTTACATTGGCATCCATTAGATGTGAAATTTATTTAGTGAATTGAATGATTTTTATCTTGAGAGCATTGGTGAGTAAAAGATTTAAATAATTCAGCTCATTTCATAAATTTCATTTGATTTGAGAAAAAAGGTAAGATTCTATTTAGCACATAAAAGAAGCAAACATGTTTTCAATCAGTCTTTGAAAATTGCATAGGTTTAGCCTCAGATGTATTTTTTGGCTACTAACATTATGCATTATTTATTGTGATGTCATAATAGGACACAGTTACCTAGTTTGAAAGCATATGTGATATTTCACATGTTAACATATCAGAAATTTTAAATGGGTCAAAACATCTATTCTTATAGATCAGTGAAATAAATTGATTGCATATATGACTTAATTTTTTCAATAAAATCCTAATGAAACTTATTAAGTTGTAGACTCGAAGTTTATTTTCTGTCTTCTCTAGTTACTTAAAAAAATTTGATAAATTAGTCATTTTTCTTATTACTGTAGGTACTCGCATATAAGCCAATACCAACTGCAGACTGCATAGACCCAGATCTGCTGTCGCATGATGCGCCGGCAGATCTGGGTCCATGCAGTTTGTAAGGACTAATCAGTAGAACAAACAACATAGACCCTGATCTGCCGGCACATATGCGACGGCAGATCAGGGTCTATGTTGTTGGAATTTGGACCAGCATTATATGCGAGTATATACGGTAGGTCTATGGGCACAGGGCTACAACAAGTTGAGCTTAAGCAATTACCTGTTGTCTGTTGTCTTTCATATGTCATCTGTATATCCAGTAGCACATGCTTGTGAACATATTAACTCAAACAAATATAAATTTTGATTGAACTTGGTATATGAGTATACCAATGAAGACTTTGATGAGTTCATGGACAGCAGAGGTCAGAAATTAGATTGCTGCATTACAAATAGCTTTGTGAACAAATGGATATTGACTATATATGTTATATGGGTACATCTTACAGTTCAGATGAATTGGATAATCACTAGTATGTGACTTTGGGCTTAACGTAAAAAAGTATGAATTAGGTGATTTAAGTATAATGGCATGTGAAAATTATAACTCAAACTAATATTACAGGATTATTATTAAACTTAGTATGTGGGTATATATTAATAATATCTTGGACAACTAATAATTACCAGTCCTCCATAACCTTGGTGTCTAGGTTAAAGGTCACCATTTACATTGTGAGAACACATTAACATTAACATATACAAAAGAATCTTGACCAAACTTGGTATATGGTTGTATCTGTATCACATCTTATGTGAGAATGATGATTGACATTTTATGATGATTACTTGTGAACTCAATGATTTTAAGAAAAAGGAATGGATTTTGATCAAATTTGGCTCCTTTTTATCTCGGCAATATCTCATATGAGTTTAAATACCTGCCCACCATTACTTTAGGTTCTAGATCAACAATCAAAATTTTTAATTTTGGTACTTAATATCACTTTGCAAACTCAATAGCTTGAACCTATTCAAATTGATATTTACCAAATTTGGTGTATTAGTACACCTCAATCAATCTTAGATGAGTTCAGTAATCAGTTATGTTTCACCTTTTTTTCAAGTTTAAAAAGTCTCTACCTAGGCATATAAACACAATTACCAAAAACAATAGGATTGTGAACTTTTATCGAAATTGGCTTGTTTGTATATCTTGAGTAGATATCAGATTTGTTCAACAGACCTCCACTACCTTGTAGTGAGGGTAATACATCACTGTGATTTGTTTTGTCAAGCACACGTTGAAGGAAACTCAACAGAGAGATCACTTTGATGTCCTTGTGCATGTCTCTGCATCCATCTGTCTGTCCACATCCCTAGATTAAAGACAGAACTGAGCCAGAAATCATGTTCAAGTTCTATGGTAGACTTGTTTGAGCTAGAAAAAAGTGAAAAAAATAAAAATTGGTTGAGTCAGTTGCAAGACAGTCTCCATTTTGTACACTTTTGAAATATGCACCTGTTCAGCAATGGGCTTTGGCAGTTTCTGTGACATGAATGACCGGTGATGTAATGAGTTGAATACAGACTGGGTAGTACAAGGTGTCAACCTTTTTGTTTACACATAGCAATCCAGCATGGGGAAAAAAATGTGTCATAACAGATTTGTAGCAACAACACAAGCAACAGATACACTCTGCACTTTTTTTCCCAGCGATGAAAGGCTTTTCATGAAGTGGGAACAATTTGTAAAATGTATGAGGAAAATATGGGTAGCTATGAAGTATTTATTTGGTGATTTGTAGTGCTTACTTAGCTAACTCATACTTTGAGTCCACAAACATGCTACAGGCAGAGTTGGGATTCAAATGACCAAAAAAATTACAAAATTCCCTTCCCTCCATATATCAGTCTGAAGTTTACAGTCTCATTCACACACCTTCACCTCACCTGGAAAAGAGACAAACCAAGGTGATACCCACCTCAGCAACCCCAGGTCATGTAGCCCCAAGAGAGCCAGACAGGTCCTGTAGCCCCATGAGAGCCAGAACAGGTTATAAGAAGAGGGAGTATATTATGGTAAGATGTTTTTGAAAAAAAACGTACATGAAAGTTACAACAGAATGTTATTCTTTTCTCCATTGAGTTCACAACTACCATATATACTCACATATAATCTTGGTCCAAATGCAAACAACATAGACCCTGATCTGCCATCGCATAATGCGCCAGCAGATCAGGGTCTATGTTGTTTGTTCTACTGATTAGTCCTTACAAACTGCATAGGCCCAGATCTGCTGGCGCATTATGCGACAGCAGATCTGGGTCTATGCAGTTTGCAGTTGGTATCAGATTATTCGCGAGTATATACGGTATCACAAGTAACTGATCTCTAGAAATGGAGGTAGGTGTGGGGGTGCAGAGTTTGTCATTGCAATTTCAGTAATAATTCTAATTAGGATTATTACTGAATTTGAGAGCCCATCCCCCCCTCCCCCACCACCTTCAAAGGTATTTATGTCATATGACATCATAAATATTTGGAGGAAAACAGCCTCTCTCTCCCTCCACCCCCCCCCCACCCCCCATTATAAATTGAAATTCAAGATATAGTAGGCAGATATCCTAGGAAAAACCCATTGTTGTTTGATAAATGAAATTTCATATTTCTATGTGTAAAACAGAATAATGTAAAGTATCTGGAATTTTGATGCACATATCTACACTAGTTTATAGGTTTTCATTATGAGTTCAATTCTCTTGTTTTAACAGATGTGTGTTTGTCATTCTAACTTTTCTTTTGTTTCCTATCATTGAATACCTCATATCTCCATGTTGGATTCTCAGTTGCAAATAGGAACAGAAAAGTACATAGAAAGTTTTTTTTTTTTTTTTTTTCTTCATCAGCATTCCCACTAACTTTTAAAATAAAAAGGTACAAGGGCTGATTTTATGCCCCTTAGTTCTCAATCCTAAATCTGGGGGGTACAAGACAGGATTTGGGGTTAATTTGTTCCCCACTGGGGGGTGTATTTTGATGCTCTTTGCATCAGAACTATTTCCTTTCCAAAATTAGTAATTTCAGTTCACTTTTATTTTACTGGTACTGACAGAAATTTTCTGGTAGAATGAAAATATTTGTGATGAAGAAATAAGCATTGAAGAGAAACATGTGCAGTGTTTTTCCAGTGAAAATGTGGAGCATGACAAGAAGGTATGTGAATGTCTTTTTCATACTCAATAAATCAGATGCAGAATTTTGAGAATTATATCACACAATTCTCTACCCCCTCCCTCACCCCACCATCTCTCTGTCTCTGAATTTTGCAGGTTGTGGATAAGGTTATACAGAGGTAAATTCTTTTGTTCTGTCTCACATTTACATGATTGCTGCACACATCAAAAACTGTTCAGTAGATTAGTGTTACCGTATATCCTTCCTTATAAGTCGAGTCCAGTTGCAAACAACATAGACCCTGATCCATACCTGCCATGTTCCCATACAGGGTTTGGGGGGGTTTTGGGGACTCAAAAAGTGTGTTTTGATGTCCAAGGGGCGTCAGTGCATGTAACCTAAAAAAGTGATGTTGTCCAATTGAGTATAAGTTTACTTCTCATATAAGCCTATATAAAATTACTGGAAATTCAAATTTGATAAAAAAGAAAATAACAGATCTTTTTTCTTTGAAGCATTTAATATACATGTACTTACAAACCAAAAATAGTTGGTAGACTTCGCATTGTCCAGTATCATCACCACATGTGCCCACACTCACATAAAAACAAGCACACACATTAAACACACTCACACCCACACTCATGTAAACACAACCACACATACATTAAATAAAAAAAATTAAAAAATATACAAAGTTTCTGTTTTTAAAATCCATCGGACAGTGGAGTATTTTCCTAATTAGATACAGTTTTTACTACTCTATAGTTTGGGAGGGGGGAGGAGTTTAAGGTAATACAAATGTCATTTGTGCACTTCTTGGCACTCATTTGAGACTGGATGGTGCTGTTGTTCAGACCTCACCAAAGATCTTGTTGAACTTTTCTCAGCAGAGAAAATGATCTTTCTGCATCTGTGTTGCTGTGAGGGAGTGACAGACATGCTGTTGCTGTGTCGATGGATGTTGTACACTCCAGAACGACTAATGTCGATATGGTGTTTGCAGTGTGTGCAAAAAATAAAATGCTCCCCTTTGCTGCTGTGCTCCATGAACTCTGTCCATGAGTTCTGAAATTTCGTATTTCTGGGCTTTGCTCATTTTGCATATGGCTCAATCTTTTCCTAAATCACAACCACATTTCAACATTTTGCCTTAAAAAATGAACCACACTTGTACAATATTCCGACTACCTAAATAATCGTGTTTTGCATTTTATATATAGAGTAAAATATGATTTCAAAGAAACTTTGCTGCTGATCACAAACTTGCCAATAATCTTTAATAATGATGGCTTAAACGTTCTCATTCAAGGCAATGATGTGTAATAACTTTTGTTCTTCAGCACGCATTTCTATGATTGTACCTAACTCAAACAAATTTTTGTTCCACTTAGTTTACGTCACATATGCAAATTAGCCTAATGGGCTCTCCCACAGTAGTGTTCAAAGGACTTACCATTTAATTGACTCCAAGATAATCAGCTGTATAAACTTGCATGAGGATAGTTTTACATGGGCTCTAAGCAGGACTATTTGCTGTTTATATGGACTACATGCTTTGGACATGTATAGTGGTAGTCAGAAAATGTATTTATTTAAAATATTTTTTTCTAAGATTATTGAAAATCATGTTTTTCAAAACACAACCATGTGTTGGGGAGTTTGTGAGTCAAAAATCATGTTTTTAATGTGACACATTGTGTTATGGCAGGTAGGCTGATCTGACATCATATAATGCTTGGGCAGATCAGGGTCTATGCTGTTTGTTCTACTGATTATTCCTAATAAACTGCATCGACCCAGATCTGCCAGCACATTATGCAATGGCAGATCTGGATCTGTGCAGTTTGCAGTTGAACTTGACTTAAAAGCAAGAATATGCTGTAATACCTCTCTCACAAATGAATTGGGTGAGGGTGAGGGTCAGTGGTAAAGTGGCCTGTGCCCATTATTTTAGGACAAGTTATCAGTTATAACATGTTTTATGATTTCTTTTTGATGTGATAAATATGGCTTTGAAAAATTATGTAACAGTGAATCATTTTGACTACTTTGTATACAATTTTACAATCCAGTTTGATGGCATCACTTGTTAAACTGGGAGACTGTTATTTTGGGAGGATAGACTATAGTTGGTTAAAGCAGGCAGTTTGCTTCTTTGTATATTGATTTTTAGCCAGTTTAACAATAACAATTTTTGTTACCAAATCATTACCTACTTACTTCCCATTTATTTTCCAAGTCCTTTTGGCTGCCCTCCATTTGAATGAAAATGGACATGAGGTGCTCTTGATGGATGGTAAACCTCAGTTTGATGTTGTTTACCCAAACAGTAAAAAGATAGGGCATGTCAAGAAAAATGGATTGCACATATTGTAAGCTATTTGTCCATTTTGTTTAATTACAATAGTTATAGAACCTGAGACTGTACAACAGATACAAAGTTCATTTAAGTAGAGAAGGAACCTCTGAACTAGTGAAGAATATTAACATGTATGCCCCCATTTTCAGACACTATAATGAAGAATATTGTCACTATTGTGGTGAGACTGGCCATGTGACACAAGTTTGCCCTGATGGAAAACAAATTGAGTGCTACAGTTGCCATCAATTCGGACACAAACTGAAACTCTGTGAAACAGTGTATTATACATACTAGGAAGCTGGAAAAGAAGAGAATGTACCTAGTGGGCCTAGTGACTCTGCTGTAAATGCAAGAGTTCAAAGATATTCCAGTTCTATAGGTGACTTTGCAGACTTTAATATATATGTACATTTAAATACAGAAACTGAATGTAATGATGATAAATGTATTAGGGAAACTATCTCCATGAGTGCCTTTTTTCATGATGATATTCATGTAATTGATATGGTCTTGTCCTCCAAGAAGAATAATACACATGTTTTATGACTCGCTTAAATTGAATTAAATGATAATTACAACAATAATCTATTTAATTGTCTTGACTTCAATAAACCATTTTGCAGGGACAGGAAGACAGCGGGGGGAGGACTTGTTGGTGTTGTGCCTAGTTGGTTTGAACTCAGATGATAAAATGGACATTTATTGAATGACTTTTATCTTCTGAGTTGAAAATAGTTAGGTGTGACAGCTTAAATTTTCAAACAATACTTCCATTCGACATAGTCATGTAAACTTTTGTAAATTCATTGCTTTCTTTTGTGTTTATTGTTTGTCTTGTTTTTCTGTTTTATAATTGCCTTTGACAAAGAGTCAGTGAGAGTCAAAAGTGCTTAGGCTAGTTAAAAACTAGTATTTATAGCAGTAATACTTTACCTGCTACTATTTCATTGTTTACCTTTTCCAGAATGACAAGTCCCAGTCCAAGCTAAATATTCCCTCCTGGAGGACTGGAATTAAAAAGAATATGATCCCAATATGATTCCTTTGTAATAGCCAACATACGGAATACATTGCTCTTTTTTCTTGGACTGTGCACAGGTAATATGTGTGTCAAATCACTCATTGAAATTCGCCTTCATTATTGGTTTTAAACATTTTAATCATATACTGTTTTGTTTCGATTGAGTGTTTTTTCCCCAGTCCTTGCATTATTTTATTGGGGTTTTTTTGTTCCTTTTGCTCATTTTGAAGGATTTATGCATCTTACTCAGCAGGCAGTGCTTATGTTCATCTTTCCCCTTCTTAGTAACTGGTATTCATGTAAGTATTACCTACCCTTCCTTGGTTCCCGTTTATCTTGTTTTTTGTAGTTTTTTCTCTTTCAGAGATTAATATGTCACAGGGTGTTAGTAAGTGTGGGCACAAGGAGGCCTCGTGAGAAACACACCACTGCCCATCATGCACTGGTTGTGCATGTACGGACTGATGCCTGATATGTTGTCTATGGACAGATCAAGTGTGGGACTTGGCAGAAAGAAGCTGCATCTATAGAGGGAAGATAAAAGGTCCTGCTTCCTCTCCATCATCAAAAGATGATTCTCTTCTCCATTCCCAGGAGGGGTCTGGAACCCTTCTTAGTTTAGGGAAGTCAACTTCCCATGGGAAAGAAACAAGGAGTGACCTCTGTCTTTCGGCGATTGCCAAAAGGACAAGGATCCCTGACGCTTGGTCCGATGCCACCAGTGCTGGTGAAGAATAGATCCTTGACCCCTCACAATGGAACAAAAGTTTCCATGAGAGCGCATCACACCTTCCCGGCAGGATGAACAGCATCCTCTCAAGGTAGACTTAGTTCCAGTGACTGTTATAAGCGAATTGCACATTTATTATAAAAGGGAAGGAGGCCTGCTCATCTATCAGGTCTTTGTCACTGGACTGGATGCCGGTCACCAGTTACCAGGTGATGGTCGCTGGTCACCGGACATCAGTCAACTACTGGTCACTGGGCTCTGAGTTATGATCACCAGTCACTGGGCTATGATCTTTGAGCAATCAGACACTGGGCTTTGATCGTCAGTCTGTGGACAGGAATCGGGTCGATACCAGACCCCACCCCCTGTCTCTATATTAGTGTCCAATCCCTATTGGGATAGGGGATCGGGTTTTGTTCACCCATCTGCAAAGGAGATCGGATTGGCATCACACTCTTTCCTATGTTCCCATTTAATCCCTACAGGATTTGGGGACACCCTTGCTTGGTAGTAAGTCTTCTATACCACCCACCACTGCCCCCATGGCATCATGGATGTCTTTGCCTTGGTTTCAAGGTACGGCGGACATGACAGGCCAGGTACATGCTCAGTCACCTCCAGCTTTGTCCAACACAGTGTTGGTCGGCTGCCACTCTCCCCAAGACTTTCCAGAAGGGATCAGTGATCCCATTCGCCCAGTAGAACAGCTTGCAGGATTAGTTCCATGAGCGATTATGGGACAACACAAACCCTAATTTGACAACACCCTCTCCAGAGAGGGGTGCCAGGAAGGACAGTCCTGTCTCTCCTCGGGGATGGGTTCAGGACGATGATGCCTTTTACATTCTGGTAGACTTAAATGAAATTCACAGAAGAGCAGGTTGTGGCAGGTCCTACCCTCTCATTTGGGTCCCCTGCTAAGTCTTACCTGTTGGATCAGGTGTTGGAGGAGGAAGAAATCTGGACATTTCTGCCTCCTTCCCCCAGACTTTTGCCCAAAACCTTCTGGGGCTGTGGACACTAAGATTCTCTCCAGTATGGAGAGGTTTTCTGGCTTCTAGTCTCATTCAGATCTTCTGCTCCAGCACTCTGCTATGGCTTGAGAGCTTGCACATAGGTTTTCCTGGGGCCGAGAGTCCACCAGGCAACAGAGGAAGTGGTCTGTCCCACACACACACCCCTATACACTCCAGCCACTGGTCTCTGCCTCATTCCCCTGCATGGCCCTTAACCACTCTACCCCCTTAGACTCCAGTGCATCCCAAATGAGGATGTCGGCTGGGAGGTGGCTTGTCTCCCGGTAAAGACCTTAGAACTTAAGGCTTCCATGTTGATCTTTTATATGGTGCCTCCTTCAGTCTCTTGAAGGGGAAATCGTTGTCTCCAGCAGCACTTCAGCGCTTATTGGTTGCTGTGGCAAAAACGTCAAGGCCTATACTCTTCATGTCAATGGATCTTTTCAGAGCTTCTCTACCTCCGTTTGGATACTGATTGAAGACGTCCAAGGTCTTGCTGAACCTCAGCAGAAATCTTTTGAAGACTGCACCGCTTGAGGCGGAGATGCTCTTCGGAGGTCTCATCTCCTCTGTACCATCACAGGATTTGAGGGACCAGCAACACAGGGCCCAGGCCACAACACAGGGCCCATCGAAACCGACCAGGAAGCATGTACACCATGACCAACAATGGGGACCTCACAAGTTCTTCAAACATGGTCAGCCTCAACAGACAAACAAGCAGCCTCAGTTCAAATTTTCCTCCCGGCCTTCTTTCGCTAGATGAGGCAGACAAAGAGGCCAAGGGAGGAAGTCTTCAGACTCCTCTCCCTTCCCTAAAGAGGGAGATAGTCGGCCCTATGTAGTTTCACCCTCTTCTGCAGCGTCTTCCTCTTCCCAGTGACCCAGTATGCGCTCGACTAATCCTCTTTTCAGAGGTTTGGTCAGGCGTCATGGACGTTGTGTGGGTCCGTTCCACTTTAAAGGACGGATACCGGCTTCACTTCTGAGAATATTCATCTGTATCACAGATCTCCATTTTCTTTCTCCAGTCGAAACTGGTTCATCTTATGGAAAAGGTATACACCCTTCTACAGAAGGGAGTAGTTGAGAAGGTGGGACGCGATCAAACTCCGGGTTTCTATTTCCTGATTTGTTTAGTGTTGAAGAAAGGCAGAAAGTTTTGAATCGTCATTTTTGCAGGAAGAACGCTTCAGGATGGAGACTAATAGAGCCCTATGACTTGGCGTTCTCCATAGATCTGCATGATGCGCATCTTACCTTCTCACAGAAAATACCTCTGGTTGTGTCTCGGCCAGGAAGTATTTCAATTTTGGGCTCTTTCGTTTGGTCTCGTCTCTGCCCCCAGAGCCTTTACCAGTGTGATGGGAGTAATAGCGGCTTACATGAGGTTCTTAGTGATCCCTATTCTCCAGTATTTCGACGACTGGTTAATGCACAACATCCTCAGAGATACTCCTGGCAGATCTGTCCACCTTTTGGTCGACGGTGACTCGTCTGTGTGTAAGTAATCCCTGTTGGTAGACAAGCACTGGAGAATATCACAGATGAGGGATCTGCTCTCGTAACACAAGGAACCTCCTACACAACAACCCGCAAATTATCTACCTTCATGCTTTTCTCTTCTCAAGATTTCGAGTAAGGTTGCCAACTGCATCGCTCAGGCTAGGAGGCAATCCACTTCCAAAGTTTACGATGCAGAATGGAGAATCTTCTGTAATTGGTACAGTATGAAACACGTTGATCCTAGCTGTCTCCCTTTAAATACAGTTTCAGACTTTCTTCTCTTCCTTTTCGAGGAATGAAAATGTTCTGTTTCTACTATTAAGGACTATTGGGCAGTCCTTTCCAACACTGTCAAGTTCGCCAGGGGTTCCGCCATTGGCTCAGACTCACGTCTTTCTGATCTCATCAAGTATTTTGAGCTTCAGAGACCGGTATCTCGCTCATTAATGCCGACATGGAACCTTTCGTGTGTTCTTTGGGCGTTATCTAAAGTCCCTTACGAACCCTTGATTTAAGCTTCCTTCGAGAACCTTACCCTTAAGACAGCCTTCCTCCTTTCCTTAGCTTCAGCGAGGAGAAGGAATGGGCTCAATGCCTTGTCAGTAGAAAAGGGTTGTTTACAGTTCAGTGGAAATTATGATTCGGTTTCTCTTCTCTGCCAACCTGGGTTTCTGGCTAAGAATCGGCCACCTTAAGTAACTGCAGTTCCTATTGAGATTCCCAGTCTCATTCGTAGCTGTGCTGGGGATGATCAAGATATGATATTTTGCAAAGTAGGGGCCTTATGGTTATATTTGGCTTCCTCTGAAGGGAGAAATAAGGCTCAAAATCGTCTCTTTCTATTTCCCAAGGGGTCCTCTGATATTTCGACGACCACCGTTCCAGATGGATTGTCGTCACTATCAAGAGAGTTTGTCAGTCCTTCACCGAGAGGGACCTTTCTTTCATGAGAATTAAAGGCCATGGGGTTAGGGCTATTGCTGCATCTTGGGCCTAATTGAATCACTTTTCTTTGGATGATGTTATGAGAGCAGCCTTCTGGCGATCACACCCTACCTTTTCGTCCTTTTAACCTCAATTTCGGCGCACCAGAGCGAACGCATTTACTCGTTGGGTCCATTCATGACAACACAACATATGACCAAGCCTTCAACCATTTTACAGTAGCGAACACTCCTACCGTAAGGGTAAGTGCATTGTTTTCTTATACCAGTTTTATTTCATTTTTGTTTTTGGAGTGGGGGGGGGGGCATCAGCCTCCCTCCGAACTAGTAAATTCAACAATGCAATGTGTTTTTAGCCCCTTGACTGGCAGTCTACTTGGGGCTTGTTGTAGTGTACATGACCCGACGAATTGGTCGTCATTGGCATCAGCATTCAAAGATCCAATAAAAGTAGAGGGTATACAGTTAGTATCAAGTGATCAGTCACTTTCGCTGGGATTTCGATGTTACAGACGACTGGTTTTGGGTCTAATCAATGAACTGTGTTTTTGCTTGATCAGTATCCGCTGAAGTTTTACCTCGATTAACAGTTGCCATACGTAGTGTGCTTTGTTTGTGACTCCAAGCATATCTTGGCAAACGAATCTCAGGCTGTGTGTTGAATTTAAGCAATTCAAAGCACAAAATGTGTGTTTCGATCATGACCAATATGTATTGTCAACTGTCATAACAGGTAGTCGAAAAAGAATATATAATTGACGAAGGAACACGGATCTGCCGCTCTGAAAATGGAGGAGCTGTCTCCTCGCTTGTCAGCTTTTCGACAATGCACATAATTTGGAGAATCCGAACACTAACAGGGTCCACGCTAGGGAGTGATTTGGGCAAAATTGTCGCCATAGGGTCAGTCCTTTCACCTAAACAGGCCCAAAAAGCGAAGTTCACTTCGCCTTGTATTGATATCAAGACATTGCCTCCATCCCCTTTTGTTTCAATACAATGCAATAATAAAGTAAAACGTCGACCTTTTGTAAATTCTCATTTAAAGAGGAAGGTTGAAATATAGAAAAAAAAGTTTTATGTTCTCTAGTAAATTTTGGTGTTAATTTGATGATCATGAATACCAGAAATTACATTGCTATTCTACAGAATTCCAGCCGAAAATTCACACGTAATCCTTGAAAAACAAGTGAAAATCGAATTTGTGTTGCCCAATCTGAAGCAAATTATGACTCAGTGGACGTATCCAGGTCCATTACTAATAATAAAAAAAATAATCATTGTATTCAATAGTTCATGATATAAACAAGTGAAAAGAGGCCTTCTATTGTGGAAACGGTTGCAGATTTGCGGATGTAACCTATTTTCGAGGTTGCCGTTTTATGTTATACAACAAATGTAGTGAAGCAATATAAGAACAGTGTTACTATTTTTGTATCAACTTCTAATAATATTTCATCAGCATTTTAATCATTTGACGTAAAAATATGCAAAAACAGTAGTGTCGAGTAACCATTTTGAACTTTGCACACCCGCTTCTCCCTATTTTCGCCAACTTCGCTCTATTCTGGCTAGAGAGAGGTAATTTCTCCCAAATATTGGAGTCACGCTTGACTAAATGCACTGAAAAGCAATGCCATGCTGAGTGGGGATGAGGTAAACGTTCTGGCAAGCAATATTTACTACTTTCGATTGGGATATTTCTAAATAAAATTCTGGGGCTTCCAGGCGGCCCCAATTAATTTAGCAGAATCATCCGTGTGCTTAGAAATGTACCGACTTCTGGGGCAGTTTTCAATGCAGAATCCCATCCTCTGGGTGTCCTTGACAATGACTGCATTAAATATACAGTCCAGAGTCAAATTACATTGAAAGTAGATGTTGGGGCATAAGTGGAATGTATTCTTTTTTAAAATTTTAAAAAATTCGGTTCTTTTTATACAGAGGTATATAACTTTTAAGGTCGTTTTGTCAATATTTAAAACAACCCTTGCCTAAAAGACTTTCTTCATACCAACATATGCACTTAAACAGAGTGAAGTTAACATTTTTATTCTGTAAAGTACAATGAGTTACATGCAAATTTATATGAATTTCAATAATTAAACTTGTTTCTAGTGATACATCCTTTGTTTTTGGGAGATGGTCATATGACTAATTCAGATGGTATGGGAGAGTTTCAAAATAGAAACAGCTTTTGATTTAAAAATGCACGTTTTGTAAACCAAAACGTTTTTTATTCCGTTCAGTAGGGGTCATAAGTGATCCTTGAAAAAATCAATTTCACCCAGGACAGAAACTGGAAAAGACCTGGAAATGTTTGTTTCAAAAGGCGAGGGAACCATATTATTAAATGACAAAGTGACCCCAGCTAAAGATATACAATTTTATACTGATGCTACACCAAAAGATTTTGGAGGTTATTTCAGTGGGAAGTGACATATTCAGGTACATATTTCCCCACCCCACCCCAAGCTTACTCTGCCTCGATTTTAACTCTTTTCAATTTTAGTCTCAGCAGTGTTATGGGGGAATAAGTGAACCGAGAAAATAATCTTGTGGCATGGGATAAATCTGCTACAGTGGATATACTTAACGTGGACCTCTGCTTACAGTGGATGTACAGATATATTTTATCACATTTCGTCACACTTCGCTGCAACTTCATTGGTCTACTATTGATTTTTACTTGGCAAGAAGTAGATTCTATTACCTGCAAGCTGGTCGTTGGAACCCATTCCAGGAGTCTGACAGACTACCATGTATACTTTGGGTGATAAAAAGGAATAACAGTGCAGATATAAACCCCATATGACCTATTACATACAGCATGGTGTGGCAGCTCTGTAACATGTTACACAGGGGAATTGTTTCACCTGCAGTGGACTTAACTTTGCAGTGCACGTGTCTTGTGACATTTTTTGCTTTTATTGAAATGCATAGAAATTACAGTTCAGTATTTGCAAAGCATTGAATCTTTCAATTACCTGAGGATTCCAGATGTGTCATTTTCAACAGACCGATCCATGTTCATGCTTACTTGGCCGTCTTCAAAGACAGATCCATTCGCACAGGGTCAACATTGACTGTTGTGTCCAATGTTGTGTGTCGAACAGTGCTTGACCTAGCGTTGTCCAAGTGCTATAGCAGCACTTTTTCTGCAAAGGCACAAGTTCGAATCCATGATGGTTCAATGCTTTCTTGTTTTTGTTGTTGTTGTTTTACCCGCCATTTTTTTTTTTTTTTTTTAGGGGGGATATAGATTTTCCCCACACGGGCGCAGGTGTTGCACAGAGTATGTACTGTTCATACTTGTTCAGTCAGCATATGGTCGATTCTTATCAAAAAGATCACTTCAACTCCACGTTCTTAAAGACTAGCTTTGGCTTTGGCTTGGTTCTTTTTCATTCTTTTTTTTTTTATTAAAAGGAAAATACATGCTTGCAAATTTAACTCGAGGATTATCACGCTTCACCTGTCTACCACCAGCAATCAGTCAATCGTTGTTTCTCGAAACTCCAATGGACCGCTTTAAATGGTACACTAGTTTTGCAATTTAATAAAATGACAACCTATATCAAAAGTAATAGTATATACTCTACACTGATCTATGACATACAGGGTCTATAATACTAGTTATCGACAGGAGTATAGACTCTACACTGATCTATGACATACAGGGTCTATAATACTAGTTATGGACAGGAGTATTGACTCTACACTGATCTATGACATACAGGGTCTATAATACTAGTTATAGACAGGAGTACAGACTCTACACTGATCTATGACATACCGGGTCTATAATACTAGTTATCGACAGGAGTATCGACTCTACACTGATCTATGACATACAGGTCTATAATACTAGTTATCGACAGGAGTACAGACTCTACACTGATCTATGACATACAGGGTATATAATACTAGTTATCGACAGGAGTACAGACTCGACACTGATCTATAACATACAGGGTCTATACTACTAGTTATCGACAGGAGTAATCCTATACACTTATACACCATTGCACAATTCAAACGTTGGATCAAATTTTGATGTGAATGGAATAAATATTGCTGTAATGAAAACATGGTAATTGCAACATGACTAGCTGATTTGAATACTGATACAAGATTATGGCAGTGTTTCAAACTGTACAAAGAAAGAATTTAAGCAGTTAATCCAGTTATATCAGTTTTCAAAAAGAAGAGAATATTTAAAATACATTGAAGATCAATATTCGCACCAAAAAGATAATACTAGCATCCGGAAGTAAATCTTTAAAAAAAAGTTATGTCCTTCTTCAATTTGGCAGTTTGTCCATGACTGCAAATAAATGTTTGAGCATGTAAAAACTTTCCATTTCACGTCTTGCCTTCTTTAGAAATATCAACTTTTCATATAAATTTTAGTCGATGATTGTGAATAGGAACGTAGCCAAAATTGAACGAAATATATTCTCTTTGAAGATATATAATCGTTCACTGATCAATTTGTCTATACAAGAAAGAATCACTGACGCTTTTGGCGTGCTACATATTAAATTAGATTTTAGAAACGGGGGTGCTAGTAAAAATTCATTTTTGATGGATGTTTTTGATGGAACTTGAATTTTAACTGGCAGATGAAATCACAATAGTCCCGTCTGTTTAAAAATAATTATCTTGGTTGTATATATAAAAGCCAATTTTTTATTCCAATAATATGCCATACCTTCGGGAGCTTTTTGCATGTTTGATACCAACAATCAGCTTCGCATTAAAATTCATGATATTATGCATATGAAGCAACTAGCATGGCTCATCAATCACAAAACGCGTTTGAAGAGAAAACGAATATTTCTTATTCCTCTTTTTCAATACTTTTTACTTGATTTTTATCTGCATTCGGGTTGTACAAATATAAAGCTATAAAATCTTCTTTTTAACAACAAAGAAAAACAAAACTAAACTAAACTAAATAAAACATTTGACCCTTGGTCAGCGTTACTGAGTAAAGTTGTTGGTTAATAGGTATGGCACCCTCTCTCGGCCAAGGACCAGAAGTAGAACAGAAAATATCGACCTTGATTCTTTGTGCTGCAAGTTAAATGTCCGTTAAATAGGAGTGTGAGCTCGAGCACGTGCACGATGGTCAAAATGACTGATTGATTGATTCAATGTTTGTTTGGTGTTTAAAAGGACATCAATCTATGAAATGTCGTATCCCTCCGAGGAAATATGTGTACTGTTTTCTCGGCCCCCACACACATAACGGCGGTCGACCCACTCCGGTCTAATTCGAACTTGTGCCTTTCTGGTCGCGAGTTCGACACGCCGGCTCTTCGTCAGAAATGAATATGGTTTGCTACATGACAACCAAAATGTTATGTGAAGGGTACATTATTGCCTCAATTTTATGTGTTCAATTTGTTTGAGTTTGGTTGTTTTCTGTGGTTCACCCTATTCCTTAACCGTTATATTATATTTATCTTCCCAAGAATCAAGCTAATAACTTGATCTAGTAATAAATAAGAATTTCGTTGGTCTTGTAACAATAATTAAGATTTGCATAGTTCTATTCCCCCAAGCTATCTGTTCTCTTGTTGAAGGGAAACCTCAGGACAAGGATCAATAATCATCTTCGAAGCGGAAATGATTGTAGGAATGAAAGTCTATGTAATACACTTCTCTGCAACACCAGTCTTGATATTGCGTATTAGGCTTTTATTGTTACGTCTCATGTACTATGCTGAAACAAAATATGGTATTAATTTATTGTATTTATTCGAGTTTAACTGCACATCGGCACAATAATGGCTAAATAGTGCAGAATAATGGTAAAAATCTAAACAAATTAAATATAAAGAATTGCAAAAAAAATCCTCTGGGAAGATAAATCCTTCCAAATAAGCCTAAACATAAAGTATTACATGATAAAAGATAACTGATACAAATGTAAATATAAGGAACTGCAAAACCAATTAGGAGGTAAACCTTTTAAAATAAATGTGGCCATCAAGTACCACAAGGCAAAAGAGAAAAGATAAAGATGTTAAAATTCTGTAAAATGTAAACTAATTATGGAATAGCATTATTTGGTGAAGACATTCACAAAGTAAATCTTTTTCTACAACGTATTTTCTTTATCTTTTTCATTTAAGAAAATTTGATTTCACTGAATTATTTCCTTGTACTGTTGGGATATATATATATATATATATATATATATATATATATATATATATATATATATATATATATATATATATATATATATAAATCAATAGACAATCCATGAAAGTTATCGTTTATAGCAGGATTAATGTGAAATTCCTTCATATGTAAAAATCAATGTGTAAACTTGTTACGTATGTAAAAAGGTATCTATTACAAGTGAGAAAAAAAATGATAATGTGAAAACATGCCATAAATGTAAAGAGAAAATGCTACGAATAAAATAAAGACTTCCTAGATAGTCAGTGTTTTATCCTCTGATGTCTGTATATGTGAAATAATTTATTAGTACATATGTAAAAATGTATGTAACAAACGTGAGAAAAAAACTCACTTCACATGTAGAAAGATAATTGCACAAATATGAAAAGAAGAGTTTGAATTCCATCTGTCAGTTACTTTCTAAAGTCCATCACTTGTTTTAACTCACTTGTTGGATTTTTCGTCAATTACTACTTCCAATCCACCTGATCGTTATTTGGGCTCGATACAAATCAAAATGACAGGCATGTAGAGCAACAAAGAATGAACATTTTGCCAGATCAGTCTGTAATAAACTGGAATAAATAATTTAAATTAGTTCTTACCAGACAAAATTGTTGAAAACCATGTTTTTTAATTTCATTCTCTACACATTACGCAAATAAAGAAGATTACTATAATGTAGTATCTCATTATAATCAGTACGAAAGTGAAATTAAACGGCAATGTACAAGCCTTATGACAAGTCAAAAGATAATTCACATATGTTCCTCTTTTTAATCTATTTCAGAATTTTTTTTAAATAGCGTAGGATTTTGAAGATTTTGATGAAATGAAACGTAATTTTGTGCTGACATTTTACCCAATTCAAGTATTTTTGTTTAAATGATGTATTAAAGTTTTAAAGTTGTTAAGTATCTAGGCAGAATGTTAACGTGACAGGCCAGCAAGACATTGCTGCAATGTGACAAAGTCATATTGTGAAATATTTAATTCAGTTACAGGTTAAAACCACAAAGGTAGTCAATTGGCTGACTTAAATAAACATACTGCATATGGAGATGTTGAGTTTGTACATTTGCACGAGATTAATAATACTGTTGCTAACTTAAAAACCTGTTGTTCACCTGGTGCTGATTTTCTTCAAACGGAGCATCTTAAATATGCTAGTGAAAGGTTGCGTGTGCTATTTGTGTCTTATTTCAGTAGCATGTTGGTGCATCGCTTATTTCCTTTTAACTCACTAGAATAACTCTAATAACAATAATCAAGACGAAGACCGAAGATATATCTGACAAAAACAATTATCGACCTATTGCCATGGCCACTGTAATATCCAATGCTTTGGAACTAATTTTGCTCCGAAATAGAGTTCCAAGACAATCAGTTTGGCTTTAGGCCATATCTCTCCACTGATGCGTGTCTGTTTGCTTTCAAGGAAGTCATTAATTACTGTTGATGTTTTTTTGGATGCTAAGAAGGCTTTTGATCAAATAAATCACTGGACCCTATTCAGAAAACTAATTGATGGAAACCTTCGATTGTATGTTGTTAGTATGCTTTTTAATTGGTACGACAAACAAAAATTTTGTGTGTAATGGGGTCAGATAACTACTATGTCTTTCCTTGTGACAGATGGTGTGCGGCAAGGAGGTGTTATATCCCCATTTCTGTTTAATGTATATATTGATGACCTTAATCGTGATTTGAATAGGTCTTCTATCGGAAGCAACATCGACGGTTTATTTATGAATAACTCTGGTTTTGCTGCTGATATGTCTGTACTTAGCCTATATATTGGTGGATTATGAAAATTATTAAGAATATGTGTTCGGTTCGCATTAGCAAATGATATCGAGTACAACACAGAAAAGACTGTATGTATGAGTTTCATACCTCAAAATCTTAAAAAGGTGTCCATGCCTGAAGTTAGACTTTGCGGATAAAAGCTGCTGTTTGTCAATGAGCATGTGTACCTAGGGCATGTCATTCGTTCTGATTTGTTAAATGAGAGTGATATACAAAGACAATATCGTCCTATATGTATATGAATAAATATGTTTTTAAGGTCGTTTAGAAAATTCTACAGATGTAAACGTTTTGCTTTTCAAATTATATTTTATTAATTTGTATTGTGTTTCGCTATGGACAAATTTTTCACGCTCTACAATGACGCGGTTAAATGTCTGTTACAACAATGCATTTAGATTTTTATAGGCGCCATAGTGCGTCGGGAATGTTTGTGAACAACAATGTCAAAAGCCTTTGCCTTTTGTTTATAAAAATAGAGTGTACTCATTTAGAAGTAGAATAGCTAGTAGTAATAACAAAATCTTTAAAGATGTGTTTCATTCTGCATGCTGTAGTAGTTCATCAATAATTGATCGTTGGAGCAAATTGTTGTATTAATATTGTATTGTGATTTTTGTGTCATATCTGAAATTGCTGAATTTTTTTTCTATGGATTTGAGTCTGAAATAAAGTCATTAATTATTATTATTATTATTATTATTATTATTATTATTATTATTATTATTATTATTATTATTATTATTATTAACAAAACAGGCTCAGAATGTTATCGTGGTACTAGAGTTTCCGTTTCGTTTTCTGGATGGTATCAAGGTTCTCCAAATAATTAGCTCCGATGTTGGCTAACTGTTACATATCAAAGGAAGGCAAATGCCAGTCGTACTGGGTTACTTGTATAATTTGAATACAAGGAATTTTTTTAAAAGTTGCTGTTTTCCACAACTTTTTTCCCAGTTAAAACCATAGTAAATTCTTCATTCATGTTTCGTAAAGCTTGATCGAGTAGAACATCATTGCTTTTTTCTCAGCATTCCATTAGTTATTAGTATATTATCAACATGTTAAATTACGAAGGGGTGGTGGCGTTATTTATCAAAAAGCCAACTATCATCTACTAGGTAAAACCGGTAAAATTGGTTCTGTAATATAACTATTGTAGCACCGCCAAATGTGAAAACTCGCAAATTTATAAGTGCTGTATATGTGCAGAAGAATTATGTTACCTATGTCACAATCAACTACAGGTATGTAAACTCGTTTACGTATGTAAAAAATATTTCACTACAAGCTTACCAAAATATTTGATTGCGAAAGTTGATTTTATTTTACCATAAATGGTAAAAGAAATTACTACAAATGTAAAACAAAAATCTTCCAGTGGAGTCAGTGCTTGTATCCTATGAAGACTCCCGTGTGCGTGAAAAGAAATTTATTACATATGTAAAATGAACTACGAATAGAAAAGTTGTTTGTTGTGTACGTAAAACCTAGGTGTCCACATATAAATGTATCTTTTACTGATGTAAAAACATACCTTATATGTGAAAAAATAATTCTACGAATGCAAAAAAGCAGTATTCTCCTTAAATCAGTAATAGATCATTTCAGGTACATTCATCTCGTTTGACTTAACTTCTTTTTAAGATTTCTTCTATTAGGCCTACTCACCAAAATCCACCTGGTTATTAAGGGAGCTGGACTCGCATATACAGTTTACGATCATAAGGTATGTTCTGCTGATCTAGGACGACTGGTTTGCAGAGCTTTTTAATGTAACTAGGACGACTGGTTTGCAGAGCTTTTTAATGTAACTAGGACGACTGGTTTGCAGAGTTTTTAATGTGACAAGTCCCTTTTCAGGGGAAAAATACGAACGGTGTTATAAAATCCGTTTGATTGAACGGCGAAGCAAATTCTTTTTCCAATAGATTATCTGTTCTTGCCTGACTTAAAATTGACTAATCAAGTGTTTTAAGTCGGGACTTAGATTTAAGATATATGTTCGTGAAATTGGGGCCATGATGCATATTCGTTTTACTTGTAAACAGACATGGCGTGATACAATAACACTTTATTTGTATGGAGACAATTACTTACTTAATGTGAATAGTATTTGCAGAGAAAACTAGAACGTGAACTTTTTCCCTGCGAAATCAATAATCATTGCGGAATGTTTAGAAACATTATTCTCCTTTAATACTATTCTAAAATGAAACAACCAGGGAACGCTTGAACTAAAATTTTCCCTGCTGAAAAGATGTGAAAATATTTCTTCACTACATTATTTATCATCTGTTATCTCTTTCAACAAAAGTTTTATATTTCTGTATGTATCATGATCACAACAAAAAAACATTATATAAAGTCTGAAAAACACAGACGTCTCGAAACTTCAATTAACCATTTTTTTTAAACTATGATTCCAGAATATCGTATTAACCGAGGCTGATTATATTTTTTCTGGGGATACAAATTATACAAATTAGAGATGATAATACTCATCTCGAAAATTAAATTAATGTTTTTAGGGACAATAGATTGGCATGGTGTATTTTGTTCAAATCAAAGTGGCTTTTTTGATACTTCACATCAATATGCTGTCTTAGCTTTTCATAAGATCAAAGACAAATACTGTGTTCTCTTTTTAATTAGGTCTTTTGCAGTCAATTATTTCGATTCTGATTAAATTATTTTCTTAACTCTGCTGCGGAAGAACTACGCTTGAAAGCCACAAAAATGTTAGTCGGAATTGATTTATTGGATGAAACTCCACAGGTTTTTTTGTTCTTGTTGTTGTTTTTAAATCTGTAACTGGACGGAAAAATGCAATGGGTCTCAAGCTTGCTGGATATAGCATCGAGAGATCTCTTCAATTGATTTTAATTGTTGTCACTATAACGATAATAGCTTTCCGCTATTACAGAGAGACTTCACCTGCCGGCAAACTAGTTGTAATCAGTGTTTTCTAATCATGCCCAATTTCACGAAAAGTTACGAGGGAAATGAGGGGACCAATAGCCGTAAGACCAAATATGTATAAATGTGACAATTCTTTGGTTTCCATGATTGAGAACGATTGGTTATTTAGAAAACCATATTTTTCGGGCAACAGGCTTAGGAATGCTTTTAGTCCGTTTTATTTGGTAACCATCCTGACTAAGGTAACATTAGGTAGTACCTGTGCACGAGTAATTAGTATATGATTATGAATATGCTTAAAATTAACCTATGATCCCCCAGGATTTCGTATTAACCGATGTTGACTGTATATTTTATTTTTATTTTTTTCTGGGGAAACAAATTAGGAAAAATAACAATAACCTCGACCTTTAAATCAACGTTTTTAGACGCAATAGAGTCATACTGTGTATTTTATCCAGATCAAAGTGTCCTATTTATGCTTCAAATAAAAAAATCCTGTCATAGCGATTCATAAAATCAAAGACAAATACTGTGTTCTCTTTAATTAGGGCTTTTGCAATCAATTATTTTGATTCTGATTAAATGATTTTAGTAACTATTCTGTGGAAGAACTGCACTTGAAAGCCACACAAATGTTGGTCGGAATGGATTTATTTGATAAAACTCAACGTTTTTTTTTGGGGGGGGGGGGTATGGGGTAGGGGTGTTGGTTTATTTATTTGTGTGCTTGTTTTTGTTTTTTTAACTCTGTAATTGTATGGGACAATGCAAAGGGTCTCAAACTTGCTGGCTTTATCATGGAGTAAGAGATCTGTTTTTGATTGATTTAAATTGTAGTCACTATTACGATAATAGTTTGCCGCTATTACAGCGAGATTTCACCTACAAGCAAACTAGCTGCAATCAGTGTATTCTAAATTACGACCATTTTCACGGAAAGTTAGGAGGTAAATGAGGCGATCAATAGCCATAAGATCAAATATGTATACATGTAACAATTCTCATTGTCCATTTTATTATGTAACTATCCTGTAAACTTTCTAATAGTATTTATTTTCGCGTGTTATTTATTTTCGCTGAGTTTGCTGGAGAATAACTTCTCTGAATTCTAAAAGCTTATGAGTTTAGACGAACCATGACAGCTACGCAAAATTAAATCGCCGAGAAAGTGCTTTTGATCTTGGAACCACTTAATCAAGTAGCCGCTAAAAAAAAGCAATGTTTGAAGTATATTATGTGATTGCGTGGTGTTTATACATCACCAGTGATGTTTTCGTCTATACTGGACAAAATAGTTGTAACAGCTGAATTTACACAAAAAGTAAAACATTATTAAAAGTTCAGCATTTTCCCCATTATATATATATATATATATATATATATATATATATATATATATATATATATATATATATATATATATATATCTACGACACATGCATATTTTCACATGATTCATACAAACAAAACTAAGAGTATAAATTACAGCCAAATAACTGTATTTCATGACGACCGGACGAGTCAAATACTTCTACAGTGAAATGATACGGAACTGAACAAATTCTAAAGCAGACTCAGGAGGCGTAAGATAATAAAATACAGAACGATAATATGTTTACATTATTTATAGATTCCGTCTTGATATAGATTATAACCCCTTGCTGAATGTAAAGCCTGGTCTGGAAAATGTTCCGAGTCATTGAAGCTGACTTGCTGCAAAACTATATAAGCATCACAAATGAAAATGGAATTTCTTGAGAAAATGAGGTAAAAAAATTAAGCAATTTATGCTTCATTTGATAAGTTACAGTTTGTAAACAATGCTGAAGAGAAAATGCAAAGTTTAATTTAAATTTGGGACTATTAAATTATGTCTAGAGTTAACACATTATATGCTTGCTGATGTTCTCCTATATAACTTAAAACTTGTACTCGCTGAATAATAACAAAAAATTCAATTAAAATTAAAATTTTAAAATAACTTTGGGTTTGACACAGGAACAATAAGCCGATTTTTTACTTGACCGAAATTATGTGAAATACACATGACATTTAGAGGATTTTTTACTTCACATCCTGAATTTAAATATCATCGATCCTTTTCGTCACTTGTTACAAAAGAAATTAAACTGAAGATGTATCCATGGGTCACACAGTATGTATAGTTCAATATTGCTGAGCGCCGCCTTGGCAAAAGGAGACATTAAAATTAATAAATAAGTTACTCGGCGCCATAAATGGATGTCTTGGTAATATATGGGCGTGTTACATTATAAACCGTTGCTGTTACGACTGCTGATTCTACTGCTAATGTCTTACATCTTGCGATTTCATTTTAACGCCAAAGCAACTGTTTTTTTGTTGTTGTTTGTTTGTTTGTTTGTTTTTTGTTGTTGTTTTTTTTATTATTTTTTTCTTCTTCTAATTTGAAAGTTTGAGTGTAAAAAACGACACATCACCAAAAGAATGAAGGAATAAAAACAACAATAACGACAAGAACGAAGACGATGAGAACCATGATATGGAACTTGAATACAACGGCGATACAACTAATTACGATAATGACTCAAATGAGTCTACATTATTAATAAATATAATAACAATTAATAAAAATAAAATGTTATATTCTACCAATATAAGTAAAATGGCGATTTTGTACTTAAGCTTTAGAAGTAAGAAACAATCCTTTATTATAAACTTTCAAAGCTTGTATTAACATGAACATAATTCCTTGTTAATATTATGTTGGATATTCAATGGCACTTGTCTTTCATTAAATACCTGAAAGTAGTCATTCAATTGTGACTTATTCCTGGAATATTTATAAAAAGATATACATGTATTTTGTGTGTTGGTTGAGATCGAGACCGTAACATAGTAACATACTTTCTCTTAGAATTGTGTGTGTGTATATATATATATATATATATATATATATATATATATATATATACAGAGAGAGAGAGTAAACAAACATGACAAAGCACGGAGCAGCAGGTCTGAGAAAGTAGCTAAGCGCTTTCCAAATCTACGGATCCCTTTTTCAAGACGCAGACACAAATAACAATTACAAACACAACAACGTAAACAAAATATCTATTGATATACTGTTGCGTTATTGAAACCAAAATCAAAGAATATAACCCCAACATATGGTTTAAATTTTTTTTTTAAACCGACAAAACTATACTTTGTATAGATTCGACTGGGAAACAAAAACATCTGTTAGAAGCCCCGCAGAAAGCCTTTTCCTCTGGCCACCATTTCAATGACATTAACCTGGTTGGAATATCCCACAATCAAAATTGGAAACCAGGCGATTTGAATCAAGAAGAATAGGACTCCGTTTCCCTCTTAATATTTACATTTATTTAGAAGGTTTCAACTTCCAAGGGTTTTGTGCTATTCTTGTTTGGAACTTTACTTTTGATTGGCATCATACAGCCTATATTGTTTGGAATGGTTTACATGCCTAAGGCTTTTTTGCTATTCTTGCTTTTAACTTTTTGGGAACTTTTACTTTTAATTAGTACCATATAGCCATTATTTTGCTGAGGTGCCGTTAAACGCGAATGCTTTGCATACATATCATCTCATTCTTAATTTTGGAAACGCGTTATCTTTACTCTTTGCATTATGACTATAGAATTAATGTTATCCGGAACATAATTTTGGGTGGTTATGCATCGCCATCATTGCCGTGTCATGTTATGCTTCCATTGTTTCAATCAGTTTCATAGGTCATATGTGGGCAAGTTAAATGCAAAAGAGTATTCTTGACAAATTGAAATACCTGATTTGCCAGATTTGTAACTAGTTCAAAGCAAACAGTTTCTGCTTTTTTTTGTTTTTTTTTTAGGATATATTAGGATTATATTCTTTGATTTTGGTTTCGCCTTGAAAAAGGGATCCGTAGATCTCGAAAGTGCTTGGCGAGTTTCGCAGACTTACTGCACCGTGCTTTGTCATGTTTGTTTTCCTCTAAAATGTTTCCTTGTCAGGAACGATATATATATATATATATATATATATATATATATATATATATATATATATATATATATATATATATATATGAGATGGGGTGTGATCTCGGCGCTCTACTCTTCACGATTGAAAGTTTATTATTTAGCAATCAAATCAGTTTTTTAAGAAAATAATAATGTATTCTCTATGGAATTCAGAAGCATGAATCTTAAACAAATATCCCTTCTAACCTAGATTTTAATATTACATTCATATCCTATATTTTAATTTTTTCTTATAAAAGCATTTTAAAAAAATAAAAAAATAAAAAAATAAAAATATATTCTCAAACTCCAATGATTCCAATAGACTTACAAAAAGAAATGCAGCACATCTAGAATTCTTTGGATCGTATTCTTAAAGAATGGTGTAGATCCTTTGAAAAACTACCGATTCTCGCAAAAATAATGAGCTGTGTTATCTGAGAATTGATGGAAATAATGTAACTTGATCGTAACCATGCATGTAATGCAGTGTCCATGCCGATGAAGAAAGCACGAGTTTCAAATAAACGTTCCAGCATATGACTGGATAAGCCAGATGGATTTGATGGATCCTGTATGAAGCAGCATAAAGAGGAATTGACAGTAATTTAGTCGCTAGTTTCTCTTTTGGAAGATCTATCCGCTTTATGCGATCTACTGTATGTTTCCTTGTATAACACGTATTCAGTTATGCTCACAGCTCAGGTGTAAGATTGAATTCCATCTTACACCGACATATCAGTGTCTACACAAGTTCGTTCAACTTGTACTTTTATTTTAAAAACATAGATCCTGATCTGCCGGCGCATTACTTAGGGGCAGATTTTGGTCTGCACTTGTCGCAGGTGTGATTACGATACACGATAAAGTTACGGTATTACGACGGATATTTGAAAAGTTCTGAATATTTTGTTATAACTTTGTTGTTTCTTTAAACCTGTAACTAAATTTAACACCGATCGATAGACGAAATAATGTTCTATAAAATGATCTGCAGATACACGTACAGCACGTCAGACAGCTGCATATCTATGCGTGTGACGTAACATGGGTAAATGACAATGACCTAAAAATGTCGGAGAAGGAGAACAATTCAGCTACTGAGCAAAGAGCATACTGTAAAATTCGGACGATGTTAGGATACTCACTGGCTGATTTTAAAGCCGACTTGGATAAAGTTTACGGATGTAATTTTCTGTCATTCTACAATTTTAAGGTGGATTCATCGTTTTAAAGATGGTCGCAAATCCATGGAAGATGACCCGCGTTCTGGAAGACCCTTGTCTGCAATTGGTGAGCGGGAAGTGGCTGCTGTGAAGGGGGCAATTAATAAAGATGCTTGATACACAGTGGGAAATATTTATGTTTTACACCGGCATTAATTCGACAGCTGTTTTTAATATACTGAAGAATCATACGAAGTTCAGAAAGATTTGTACAAGATAGGTCCCGCATTTGTTGACGGCTGATGAAAAACTGACTCGGGTAGAAATCGCCAAACAGCTACTGGTAGCAACAGGGGATGATTTTTTCAAAATTATAGAATAGACAAAAATGGAATGTTTTCTCCATAATTTGAGTGTGCAGATTTCAAAAATGAACATATCATTATGATATCTTTTCAAATAAATTCACAGGAAGCATTCAAACACATGTACCGTTCACCATTTTTAATATTGGTCTTTGGCACTTTTTGCAAATTCTTGACCTCATGTTATTTGAAGCTGAAATGTGCATATTTCTTACATATGTTTATATAGAAATGTTTTGTGAACATTCAGCTTTAAGAATAAATTGACTTTTTCTACGTTCCAGGTAATTCAGAAGCCCCCCTGTGCTATTTGATCAAGCACCCCACCCACCCCAACATTTATGCATAAAATTCTATATTTTTGAGTCATGCACAAGTTGAAATTATATGTTGCTCTAAAAATGGAATGTTTTCTGCATAATTTGAGTGTGCATTATTCAAAAATGAACCCATCTTTATGATCTTTTTTCAAATAAATTCACAGGATGCATTCAAACACATGAGCCATCCACCATTGTTAATATTGGTCTTTGGTCACTTTTTGCAAATTCTTGACATCATGTTATTTCATGCTCAAAATTGCATATTTCTTACAGTATACATATGGTTATTTATAAATGTTTTGTGAACATTCAGCTCCAAGAATAAATTCACTTTTTCTATGTTCCATGTACTTCTGAAGCCTTTCTGTTCCTTTTTATCATGAGTACCCCTAACATTTTTGCATGAAATACCATAATCATTAGTTATACAAAAGTTTAAATTGTATCTTACTCTTAAAAGCAATAGTGCAAATGCATTACAGTGTTCTTGTACATATATACATTGATCTGAAATCACAATTTATTAAATAACAATTGCCATTTTAGAATTTAGTTATGATGAGATATTTTTCGTCAGTTTTCATATATATAAAATAAAATCAATGACAAAAAAACAAACATAAAAAAACTTACTTTGAATACTTCCACAATTCTACTTCTGGTACTGCGTTGGTTGTCAAGAAATAGTTATGATTATGTTTTTGTTTAAATAGAGAAATGCTACAGATCGATTTTCTGTTTTTTATTATGACAATATTCATATTGATATTCACAAAAAATGTCATGAAATGAATTTTTCATTCTTCAAAATTCTGAAAAATAGTTTAACTTTTACCTCTTTTTCGCCCCTACTAAATATGAATGTTTTAATTTGAATACCATTGTCTCTAGATAAGAATCGTACCTTGAACAGATGATCTGACATTGATAATCTAAGTGATCACAATCGCATACATATTATCAATATCATTATTAGTTTAACCCGTCGAGTCTCTAACCTCGAAAATACATTACACAACAAAAGTTGTACCAATATTTTGTAATAAATTTGGTATAATGAAATGACAATACGTTTGTATAATCCGATTCCTTGGTATAAACGCGAGCCCTTTCATAAAATCAAGTTTTCGTGTTTGAACTCAATTTATCTTGTATTGTTGCATTGTTTACATTTTGTACGTACCCATGTGCCGGGAAGAGTTACCGTCCGTGCTGGCATGGGTCACCTTTAAAAAAGACGTAATTCGTGGGTTTCCGCAAATATTCGCACACATTTTACCACTATTCTCGTAAAAAGAACACCAAAGTATTTAAAAAGTAGGCGTAGGTGAGCGTATATGTTCGTTTATTTAGTTTTTCTGCGTTTTTAAAAATTCGGTTTTCGTTTATTTCCGCCGAATATATTGTAGAAAAGGTCCAATGTCATATACGCCAAATATAGACATTTGACCTTTCAACCATGAATACATTCGGATATAATAATGTTGGCTTTTTACATACAAAAGCCGAGAAAGTACCAGGTGTAATGAGGTTGACATTTTGAGAAAATGTTAATCTTGATCGCCAGTGCCCTCTAGCGGCGGCGCCTGTTGCTACTACTGGCCAAATTAGAAAAGAGTGACCAGCGACGTTTGAATGATTTTGTCACAGGTAATGAAACATGGAATTACTGTTTTGAACCCGACACAAGGGAATATAATAAAGTTTGGATCGGAGAAAATGAGGAGAGACCACTAATTGCTCGACGTAGTCGGACTGTCAAGAGAGTTTTATACGAATTTTTTTTTTCGATGCAAAAAGCCTGGTCGTCCAGGTACCTGTGCCTGTCTCTGGACATTTTTAATGTCTTCAAAGTGTTGCGAAACGTTGTGAAACACTACCGAACCGAACCACCCGTACGCCCACTGCTACCCGAGATATCCATCTACTCCATGACAACGCACTGGTGCATAAATCTGCCATCGTGACAGACTTCCTGAAGAAGCACAGCATTCAAACATTAACACATCCTCCATACATCTCTGGTTTAGCTCCAAGTGATAGTAGTTTTCCAGTGTATGAACACAACATACCCAAAAAATGAATACAAAATGGATTTTATTTTCTATTCAAATAATATTGAATTTTATTTACTTTATTTACACTGGTATGGCACTTTAACAATTGGATAATCAGACTGAGAAAGTGTATAGAGGTGCATGGGGAGTACTTTGAGGGTGTGCATTGACTTACTGTTCACTAATAAAGAACGTTGTTGTACGGCGCACTAATATTCAGAACTTTTTAAATACCCCTCGTATGTCGACGTACGTAATGCTTTAAACAGACATACACTGTACCTACGTAGACGAGATTTTTCCTCGGCTTTAAGTTTCGTATGCCCGGTCGAATGTCGTGTTCAAAAGCACTATAGCTCATCATCACATTACAACATTACAACCTGGAGTCATCGGGCCACTTACAGCAAGTATTTCTTTTCTTGGAAAGAAAAACAGGTTTGATACACAATTTTGCAAAGCTTATATGAAATATTCCATTTGAAATGACAATGCTAGTGATGGATTTTATTATGTTTTCATTATTCATAAAATGTATATATATATATATATATATATATATATATATATATATATATATATATATATATATATATATATATATATATAATCAGTACATGTTGAAATATAAACATACACACTGTTTGCTTCTTGCGTCCCTTGTATATTTAGTAGATTCATAGTCGTTCCATGTCACTTTAGATTCAAGTATTATTCTGTGTAAGAATTGTTGCTGTAGCACTGCGTTATAGGCCTAGTATTACATATTCAAGCATTTGTTGACACGATGCATCGTCTTAGATCAGATAATGGAAGACGGTAGCTTATATCTGCATGGGATTCCCCTGCTTTAAGTGTTCTGTTATAGTTACTAATTTTAGGTACACTTTTAGACCAATCAGAGGAGGGGAATCCCATGCAGATATAAACTTTCGTTTTGAAGTTTCTTGTCTGGGAAGATGCATCGTTTTACAGTTGTATTTAGCAATAAAATTCGCTGAGATTGTTCAATGTGTGGCATGAGCTATCAAAGTGTAGTATACTCGCTGGATTTAAACCAGAATAAAAATGAAGCGACACTTTGTAACGGAGAATCATCTGCTGATTTTACTCTGCCGTAGAGAAGCAAGATGGCGACTGTCCGTCCTTGCTTTTATTATATAGTACCACCCCCCACCACCAAAAAAAAAAAAAACAACACTATCTAACGCCACACCCTTCTGTGTGTAACATTGTAGAAAATCCAGTGGAAAGTGAAAACATATAACGACTCAGGTTCAAGGTTTTAATCCAGCTCAGATTCCTTTTCTCTCTCCATATATTTCCTCGTACTTTTTCCTTTACTTATTCAGAAGAGAGAGAGAGAGAGAGAGAGAGAGAGAGAGAGAGAGAGAGAGAGAGAGAGAGAGAGAACAGTGTATTTCGATGAAAGTGTGTAATGTGTTTTATTCATTTTGAAAATGTAAATTAAACGGCTAATATGGATATTTTTTTCCTCGTTATTATCCTATTGTATTAATGACGATTAACTGGAGTTAAAGAGTACAGACCCGATGGTCTGCTGGTGGAACCATCACTATGTGTCTTTTTATTTATTTATTAACTTTAAAGGGTAGTTTTCTTTGTATCATGTACTAGTAGGAACGTTTCCCTCTCGTTACTTTGTTATTCACTTTATAATGTAGTTTTCTTTGTATCATAATGTACCTGTAGAACTTTTCACTCTCGTTGCTTTTTTTATTCACTTTATAAGGTTGTTTTCTTTGTATCATAATGTACTAATAAGAACTTTTCACTCTCATCGCTTTTTGATTCACTTTATAGGATACTTTTCTTTGTATCATAATGTACTAGTAAGAACTTTTCCCTCTCATCGCTTTTTGATTCACTTTATAGGGTAGTTTTCTTTGTATCATAATGTACTAGTAAGAACTTTTCCCTATCATCGCTTTTTGATTCACTTTATAGGGTAGTTTTCTTTGTATCATAATGTACTAGTAAGAACTTTTCCCTCTCATCGTTTTTTTGATTCACTTTATAGGGTAGTTTTCTTTGTATCATAATGTACTAGTAAGAACTTTTCCCTCTCATCGCTTTTTGATTCACTTTATATGGTAGTTTTCTTTGTATCATAATGTACTAGTAAGAACTTTTCCCTCTCATCGCTTTTTGATTCACTTTATAGGGTAGTTTTCTTTGTATCATAATGTACTAGTAAGAACTTTTCCCTCTCATCGCTTTTTGATTCACTTTATAGGGTAGTTTTCTTTGTATCATAATGTACTAGTAAGAACTTTTCACTCTCATCGCTTTTGTCCCCCTGACAAATAGCTTACCTAGCTCGAAACGTTGGGTTAGAGAATTAGCACCCGCGCCTTGTCAATTTTTGTGTCATTACATCTATTTCTCATTGCCTTATTGTACTGAATGTATTTGTCTTTTGTAATTCAATTTTAATAACTGCTATTAAACTCGAATTTTACAAATAATAGCACAGAAATACCATTTTAGACTTTCCACTATAATTCAATTTGAAGCTGATTTATTACGTCTCTCTTAGGGAAACAGTGCACATACCTAAACATCACCTTGTTTTTCCTTCCTTTAAATTAAGTCTGTGTCTCGCTAAATCATCCCATGTATGACATTATAAACATGAACAAAATCGTCATCTAATAAAAGAGCCAATAGAGGTGGTTATCTAGAGCTGATTGTAAAAGACATTTAATTATCGGTTATGATAAGGGACTAATTATGAGATTAGGAATGTTCAAGGCAGAAAGAAACAATCCTATCAGAAAAAAGTATTGATAATGCCCGGATAATCAGTTGTCCAGGAACATATGGCTTTACATGTACACCATATGTGCTAACATATAGGTTGAGTCCAACTGCAAAATGTACAAAACCCGATTTGCCGTCGCATAATGCGCAGGACGATCTGGAGCAATCAGTCGAACAAACAGCATAGACCCAAATCTGCTGGCGTCTTATGCAACTGCAGATCAGGGTCTATGTTGCTTGCTGTTGGACTCATCTTAAAAAAGAATATATACGGTATGTCTCTGGTTAAACGGAGGAGTTTATCTGGAATTTTAAACTATATACGATGTGTTATAATGGGATCGATAGAGGTAAACGCACTCATAAATACCCGTCATCTATATGTCGGTCTATCTATAATTCAGTATCCTCTTAAACCGCTTGTGATTTTCTTGTGTATGAAATGGTTGGACATCTGCGAGAGGGGATATTGAATTTGATTGTCTACAGTGGCTGAAAGGGTATTGCTTTTTATTGTCTCCCTTGGGGTCCCCGGTGGGAGAATTGCAGTGACATTTTACAACTAGTTTTAACTAAATCTTTACTTGTGCAGTTTTATAATATATGTACTGGATTAGGCTAGGGACCAGTTGTCACCTCAATTTCTGCGTCTTTTTTAAAGTACACATTAGTCATGTCACTCACGTACGAGGCAACCTACCAAGAAATACTACAGTTTATGTCAATGTTTTTAAGCATTTTGATTGCAAAAGTAAATCGCTAGAATTTTAATTACGGCGAATTTCTTGACCGGTATTTCGGTAAAATATTTAGAGCATCGCAGTACCATTTCTCGCCATATTTTACTCTCATTGTATAGAACGAAATGATTATGATGATGACAAAGATGATAACATAAATTACGACAATTTACATATCCGTTTGAAATACTAACTTCTAGATGTGTTTTGTGATGACTCTGATAACTCTGTTTGTTACATACCCATCCCGTCGCTGATCTGAAACCTTGTATCAAATGTACATCTGATACATGCACAAAACTACATACGTCTTTTGTTCTGAGTCGGCGGAAAGAACGAGTTTTATATGGCGTAGGGAGGCCGTTGGTCCGAGACATAATCATAAGCCATATCAAACGAGTTCTTTCTTCCGAGTCGGAACAAAATGCGAATGCTGTTTTGTATTTATTATATACCCCTTCTTTTATGCGAATGTTGTTTTGTATTTATTATATACCCCTTCTTTTACGCTTTTTAAATATTTTTAGCTTTACGGTATGAATGATATTCCAAACGAATTGGAATGTACTGTGTCTAAAAATATTAACGCACGGACGTCAAAGAAGACACCAAAGTAGTTCCAATCTGGCTGTGTGATACGGAAATACGGATTGAACATCTGTATCCATTAACTATGTGAAATTAAATGGGTATTTAATAAATGTTTAGATTCTTCACTGTCAATGATGACGTTATGTAACAACGGTTGCGTAACCGTTACTTTATATTTAAACCTAATTAGATGGATGGAATCAGAGTAAAAGAACAACAACAACAACATACAAACTTGTTTATTTACTATACACTAATATTTAAAGGTATATAATAAACACATCATCAGTACATTGACTTGATCTATGTGCTTGTATAGCTTGGAGTTTGATAGAGGAAGGACATCGGATCACACTCAACCATTCGGTTCCACAAGTAGCAACAGGCGCCGCCACTAGAGGGCACTGGCGATCAAGATTAACATTTTCTCAAAATGTCAACCTCATTACACCTGCTACATTCTCCGCTTTCGTATGTAAAAAGCCAACATTATTATATCCGAATGTATTCATGGTTGAAAGGTCAAATGTCTATATTTAGCGTATATGACATTGGGCCTTTTGTACAACATATTCGGCGAAAATAAACGAAAACCGAATTTTTCAAAACGCAGAAAAAGTTAATAAACCAACATATACGCTCACCTACGCCTACTTTTTAAATACTTTGGAGTTCTTTTTACGAGAATAATGGTAAAACATGTGCGAATATTTGCGGAAAACCCACGAATTACGTCTTTTTAAAGGTCACCCGTGACAGCAAGAACGGTAACTCTTCCCGGCACATGGGTACCTTCAAAATGGAAACAATGACAACAACACGACATCAACTGGGTTAAAAAAAACACACGAAAACTTGATTTTATGAAAGGGTAGATGTTTATACCAAGGAATCAGATTATACAAACGTATTTGTCATTCATTACACCAAATTTATTGCGACATTTTGGTACAACTTTTGTTGTGTAATGTAATTTCGAGATTAGAGACTTGACGGGTGATACTGATAATGATATTGAAAATATGTATGTAATTGTGATCACTTAGATATTATCAATGTCAGGTCATCTGCTCTAGGTAGGATTCTTATCTAGAGACACTGGTATTCAAATTAAAATTTTCATGTTTAGTAGGGGTGAAAAAGAGATTAAAGTTAAACTTATTTTCAGTATTTTGAAAAATGAAAACAAATTCATTTCATACCATTTTTGTGAATATCAATATGAATATTGTCATCATAAAGAACAGAAAATAGATCTGTAGTATTTCTCTATTTAAACAAAAACATAATCATAACTATTTCTTGAGAATCAAATCAGTGCCAGAAGTAGAATTGTGGAAGTATTCAAAGTAAGTTATTTTTATGTTTTTTTGTCATTGATTTTATTTTAACAGATATGAAAACTGCCCAAAAATATCTTATCATAACTAAATTCTAAAATGGCAATTGTTATTTACTAAATTGTGATTTCAGATCAATGAATATATGTACAAGAACACTGTAATGCATTTGCACTATTGCTTTTAAGAGTAACATACAATTTAAACTTGTGTATGACTCATGATTATGGCATTTCATGCAAAAATGTTGGGGGGTGGGCGTGATAAAAAAGAACTGAAAGGCTTCAGAAGTACCTGGAACATAGAAAAAGTGAATTTATTCATGAAGCTGAATGTTCAGAAAACATTTATATATAACCATATGTAAGATTATGCAGAAAAGGTTCCATTTTAACAGCAACATATAATTTCAACTTGTGTATGACTGAAAAATATATAATTTCATGCAAAAACGTTAGGGGGGTGCTTGATAAAAAAGGCACAGGGGGGCTTCTGAATTACCTGGAACATAGAAAAAGTCAATTTATTCTTAAAGCTGAATGTTCACAAAACATTTCTATATAAACATATGTAAGAAATATGCACATTTCAGCTTCAAATAACATGAGGTCAAGAATTTGCAAAAAGTGAAGAAAAAAAATATTAAAAATGGTGAACGGTACATGTGTTTGAATGCTTCCTGTGAATTTATTTGAAAAGATATCATAAAGATGAGTTCATTTTTGAAATCTGCACACTCAAATTATGGAGAAAACATTCCATTTTTGTCTATTCTATAATTCTGAAAAAATCATCCCCTGTTGCTATCACAAGATCCATTGTCCTACCGCTATTAAACTTGACGCGACACAAGCATCCAAATCAAGGTACTGTACAGGTTACCCGTATTTACTCAATATTATGAATATTATTTTAAGTCGGAATCTTTACATTTGCACTACAAGCGTCAGTATCAGCTAGAATAAATTGTTCTCTAGGAAACAAATTACAACTATGAACATGATTGTTCATTTGAAAAACACACCTATTTCACGTTGTGAATTACTTCAACATTTAGCAGCATGTGCTTGTTTTACATCACGGGAGCTTTTCGTCAGATATTGTTTACATTGTTTTCTGGATTTTATCCAGTATATAATAAAGACAAAGCAGGACAGCCGCCATCTATAATATCGACAGAGATAATTCTCCTTTACAAAGTGTTTCTTTCAGATTTTTCTGCGTTAAATCCAAGAAGTAAACTCCACTTTGATAGCTCCTGCCACGCATTGAACAAATTCATCGACTTTTGTTGCTAAATGCCACCATGAAAACTATGCATTTTACTGAAGGGAAGCAAAGATGGCAACTGTCCATCCCTGTCTTGAGTACGATACAGAGTACGATCCAGAAAGAAAAATATCCAAGCACTCTCTAGCGATAAGTTCCTGAGTTTTACTTATGATTGCTGTCCTTCACTTTCAATAATTTACTTTGCTTCCAATATATGATTTCGTGTCTCAAAGCCTTTTTATGTTCCAGTTATTATTTTTGTAAACTATTTTTTTTTTTTTTCGGTGATCGACAATAACGATTTTTCTCTACTTAAAAAAATCTCTCCCTTGCATCTTGCGTTTGGAGCACACGATTGGGAATACGACGATTATGTATAATTTTACCCCACCCCCAGCGCCCACCCAAAAAAAGGGCTTTACTCGAGAACAAAAGGTATAAATTATTTCAACAATTTGTGAAATGTTAAGCGTAACATTTCATTCTAAACAGTGAGATTACTGGTAATGTGATGCTCCAAAACTGTACCTGGTATGTTGTCTAGTGTGCATGATCGACACGGCTGTTGTATTATTTAAAAAAAGACTTAGCTGTCTACATTTCTATGCAGTATATTAGCATTTGACTGATCAATTTCATCAGTAAAATAACATCTGTAAAATTTCATATGTAATATACCAATTGCAAGTTGAAGAATTTTTTTTTTTAAATTTGTATTATCAGCTTAGTCGGTTTATATCAAAGAATGCTGACACATACCGTATACACTAGCGTAAAACCCGATACCAATTGCAAACTGCATAGACCCAGATCTGCCGGAGCATAATGCGCCGGCAGATCTGTGTCTATGCAGTTTGTAAGGACTAATCAGCAGAACAAACAACATAGACCCTGATCTGCCGGCGTATTATGCGACGGCAGATCAGGGTCTATGTTGTTTGCATTTGGCACCGTATTATACGCGAGTATATACGGTAATCGGTATTGCTATGTGACTATATTTTTTCTCATCATCAATAAATGGCAATACAAATACATCAAATAAATAGGGAGGTACATTGTACCTAGTGAGCTAGCTGACTGAGTATACCTACTTGTAAAATCTACTAAAAAATGTTTGCACAAGTTAAGTTTGTATTATCATTTTACCTTTAATTTCATTTAATTTTTTTTTATTAATTTCTATTAGATTTTTAAAACTTTTCATTCAGTTTCATGTAATCTTTTCATACTATTTTTCTTTTTATCCTCTGGAAAAGACCCTACATCTATGGACTAACAAAAACCTCACTTAGCAGGGAATAAATAATTTACGCGCATTTCGAAGTATGCGATGAAACAACTAAATAACTTAGATCATCTCATATCCACTAAATAAGGGTAGCTTTCAAATTTAGAGAAGTTAAGGGCAACTTGTTACTAATTATCTAAATTCCCGTTAATGAATTATGGCAGTTGATTTTACACAAAGCACCACCAAATACAGTTACAAACCTGACGTGGACAGCGACAACGGAAGATAGCCGCAAGGCATGAGAAGTAATATGTTTTGCAAGGAATTTACGGTAGTTTAATTTTATCTTTCGGCATTCACAAGCAAGGGTCACTTTTGTAGTAGGTATGAGTACTTTAAACCAAAAATCGCCAGAGTGTAATATGATACCAAAAATGTAGATCAAAATGCCTTTTCATTATTTGAACTCATTTTCCGCTGGAGATTCTTTTCATTTTCGCCTTATATTCATACAGCCTATCAAATCATAGAAATAGCCGAGGTAATCCGAATAGTTTGGGTTTCTTTTCTTGCGGATAAATTTCCGGCGAACAAAATGTATGCTTTTTCTGTAAATTACTGCGCCGACATACATCCTAGGCATAATTTTGTCTCGCAGAAATAACCGAGGTAGTTCCGAATGCGACTGGCTATTTGCGGAAGGGTACAAATGTTATTTTATTTGCTTTTTTTGTTTTGCTTTTATCGGACCCACGATCCCTTTTTACTCCGAATCTCAAACTTATCCTACCTTTTGCAAAGCTTCAGATGTCCGTGTGCAGTTCAGACCGGTCTGCTTTAGATCTTAGGGCAAAAAGTATAAAATCCGGACACAAACTCCGGTTCTGAAACTAGTAATTTTCAGCCAAAAAAGATCTGATCTCAAAAATTATGTTTTTTTCCGCTGTATTTTTGAACGTGAGTAGAAAGTCTACATTATCTCGTATGACTGCAGAACTACATCTCTCTCCTTTTCTGTAATGCCACCCGCTTTGGTGTGTCATAAATTATGTTAACGTCAAAGAAATCGGAAGAGAGTACTACCTCATGACGCGTAAATGTGGTACGTGGGGATAAGGAGTTAAGAAACATTCTGATCATCATGAGTCATTCTGCAAAGAGATAATACCCGTTCATGAATCCTTCCATCCACCGGTCAATAAATCTGCCTAACCATCCTGCTTTTTGATAATGATTATTTACTTTATGATGGGTCAGAAGAACAAAGCTGTATACCAAGGTTTTATGTGTGTATGTGCGGAGGAGGGATAGGGGTGAACTTACACCTTCAGTTGTGTTAGCTGATACAAATGTACATATACCTATGGATACTGTTGAATATTGGAGAATACTGTCAGCCGATGAAATTATTTTTATGACGGACAACTATGTACATAATGAATGGACTACTTTCATGAAAGCAACGGACTCACAGCTGAAGGTACTGCACGGTTATATATATATATATATATATATATATATATATATATATATATATATATATATATATATATATATATATATATACGAGAGCAAAAAGAAAATAGAAGAATAATATTATTAATAATAATAATAACAACAACAACAACAATAACAACAAAAATCGCATCTAATTACAATACCAACAACAGCAACTACTACTACTACTCCACAAGGGTGTTTTCCTCCTTCTACGTAATTTACTTTGATTAAGTATAAAGTATGGGAATTAAAGTGCCCATGTGTACTAATTCAACCGTATTATTATCATTATTGTCTTCAATATCATCATAAGGTCTCTAATATACAGTAAGATGCTGCTTGGAGTATTGCTTTGTTCAGTATTGATTCATAATATACAATAAGGTGCTGTTTGCTAACGGAGTATTGTTTTGTTCAATATTGTTTCATAATATACGATAAGATGCTGCTTGTTAACGGAGTATTGGTTAATTCAACAATGGTTCACCATAATATAAATATTTACAAAAAACACTGCCACAATTCCTATAACTGAAGTGCAGCGAGTTCATACCTTGAACACTTAAGTACACAAAGGGTGTTGGTGGAAGGTTTTGCTTAGAATATATATATACAGAGCGGAAAGTGTTATCCCTGGATTCTACAGGAGAATGCATGATAACATTAACATAATTTTTAAATACGAATAAATAATATTATCATACAGGTTAGAGAATTTTATAATATATATATATATATATATATATATATATATATATATATATATATATATATATATATATATATATATAAACTGGTGGCTTAATCCGCCCTGTAAGTGGTTGTATGCAATGATATCGACGCCTTCTGTGAACAAGTGGGGAGGTGGCTATAACAGCTGGGAGGAAGTCACCTAGTCAAGCCTGCCAATCAATGGCGGTCCATTTAGCCTTCTCTCTGCCTATGAATTAACCACCGATTACTTGTTTTCTTTGTGGAAAATATAAATATAGATACATATTGACATCTACTGTTTGTACATCAATTTTACTTACTCCAACATAGATCTGTCGACAGTTATCAGACAGGCAAGTGAAGAACTTGACGCACGCACACGTGGCTGAGTAGTGAAATACTAATATAATAGGATAATGGCATGCTGAGCAGTAACCTTCGAAACTTTATTGGGATGTAAGGGATTCTATCACTTTACCAGGTAAGTTTGTTACTTACATACCTAACATCTAATTAAATATATATTATGAACAAATATAAAAAGAAATTCACAAATGATTTAGCATTTACAGCTATTGTCAGTCAGCGACTATGCATTTTGTCTGCGAGGTTAAAGGTAACGAATCTGTTCAACAGCGAGAAAGGAATGGTGAGATCTCTTGACAACGTAACTTATCAATATTTGCTTGCACATTTACATTTCTTAAATTTCTTTGTACGAATTTCAGGTTTTCACTGCCTACTGATGTCTTCTTTCTTAAATCCAGATAGATAATGTTTTCATGCTCGTCTTTCCATGCACAGCAAAATTTACAGTGAGAATTCCGAAATGTGACTAACATTTGCCATTTAAAAAAATCAAACAGTGACGTGATAGCCCCAAAACGATGGTGATTCGTTATCTTTCTTTAATATCTCCCTTCGTAGTTATATTGTTCTTTTTTTGTGTCTAATATATATATATATATATATATATATATATATATATATATATATATATATATATATATATATATATATATATATATATATATATATATATATTGTGCAAGATTTAAATTGTGCCTAATGCACGGACGTTAGTTTGTAAAAAACATGTCTCGAACATTGAACGGTTTTTGTACATCAGTATTATTACCCACAATAATCGAGATATGTAAAACTTTCTTATATCACCTCTTGTGACTGTATTTTAAATCAAATATTTAAAAAACTATACCAAGTTTTATGTAACATGTGTTTACTTAGAACATATTTCCAACCGATAATAATAATTACAATAATGACCTTCCCGCAGTTCTTTCTAGTTGCATCTGTTACATGATCCATGAAGATGATATGCGTACAGCTCAGTTTACTGTATCCATATACTAGTCTATTTTTATTGCCCACAATGTCTTCTCCCTCTAAATAAGTAACAACTGTAAAATGTAGGCGTTGAAGTCGCTGATACATGTGTTATATAACAATGTATACAGTGTCGTAGTTACTATTTTCGTAGTTGCCAAGTTGGCACACGTTACTCACAGATAAGAAAATCGGGATCTCTTAAGTCTACTGATCAAATTATATTGTTCGTCCTTGCTACCAGGAGAAAAAAAAAAAGCAGGGTAATATATATTCATCCCTTCATGCACACATGCATACATGTTTATACATATACATACTTCAGGCATACAGAAATATGCCTGTGTGTTTATTTTAAAAATATCATCGGCTGTATATATTTAGAGATGAGGACGTAAAGAAGAAAACAAGCAAGGCAGAGCAGAGTTTATTTGCATCAATGCTCTTCGTTTATGTCAATATTTTTATTTTAAGAAGCAAGTAAAAAAACTGTTACGAGATCATAAAACTACTTATGAATATCTTCTTTTCAAATGATTTCAAAAAGGAAAAGTAACCTACATTTTTAAAAACACAATTTTTAACGGTGTTAATGACGACCTATCAAATTCAAGCAAAACGCTCTCGGTTGAAAGAAATGCTTTTCTTTTTCTTTTGCAAATTTCCATTTACCAGAGCAGCTGTTTTAAGAATGACATGTGTGTTTAAAGAGTTACGAATTTTTCTTTTTCCATTGTTGACCAAGTATTTTGCTTGCTTATTTTCCGTGTTTTTACCAAAAATGTGGCGTATACATGTTTTTACCATAATATTCATAGTGGAGAGACCATATAGTAAAAACAAAAATGAATGAATAAAATAAAACTTGTAACAGTTGCCACATTGATATCGATCACGAAAATATATCGAAGATCAACATTCGAAGTAAATCTCTTGTTTCCTTTAAGAATACATTTTATTTTAAAGCAATTTGTTGCTTCTATGTACGTTGTTTTTTGTGTGGGTATATAAAGCATCACACTAGAGGAATCATTACATAAGAAAAAATAACAGCTAAACAAAGTCTTTCGAAAAGGAGCAGAGGCAGGCCAGCGTTTTACGTTATTCTCAGAATAAAGTCAACACGCAGGTGCACGCACGTGCTTGTCTGAGTGGGAGCTAATGGTGCGAAGAAAGCAGTTAGATCAACAAAAAATAACTTATGGAAAAATCATTATGAATGTACCGGGAAGATATCTTGCTGTTCAAATAATAAGAATTCTTGTTTGATTTAATAAATTCCCTGGTTGATTGGCAAATACGATAAAACGCAAGTTTAACCGTATCTTTTGTGCGAAATAATTTCCTATTTCTTGTTTTATTTGAGGATGTTATATGTCATAAAGTGGGCAACACTTTCTTTCTTTCTATCTCAACATACCGTCTGTAGTCGCTTATAAGTCGTGTCCAACTGCAAACTGCAGATACCCAGATCTGCCGTCGCATAATGCGCAGGCAGATCTGGGTCTATGCAGTTTGTTAGGAACAATCAGTAGAACAAACAACAAAGACCCTGATCTGCCGGCGCATTGTGCGACGGCATATCAGGGTCTATCTTGTTTGCAGTTGGATGCGATCTATAAGCGAGTATAAACGGTACTTTAGTTTTTTTATTTTCAAATATAAAAATTGTAAATCATCGATATGTAGAAAATAAGCAATACAACAAGTGAATTTGGTATATGTGCCCATTAATCACCTTCATGATGTCAGTAGGGAAATTTGTTGGCATCATTCTCAATTATCTAAAACGGTTTACCACTTATGATCTACTATCTGTAAAATGGTTCATTAACTATTTGGTATTAGGCTATTTGTATTCTAATTAGTGTTATTAATGCGTTTATTTAGATGAGGGTGGGCAAGTGAGGAACAGTGGTTTTAGTACCTTCTTCTAAAGCACTCAAATAACGGCATCTGAAAGTGACCATTGCCATCATATGGTATTACCTAAACCTACAGCATACCATTTCATTATAGAAATTTCCAACACTTCTATGTTACAGGACATATTTCCACAGTTTCTTCATTTGTGAATGTATATGAAGTAATCTGAAAGTAATGTTAGTATTTAGTTTGTGCTTGTTTCTCATGCTACGAAATTTTAAACCGTGATGAAACAATTATATTTCAATGCAAGGTGCAGAGTTTGCCAGATATATCCCCATCAAAGGATTACATGTTTAAACTTTACAGCATCAAAGTCCTCGATAGAAGGGTGTTTAAATACTTTAGTATTAATTTATGACAGCTGTCAATATTATTTGGTTTAATTTCCTATCATTAAAGAAGAGTGCATGGCAACTTCTTTCGTAAGGTCCTAGGTTTTTTGATTGCAGTTACACGGGGCATTTATATTAGCAGTAATTACAACCAGCTTCAAGCGGATACAGAATGGGTTTTCTTGTATAACAGCATGATATATTGGATTTGTTTTCATTGCATTAATTACGAGAAAGTCATAAATAGTGCATAACAGGTATGTTCTTATGATCCGCATTGCAGGTCGATCAATTACGCTTCCAAGCTGGAAGCTGCGCACATTTTGTCTAGCCGCAATGCATAGGGTGATGAGCTATTCACTGTCATCTATAGATAACAAAAACAGTTTATAGAAGCGCATGATCGCATGGCAGAGCATCGCTAAGGTATATACTTTAATTGGCCAGGTCCTTGAAATTTCTGTCCTTCTGGTCACGAAGGGCTTTACAAATCCACTTGTCCGACGCCTGGGAAAAGCTCAAATGCGGATTGGGCAAGCTCAAATTTACAACGTACTTGTCAGAGGGAAAGTCTAAAATATTGAGAGAGAGAGAGAGAGAGGGGGGGGGAGGAGGTGGTTATCAGTTCGTAGTGCTTTATGTTTTTAAAGTTTTATACTCTGCGATTCTCGCCACTATACATATATCAGCTATCAGCTACCCAGTGGAGGCGCGAGGGGCGAGGGTTCGAGGCGCCCGGGGGATATGTTCTTTAGTGGTGCCCCTACTATGCCATAGAGAACAGTTTTTATGTCAGTTGCTCCCCCCCCCTTCCCCATCTAAGCCGGTTACAGCTACAAAAAAAGCTCTCGGCGGCGCCCCCCTTCGCCTGGCGCCCGGGGGCAATGACCCCACCCCCCACCCCCCTCGCGCTGCCACTGCAGCTACCTTTATTTAGCGTTTATATGTACTGCATTATTCTATTACATAACTGCCCGCAGTTTCTTTCATCTATCGATCCTTTATTTCAAAGGATATACTGTCAAAGTCTGTAATTTCCATCTTGTAGTCAAAGACAAGGTCAGTCACACATTTTCTCGCGCAGACATGGTCATGTGAATATGCCCTATTTCAAGCAAGTTTTGACAAATAGGGAATAAATATTTGTTTTAACTGTTATATTTGTACGTATACGGGATTATCAGACTTTCAAGTCATAACCTAGCCACGGGCACCTCCGAAATGAGCCGAACTTGCCGACTCAAAACAATTGGTTTGTCAAAGATTGTTTTGATGCATGTCGCCAATATCAAGATGACTAGGTAAGCCGAAATATTTTTTGTTTCCTTTTATCTTAATTTTTGTTTCCAACTGATATAATGGACATAATCAATTTTTAAAAAAAATCAGAGCAAGATTTTTTTTCCAAGCAGTTTGAGAGCCGTTAATTGTTTTCCCCAAAAGCCCCATCCACTTGAAGATTAAATGGTCGGTCCTAGTCTGATAAATCAACCCCCAAACCTGTGCTGATACTGATGGATTTTTTTTTTTTTTTTTTTTTTTGGGGGGGGGGATGATCTCACCCATTCATCGGTGTACATTTTAGTCACTTACGGGTATTTCTCGCGGTTCTTGAGTAACGGTCAGTTGAAGGATCCTTTTAGCGATATGTGCACAATATTTCCGGATCCAGTCCTATGTTTGACAATTTGTAAATCACGTGGAATAGCACAACCCTACCTTCTGCGGCCATTTGAAATTACGTGGCTACATACTACTATTCCACCAGATACAGCAACCAATCCGATGCAACTTCCGCTAATTCGCTCATTTCGAAATTTCCGTTGACAAAATGTAATGATGCTGAAGTCGAGTCACATGACCAAAGCAACAGAAACGTGGATTTACAAGTTGTGAAACATAGGATTGGATCTGGAAATATTGTGCACATATCGCCGAAAGAATCCTTCAACCAACTGTAACTCAAGAGCCGCGAGAAATACCAGTAAGTGTCTAAAATGTACACCGATGTGTTGAGGACACATTTGTCTGCATCACTTGCGCGATTTAATGAATGGGTGAGATCTTTCCCCAAAACCGTCCATCAATATCAGCATAGGTTTGGAGAGCCAATTTATCTGACTAGGTCAGTCCCTAATTGTTAATAATATAACATGTGAGATTTCTTTGACAGGTCTGTTTGGAAATAAAAGGCACTCGTCTCTAATGAATAGCCATCTGGAGTTCGTTAAAAGAGCAATCGATGTACCGAAAATTCAGCATTCAAAAGCGATGTTAATCATCAACTCTTGTTTACGTGGGGCATGCTCGATTGGTAAGTGCCGGTATATATCTTCACTGTTCTGTATGTTCCGAAATTTCCTTACAATCGAATATACGTGGCATTTGGTGTTATTCGATTGGGATTCTACGTATTACAACATTCCTAATTCCCAAAGGAGTATGCCAATTATTTGGCATGGCACAATGTACAATATGCAATTTTGATCTGTCTTTAAAAGAACTTACCAGTAGGATGAGCACATTAATGGTTCTTTATAGTCTCAATGCTACTGAAAAATGCACTGCACATGCTGCATTAGTAGATTTGCCAGACGCGTGACGCCATCTTGATTCTCTCCACACTACCTCTTCGCCCGCAACGGTCCACACTGTGCCAGAATCGAATTTTCCGACTGTGCTGATTCGCAAACGAGCATGCTCTTTATAATGACAGGAGACAGATACATACTTACTCTTTGTCAAATAATTCAATGGATAAAAATAAATATTCTCAAATTATTCTCAAAAGTCAGTTTGTCAAATTTTGTTTAGATGCATATTGCCGATTTTAAGGTGATATGTGGAACAGAAAAAGGCTTGAGTTGACACAACACTTCCCAGAAGGAAAAAAAGCAAAGAGTGAATATTCATTGATATTGGAATATTTCAGTGATAGACTCAATTTCACTTTGTTTTCTTAGTGGATGCATACTTTCAGTCAGGATGAGAACTTTAAGTGGAAAAGTAGATAAAGAAAAATGTTATGATATATTAAAAAAATTATTTAAATATTACTGATAATGTCGTCATAATTCGGGGCAAGCTCAAAATCTCCCTAGGGCAAGTAGTTTTCCAGTCAGTTGGGCAAGCTGACTTGTATAATTTGTAACGCCCTGCGTGATTTCTTTTCTGTCTTTATTCCTTTTTTCTTTTTTCTTTTGATATCTATTTACTTTCAAGGAAGTGTTGTTTTATTGTTTAGCCAGGCAAAACGAATGTTTTGACTTTTGTCTTGGATCTATTCAAGTCAAATGACTCTACTGATAAACATGCCACTATTCCAAATAAACCCAGACACGGTTTATAGTGATTGTGTATCTCATACAACTATTCATAGTGTACATATTATTGATATAGGCGATATGCGTTCAATAAACAAAAGCAAATGCTGGAAATTGTTCAGCTTTTGTAAAGATTCTGACTTGGACTCCATCCGTCAAATGCTATGTGTAGGAATAGGTCGTTAATTGCAGGTGGTTGAACCATAATAAATATTGTGGAGCATGTATTGTGAAATAATACTTTGCAACTACTTGAAACGCTTAAGGTCTTACTGCTGAAGGATAATGCATATATCTCGTTAATATACGTGAAGTTTTTTTCACAATAGTTTCCTTTAACCTTTGATCTTTGATCCATGCTGGAACATTTCTGTTTATTTATCATAGGGAGAGTCGGTTGCTTAGTTGTTAGAGCGTCGGACTCGTAGTCCAAGGGTTGCGGGTTCAATATCCGTCACTTAGCTCCCATTCCTAGACAATACTGTGTTCAAAGTGCTGTTAAAACCAATAAATCCAAACCAGTCCATTTGTCATGTCATGTGGTATATTAATGTATAGGTTACTGTATGTGTATTGTGTGACACCAGGAGTATCAGACAGTACATATACAATATCCTGTTTTTATTATATACACTAATTTATAACTGGCATTAGTTACCAGATCCATTATCATTACTGTTTGAAATAAAATACAAATATTAAAAGAAATATGCTCTTTTTTGGTTCCGCGCAATCCATCTTGGTGCAACGCTGAAAGTTGGGAAAAAACAGGGCAAAGTTGTTTGCTCTACAACTCTCATAGTGTGGAGAAAGGTACCAGACACTTACATGTATTTCATACTTCAATTGCCTTTTTTTATCACTATTAGGAAAAGATGTGCCGTCTGAAGCAGACATATGATGAAAATGACTACTTCTGTTTGTTGGGAAAATGTACTTGAAATAGCACAAAAGTACACTAACTTTGCCTGTCGTTGAAACACAGAAACGAATTTTCAGTGTAGACATTGCTATTTTCTTATTTTTTTTAATTTTTAAAAAAATAAATTATCTTTTTTTTTTTTTTTTTTTTTTTAAAACTAGCCATGTAGAGCTAGCAATCTTCTATGAGATGCAAATCAGAAATATGGCCTAGCTGTGTACCGTCAGGCCCAAATCAACCCGTACCATTCACGTGCTTCTATGTACTGGTGTCAGAAGAATCGGCAAACTTTTAACCTTTGAAATATGAACCCAGTGACCCTGATCTGTCCCATCCCCGTTAAAAAAATGTAGAATTTATCCGTGACATCGCAGAAATAATTGTGGCAAGTTTCGTCGTCCTATCTTTTAGCATAACAAAGATTGATATGTTGAGAAAGTGGTATGTAAAGTTTGAAAATAGCTTACTCTACTCCTTGTACGATACTGGTAGGGGACTTCTTGTCAGACTTTGTTACTAATGAATATTGTTCTGTGGATGGAAAGCATGAAATCATTCACTAGAGTATCTAGATCCTTGCGACTTAAATTTTTCAGCTATGCCACGAAAAAATCAAGTCATAAAATAATAACATCTATTTGGTTCTTAAGGTTTAACTCAGGCGTTTTGGAGCACCGCTGAAAGTGATTGGAAGGCACAGGGCAAAGTTGTTTGCTCTATAGCTATCACAACGCTTAAGATCAGGAAGTGAAAACGGCCACTGAGAGCTAGCAATCTTCTATGAAATGCAAGTAAGGCATAGCTGTGTATTCTTAAACCCAAAGTAATCCGTGTCATTAATAAATAAAAATAACGAAAATTGCACATTTTTAAACAGCAACACTCCTCCCCCAAGCTCCGGATATGAATATTTCTTTATACATATATATATATATATATATATATATATATATGTATATATATATATATATATATATATATATATATATATATATATATATATAAAGGATAACCAGTAGAGAAACGCGGGAAAACATCTTTAAAAACAAAAATTGAACAATGTCCTAAACTGAGAAATCCCCGTAGCGGAACCTTCGTTCTTAACCCAACTTCATCCATAATGTCATTTATGACATACATGAATATATCAGGCGATATTGCATGACGTCATGTTGAAAAATAAAATTGGATAACGCCATAAATTCAGGACGCACGTCCGTATTGACGACGTATACCGCTTGACAACGACGTTCCCAACAACAAACATGGTACATAAAAAAATTATACGCCAGTTGAATGTTGATCCACCAACGGATCATTCATATTGGTCATATACATACCCAAGTGTACAAGTGTACATATAAGTTCATATTCAAACGAACTGGTAACCAATGATGATTTTTTTTTCTATGAGAACTATTAAAACAGTTGTCATTTTTTTATATCTATCGGAGACATTATATTATATACCTCGCATCATATTTTAACAAGCCATGTGTCTAAAATCGACTATTGACGGAGAATTGGTACTTCCTTCCAGATCCTATGTTCACATCAAAACCGAGCGAGAAAATAAATGCCAATCCTATTGCGTGAGTTTGGCCTGCTGTCGTTGTTTCCCCTTTTTTTCCAAGAAACTTACAGATGCTGTTACTGAAAGCTTTTAAAGCGAGCTAAAACTACAAATTAATTTTCCTCAAATCAAACTAAAGACCACACATTCACGAGACTATAATTTCACGCCTGTATGGTGTTTCTTATTTCACATTGGTACAATTTATAAGCATGCAGTTCTTAGCCGTTGATCGGTATTTTGTGCCACGTATGACAAAAGGTTCCAAACACATAATGCACACATTGTATCTCTAATTACTAAACGCTTGTAGGTGAGAATATCCGAATATATTCTGATATTATGAATTCCGACTGGATAAATTACGAAACTCTCCAATGGTACTATAAAATCACTTTAATAAGGTTCCGTATGACGACTGTACCTACTAATTGGTTAAAAACACGGTTTGAGAAATACGGATTTCACAAAATCAAACAAGTTATCAATAAACTCAATGTACCCTAGGTTTGCTAAATTATGTTGTCTTTTATTTAGAAAACTTTTGCTTAACAAGATAAGATGTAAATTGTAGGATGTAACAAATGGTTAAATACAACTTAATGCGAAACTTCAATAACACAAAAAATCTGGTCAGCTGTTGAACATGCCTAAATGTCATTGATTTATCTGTGAATATAATGCGGATATGATGGGTAAACTATTCCCAACAGAACTAACATGAGCTCATTGACAATCTCTTGAACCATTATTCTGATTTTCACTCTTGTAGTAATTATTAATAATATTATTAATTATATTAATTATTAATAACATCCCTAATCCTGAATTTAACATTGTTACCTTTAGGATAAATAATGTTGGCCTCCTCTTTTGTTAACGATATATATATATATATATATATATATATATATATATATATATATATATATATATATATATATATATATATATATATATATATAATAAATAAATAAATAACTAAAAATAAATTAACACTTATTAGCTACACAAGAAAACATAGTCAGCTGTTACACTAGTCGAAATACCATTGATTTATCAATAATATAATGCGGATATGAATGGATAAAATGAACAATTTACGATGATCTGGTGGCATTATTCCAATTCTCAAACTTGCAGCAGTCATTGACAACATGGCTGATATTCAGCTTATCATTGTAATATAACAAATGAATTATCTTTATTCTTGTAGGATACATGATGTCTGCAATCTTTTCCTTTTAAGGTAATAACCCTAGAAATTAGCACTCCAGAGTTATTAACAAACTTCATAAATACATAATTTCCAGATAACTCGGTATAATTGCCTTCGATAATCGAAGTCTGAAATTCCCAGACAAACATTACAGAAAATTTAAAAGTTGATCAATGTTAAAAAACATTTAAACGCCTTTCACCATAAATTAATGAATTAATAAATGAATTTTCCACAGAACAAAGTGTGTTTTGTTGTAGTAAATTCTTATCCTATCACTCTATTATGTCAATTTTCTGGTAAAAATCCGTTCTTTCCTATATGTTTGAAATCCTGTGTACGATATTATTGTGATTCTGAGTTATTTATTCACTCTTTTACATTTTTCTACTGTCCGTGGCTAATTTACACAAATGCAAAATCTAAGATATTATTATTTTTAACTCGTACATATGTTGCGTATTGCAGCCCGAGTGAAATAATGTTTTATCTTATCGTTTCTTACATGTTGAATTTTTCACTACTGGAATTATTGGAATTACTCAACGTGATCTTTTTTATCAAGAGTCACAGGTCTCATCTGCTGAATATGCTCTTCTTGTCAAGAGGCAAGTCAGAGTTACTTCCTCTTTTGTCATAGACATGCATTTCTAGTCAAACAAAAAGTACATGCTTCTGATAACTGTCGATGAGAAAAACAGTTTTTAAAAAAAATCTTCCTCCAAATGAATTCAATATTATTTGCTATACCTGATAAGAAATAGATATGGATGGAGGTATCAAGATTAAGATAATTGTTAAAATGAATGTATACATTGGCAGCAGTTAAAGAAACTATTTTTGTTGATTGACAAATAAATAAAAGATACAACATGATTTGAACAGTGAAGTGTAAAGCAATCTCTCTCCCCCCCCTCTCTCTCTCTCTCTCATATTTACTTAATTTATTCAATTACGCTTTTTAATACTCCGTTTATTCTGTTAATTTAACAAAAAAATGTTATCATTCATATTTAACAATATTGTATGCAAATATTTTACATTTTGAAGTCAGCGCTCAAATTTTATGTATTTTTTTTTTCTTCTTTTTTTAACAAATGATTTTATTTTATCTGGCGTGACTGTAAAAACCGCAGGTGTAAAGGATTAAAGCAGATTAGCAATACATTTTGTTTAGAATAATCAGTAATTGTGTGACTGAAGAAGCTGACAACATTTTAACTTGCTATGTATATGCACCTTTTCGAAAACAAGTCTTAACCATCAAGTAAACCGGTTAATGGAGACTGGGCCACACGATTAAGTCAGTAAGATTTCAAATCCAAGGCCTCAAAGGACTCGTGTAAGGACACCGTATGTAAAAAGGTGAAAAGGTTATATTATTGCTTTTCAGATGATGTCATCGGCAGCTATTCTGGAGGACATCTAATAGATTTTTAATTATTCAAAGTGTTAGCTTCCGAAAAGCTTGAAGGCTCCGCTATATTCCTTTCATTGCTTGGTTTGCAAAGAAATAAACAATTAAACAAAATTAAGTGGCAGGGGAAGAAGAAGTAGGTAAAATAATTTATTTGAAGCAGAAATAGTCTTGTTATTGTTGGGGTGCTAGATTTTTCTTTTCGTAAGCAAATGGTGATGACTGGAAGAGAAGAAGACAGTGAGTGACCTTTTCGTGCTTGTTTGATCATAGATAAATATTTCAGACTCAGTTGCATGCGCAGGCTGAACAGATTAGTTCTGTCGCAAGTTGCCTCACTTACACGTTTATTGAGCATACTTCCGATTTAAGTAAACTTTACATATAAAATGTCTTGTAACTAAAGTTATTGCCAATATTTCCCAAAGAATCTGTGAATATAATTGCACCAAAAATCATACTACATCCGACTTCTAAAAACTTCCGACTGCACCGTAGACGCACATAGCAAGAACTCGTAAATATGCGTTCTAGCATATACGCCTTAATTGGTGTGTACAAATATTCACATGCAAGAATTTGATTGTGCATTACGGCTGTGATTGACGCCTTCGTGGCGAATAGAAACTGCTAACGAAAAAGCCAGCATGCCCCGCCTACACCAACTAAAGACAATAATTTGCCATTGATCTAGCACATCAGTTTGTCCTTCGAACAATCAGTTTTGCCTTCTTACGTGAATTTCGAGTGCAATCACATACAAATGGCATAAATATATTCCTAAATTAATATACTCCACACCTTAATGCGGAGCAACAAAAAAATGGTGTTCTATAACTGAAATAAAATATTGGAACGTCAAGAAACTATTGTAAAACAATCGCCAGTAGAAATAGTAGAAAATACGTTTTCTGTCAGTGTTTATACTAGGAATGCTTGTGTCTCAGTCTGCGGGCTTTTTAAAAAAGGCATATTTTGCTTAAAACGTTTTGAAGTAGCTACCAGCTGGTCTTCCACATAGATAAAATCGTCTGCTGGTTGAACTTACACGTAAAGAGACTTTAGTATACACAAATAGACATGGGGTATAGTAGGAATGTAATTACAAATATATAGCAATAAATTACTTTGCGAATATAACGTTCGGCTTCACCACTTGATGCATATACTAAACAATATGAGTGATTGTCCAGATATTTCAGTTGAGCAATACTCTGAAATCAGGCCATTACGCTGTCGCATTCAAAGCAGGAACGTTCAGGTGAAAACGGAAAAGGTCTAAAAGTAAAACAAAAACTTTAAACGTTAATATGACACATCGCGCTTATGCGCCAACAGTACCTGAATAACACCAATACTGAATTTCCCCTGTTCCTAAAGTCTCGATGACTTTTCCGCATTAATTGACATTTATAATAGCTGAAAAAAACGATACATTTAAATTTAGATTCAATTGAATCTTTTTTTAGAAAAACTTACCATTTTCAATAGTTCATCTAACAGTCGACGTAAAATAAAATATGCAGACGTATAGATGTTACAAAACTTTTATTACATTGATAAGTTATACACAATTTCTACAATGGAAACCTGTGTTGATTGCACATTTATGCAATTTTACGGATCATACATAAAATTTCTTCCAAAAGTGGTTGGTTGAATATCAAGCAACTGTCCAATTTCCAACACTTGTTTTAATATCCTACAGAATAAACACAAATATATTGGAATACTACCTTTATATGTCAAGTTCACAATTTGTTTTTTAAAGTTGTGATCGACGATAAAAGCCTGTAATTTTCTTCGGCAGGAACTTTACGTCCTCCTGCTGCATTATTGTAAGAAGAACTACAAGTTCCTTGTTTACTCTGAGTTCTTATGTTGTTCGGTGCTCTTTCTTTCTCTTTCTTTATAAGCCTCTGTCGATATTATGTCACCCCACCAGCAACTCTACCATGAATTTGTGTGAGATCCAAACATCTGTTACAAAGGCATATGTTTTGTATCTTGAAAGTCTCCCTTTCCTTGTAAGCTTTATTTCATGTGTTAGTGTTCCCCCATCCACAGCTGATGAGTAGTCTTATCTCAGTTGACGAGTTATCTCAGTTGACGAGTAGTCTTATCTCAGGGTAATAAAGTCTTTATCAACCGCCGTCATCGTGCTCCATAAAATTACGGTATCTTTCTATGTCCAAGTGTCATTTTTAATTAATACCAACCATCATCCTCAACGCTCGGTCTTGTACCGTTTATACAACTATAGTCCTAGTTTCTAAATGACTGAGATTATAAAATCTGGGCATGAATAAATGCTATAACCTGACGTGCCGATTTTTTAAAACACGTTTTGAATCGTGGGCCTGTTCTTCGCCTATGCTGTCATTTTAGCAGGAGTCTTTATGATCTTCAAGGTAAATATTGTGTCTTTCAATAGAGTACCCTTACGTTATTACCATACAATGAAGGTCAATATTTTGTATGTTTCAATAGAGAACCCTTACCTTATTACCATCACAATCAAGGTAAATATTGTGTCTTTCAATAGAGTACCCTTACCTTATTACCATCAAATGAAGGTAAATATTGTATCTTTCAATAGAGTACCCTTACCTTATTACCATCGCAATCAAGGTAAATATTGTATCTTTCAATAGAGTACCCTCACCTTATTACCATCACAATCAAGGTAAATAGTGTGTCTATCAATAGAGTACCCTTACCGTATTACCGTCTCAATCAAGGTAAATATTGTGTCTTTCAATAGAGTACCCTTACCTTATTACCATCGCAATCAAGGTAAATATTGTGTCTATCAATAGTGTACCCTTACCGTATTACCATCGCAATCAAGGTAAATATTGTGTCTTTCAATAGCGAACCCTTACATTATTACCATGCGATGAAGGTAAATATTGTGTCTTTGAATTCTTTCGAGAGTGTACCCTTACCTTATTACCATGGCAATACACAATGCATTATCGTCCTATGTTCTCAAAGCATTATCTTTGATGACAGCATGTCTATATATATGCAGTTAGAGAGATATGTACGTCACTTCCATGCAAGCTGGAATTGATGAATGATTAATTGCTGTCGTTTTCTAATTATCAAAATTTGCCGTTTCCAATTTTCTGTATATATAATATTATAGTAAGCACACGAGTTCGATTTGTATTGACATCCACTTTTTCCTTGAGAAATTTATATAGCAAAGTGTAATTTTAAAATGCATAGAGGCTGTCTTATCAGGAATAATTCTTTCATAAAAAATAAAATATTATGGACAAATAATCAACTCCTCATATTCGTGGCATCACTAGTCCGCCACTGCGAATAATCATATTCAAAACACTCTCCTCTTGTTAATATGCAAGTTCCCAGCCACACATTTCCGTTTGACGTTTATTTCCAAATTCTAAACGTCTTGCATTTGTAAATTTCTACTTGTGTCTCTTTTCAATATTTTATTCAAAATATCAGGTATAACTACCGATATCTTATGTTTCCATTTTCTCATCTTGTTTACATACATTCTATTTAATTCAAAATATCAGGCATAACTACTGATATCTTGTTTCCATTTTCTCATGTTGTTTACATACTTAAAAATATCAGGCATAACTACTGATATCTTGTTTCCATTTTCTCATCTTGTTTACATACTTAAAAATATCAGGTATAACTACTGATATCCTATGTTTCCATGTTCTCATCTTGTTTACATAAATCGAAATATCAGGTATAACTACTGATATATTATGTTTCCATGTTCTCATCTTGTTTACATAAATCGAAATATCAGGTGTAACTACTAACATCTTAGGTCTCCATCTTCTCATCATGTTTACATAATTAAAAATATCAGTTATAACTATTTATATCTTATGTTTTCATTTTCCCATCTTGTTTACATACATTCTATTCAATCTGACACAGAATCATGGAAAATAAGTTGTTCACTATTTTGATATTTTGATGACGAGAATAGGGCAGAAGAGCTGCAGTACGTCATAAATTGGTATGCTTAGATCTTAATGTTCACTGTTTCTTTCAGTTTGCCATCTTCATTTTGTTACAGTGATGCACTCACAGAGAAGTCACCTACATCAAAATAAAATTAACAATGAAGAAAGAAAAGTCTGGTTCAATACTGGATGCAAAGGTCTACCAGAGAAATAGAATACCGTCAGCACTCGCTTATAAGTTGAGCCAACTGCAAACAACATATATCCTCATCAGCCGTCCCATAATGCGACGACAGATCAGGGTCTATGTTGTTTGTTCTACTGATTACTCTTAAAAAACTGCATAGATCTAGATCTGCCGGCGCATTTTGCTACGGCAGATCTGAACATGTGCCGTTTGCAGTTGCAGATATTATGAATATAGCTTAATGCTTGATGCCTGCTGAATGCTCTGTAAAAATACATTGATTCCAGCTGAGCAATGGTAACTTTATAAATAAACTGAATTTGATGAAGTGAGTTTGAGATGTTTCATAAAATTGAGGCATTCTAATGTTCTTTGAGTTGTAAGCTGTTGAAACCCATTACCTATGTGCTCTACAACGGCAGGATTTGTTGGCCTACATAAATAATCAAGATGAAATACCTTACATAATCATGTTCACTGAAACATAAATTTATGTCTAAAGCTGCTATCTTGAAGTTAATTAAATAATGCCAGAAGAACAACGTGTGGGATAACATTGCCCATCTTGCACTTAGCTGACAACGTTGAACTAATATACTCCATGTACAATTGATAACTTTGAGTTACAAATTAATTTAGACTTATGTAAGCTGTATACATAATCATCCAAAATACGAAGGAAATACGAAACAATTCACTTGTCTTCTTTTTTTAACAAAGGTATTCTTCTCAACCCCTAACTGATGGAAGTAACATCGCAGCACAGTGTTTATTTTGTCGGGTCCCGGATTTACTAACCGCAAACTAAAACAGTACCCTAGCCTGTCAGTGTCAACCAGGCAATCAGAGCTAGTATAAAAGCCCATCCTGACATAAAATTCCACCTCAGGCAGAAGGCAAGATCCAAGGTTCCCGATCTGAGATGTCCAAACTACCCGACCTATCGACATCGCTGACTTTAAGTGGGCTGGACCCTCGCTATAGGCAATAAAGTTCGAGTCGGTCCATCTTGCATACCTTCGAGCTGGACGAATCCGTTGACCTGCACCTGCCCTCCCCCCGCCACCACCTACCGTAATGAAATAGTAGGTAGTACCTATCACCGGGGCCAGATTGACGTTGTGTCTGTACCAGTCCCCAAGGGTTCCGCCACTTGAGCGGGTCTATAGAAATCCTTCCACTCAAATATAAATTACATTCATGTAGTATGGTTATGGGTGCAAAGTAACCAGCAATTTTCATTCAATTAAAAGTCGCATTAAAGTTGCTCAAAAGTAAACACATTTGTGGCTAGTAAATATCTTTAAAGGATAGATAAAAACAAGTATCCAATGTCTACTAATTTAATGACAACTGTACATATAGACGGATTGTTTATTACCCATATCCTTTCAGGTACACACAGAAAGAAGGATATTCTGGCACTTTTTTAAAACTATTTTTGTGTCATCCAGTTTCTTGCATTTCCTGGCACTGTGTCAACAGATCATCCTATTAAGATGTACAGTGTTACTGACCGAGGTTAAAGAACGGTCTGTCACCGGTAGGTAGGATACATTGCTTATGGACTCTAGGTCTTAAAATATGAAACAGAAAGAAAGTGAAACCAATAAAATCAAGTAAAATCAACAAACAATTTATTTCCAGACAATTAAAGTGAAAATTCAAAAGACACTTACAATTTGTGAGTTCGTTTCCAAATAATCCTAAATGTCCTAATCACAAGTCCAAAATAATTGAATGTTCCGAATGAATTTCAATAGCCTAGAATGTCCTGATGTACGACAAAGGTGTAATCCAGAATGTATTTGAATGAGTTCACATAAATCCCAAAATCATGTATTAATCCAAAAGTCAATGAGCACTTTAGTAATTCCAAAGAATATTTTACATAAATAATTCCTCTCAAATTATATCTTATTTCAACAACACAACCGTAAATTCAGACTGATCTGTAGAAGAGGAATTTTAGAAAAATTAAATTATTTACAAAAATCTGTGTGTGTATATATATATATATATATATATATATATATATATATATATATATATATATATATATATATATATATATATACACACACACACACACACAGAGGCGTACCCGACCCATGTCACAACAGAATATGAGTAATTCTAATGGAAAAACACTTGCCTATCTGACCCATGTCACAACAGGACATGTTGCGAAATACTATGTACACATCTGGACACAAGTTAAGTAAGTATTTTCAAATAACGATACAACTTACAATCATAGACAAAAGCTTACAATCATAGACAAAAGTTATGTATATAAACATCATACATAGTAACTCTGAATGGTTGAGTCGGTAGAAATAAGTTACCTAACTGTTTCAAACAAGATGTTAAAACACTTATTGGTCAGTCATTTGGTGTAGTGAACAATAGGCTAATTAACCTCCCTCTGCTGCCAATTAACATTGACAAGTTGTCTATCATGTGCTAAGTGTTACCTGTCAGTCACTGTGTCAGGTAGTTTCCAATGCTTAACAGCCAATCAGATCTTCATAAGGAGTAATTCCAGCTAATTGAGACTAAAGACAAGGGAAACCTACTCCCTTTTATGGTGTCACCTTGGCCATTAAAAAAACTCTCTAGAAACTGAAGCCATTCTGTCTCCAAGATTACTAAATTCGACTAGATCCAATTCTAATATTTAAATTCCAAAGTCATCGATACTGCTTGTTTATCCTTACCAAACATGCATGCTTCGCAAGCACAAAATACATGTACCGACTATTATCGACAAGTTCAGCAAATGCAATTCTAAAATCAGCAACCATTCAGCCATACCTAATATACATGTTTCGGTGAAAGATATATACAGTAGCGTGTCCACGGCCTTCATACTCCAACACAAAGAAAGACATTGAAGCATACGTGTGGCTCCCATACTCCAACACAAAGAAAGACATTGAAGCATACATGTGGCTCCCATACTCCAACACAAAGATAGATATTGTATCATAGTTGTGGACCCATACTCCAGTACAAAGAGTGATAGATAATGTAGCATACCTGTGGCCCCATACTCCAGCACAAAGAAAGACAGACATAGAACATTTTTTTAAGATCGAGATTATAGCATACCTGTGGCCCCCATATTTCAACACAAAGAAAGATGGGTACTGTAGCATACCTGTGCCCCCCCCCCCCCTATTTCAACACAAAATAAGATGGGTACTGTAGCATACCTGTGGCCCCGATGCTCAAACACAAAGAAAGACATCATGTGCATGTAGCCCCCATACTCCAACACAAAGAAAGATAGATATTGTAGTATACCTGTGGCCCCCATACTCCAATACAAAGAAATATAGATATTGTAGCATACCTGTGTCCCCAATACTCCAACACAAAGAAAGATAGATATTGTAGTATACCTGTAGCCCTCATACTCCAACACAAAGAAAGACAGATATTGTAGCATACCTGTGTCCCCAATACTCCAACACAAAGAAAGATAGATATTGTAGTATACCTGTGGCCCTCATACTCCAACACAAAGAAAGATAGATATTGTAGTCTACATGTGGCCCCCATACTCCAACACAAAGAAAGATAGATATTGTAGTATACATGTGTCCCCCATACTCCAACACCAAGAAACATAGATATTGTATCATACCTGTGGCCCTAATACTCCAATACAAAGAAAGATAGATATTGTAGTATACCTGTAGCCCTCATACTCCAACACAAAGAAAGATATATATTGTCGCATGCCTGTGTCCCCATACTCGAATACAAGCTCAAGTTATCATGGCAAACATTGAAACACATTTTATCCTAGTAGCGCCAACGCCAATATAAAAATGTCCCTTACCTGCTAAGAAGAAGGCAATCGACAATACACTGTATATTCATGCACAGATCAATATAAATAATTTCATCAATTCCTGTATCAGGAATCACTTTTCCACAAATGAAAATATGAAACTTTATTATTAAGTTTTTAAAAAACATCATTTCTGAATAAATTCACACTGATTCTAAGGAGTTCAACATTGAAAATCCATTAAAAACTTGAAATTTGCCAAAGATATCAATTCTCATAGATTATTTTGCAATAACAGGAAACATTCTCATTGTCTGAGTAGGGGTGGAAAGATGGAATAACTTAAACCTGACTTCTTATTTATTACTGTTCTTAAAAAGGTTTATTTATACTTGTTACATCAAACCGGAAGCAAAGAGGCCTCTCCAGGATTTAAAACATGCTAAAATGGTCATTGGGATACGAATCTTGTCCCCTTATTATGATGTAATTATTTGTACTACACTTACTGGTAAGAATTTCAATAATCAAATCACTTACGCTTGCTTGCAGCGGCGTAACAACCGCCCCTGTCATGTTAGTGCACCAAAAGGTGTATATATTCCTAAGGTATTGAGAAAGCTGCACTAAATGCAATGCGAGTTAATTCATTGGTTTTTCCCATAAACAGTGGAACACAATCTTGTTGAGTGTGTAGAGTTCTACCCTGTGAGATAAAAGTATTTTAATAAGAACTCGATGAAGAAACTGTATGATGATGTACCACCAGAGCAAATCTTGGACTTTTTGAGGGAATGAGTTTTGTATACCAAATTTTGACCATATGTTTCAAGGAGTTTATATGTGTTAGCTTTATTTTTTATTTTAGATACCTTTTACGGAATGTTACCATTTTGTTTGACTTACTACCACACCTTTAAGGGACACCAGACAATTTTCCCACGCTACCGGTCGACATGGCCATGATCGCGCCCGCTTAATATGCAGGTACAACGCACTGAATGAAATTCTGCCCCCTTATTGGTCGACTGAAAATCAGATTATCAGTAGGCGTAGTACGTCATTTTCGGTTGACCAATGAGAGAGCCGTATTCCATTCAGCTCGTTGCACTTGCATATTAAGCAGGCGCGATCATGGCCATGTCAACCGGTAGCGTGGGAAAATTGTCTGGCATTAACTAAAGGTGTGGTAGTAAGTCAAACTTTGTGTAGGCATAAAAAGTCGAATGCCTGAGCTAAACATCGGTACCAAATTTATTACGCTATGCGAAGTGTAGCTTGAAATATCAGCGTCGATTCTTAAATAGGTCGAGCGAGAAAGAAGAGAAGTGTCCTACCTTGTAGTTTTATATAGTACATGCATGACTGATAGGTAAATTGTAAGCAACAATACGAGCCCCTGTGGTATCAGAAAGCTGATGCTATTTGCCACTAAAAAAGAATTACATAAATTCTTATTTCTGGAAAGGTCCGAGTATGTTGTAATTACTAAATTTTACGAAATCTGCCGAGGCTAGAAATTTTTGAAATTATATCCATGAGCACTAATTTAACCAGCAGATGACTAATGATATTTATAATTACATAAAAGTACATGATTTTTTCTTTGTTAATTATTATTAGTTTGTTCTAATGTTCGCTTTTACTTTCTGGTTCGTCTCATCTCCATTTCATTGTTTAATACATGCATTACTATATATCGTACTTGATGTACGATTTTCTTATGTGTGTGTGTGTGTGTGCACTTATATAAAATGTGCGTATATATATACATGTATGAATATGTATGTGGATGTGTGGATGTATATGTAAGTGCTTGTATATATCTCTTGTATTGATTGAATGTTTGTACATGTGATAGATTTGATATTTTGGCATGTAATCAAACGTATCACCATCAATTTCTGTAATATACCTAAATGTATATGTATATATGTCTAAAGTGTGTACCCTGATATTCTAAGTGTACGGGTGTCAACTGCGTGTACAGTCTTAATGCCCATCACAGGTGATGCACTGTGAAACTTGCATTTTCTAAGCATAATAATTACAAATCTAATACTTTTGAACTTCATTCGATTCAAATACCGTTTATACTCGCTTAAAAGTCGGGCCCAAATGCCAACTTAATAGACCCTGATCTACCGTCACATAATGCGTCGGCAGATCAGGGTCTATGTTGTTTGTTCTACTGATTACTCGTAAGAAATTGCATAGATCCAAATCTGCTGGTGCATAATGCACTAACAAATCTGGGTCTATGCAGTTTGCAGTTGGACTCTAGATATACGCGAGCATATACGATAGATGTGGTCGTATGTCTGCAGCCCAAGTAGGACTCGGCCGCAAGCATTGTTTGTTTGCCCATCAGATTTGGTTTGTTGTTTTACGACACAGCAACACAAGTAGGTTATTTATTGCCGAGGCAACTCGAGTAAAGTGCCTTACTCAATGACATAGCACGATAGCCAACCCGGGATGATCCAAATAGTAGGATTCGAACCAGCATGCCACGCAAGTAATTCATATTTAGAACATGACACCCGCTTTTATATTGTTATGTGTATTTAATCTATGATTTGTGTTTAAATCTTGTCCATGACGGTAAGTTGTACTTTAGATTCTGGTCGCTTGTAAACAGAATGTTTACAAGAATTTGAGTTCAAATGCAGTCTTGTTGACACTCAGACTGGATTTTTGTTTCCATTTTATTGCTTCACATCCTGTTATGGTATAGGTCACGTGAAAATGTGTATAAATAGGGATTTGGTAAACAAATAATTAATTCCTGTTTTAGATTAGTCTGTAGGAATCCATTTGAGATCAGATTTTATAGTTTGTGCCGTTGAAATAAGATATATTTCGAGAGGAATTATTTACTCAATATATTCATGGAATTACTATAGTGCTCATTGACTTTTGAATTAATACATTACTTTGAACTTTTGTGAAATCATTCAAAGACATTCTGGATTGTATCATTGTGTTAGACCATGACATTCAAGACTATTGGAACTCATTCGGAACATTCTATATTTTTGGACTTGGGATTAGGACATTTAGGATTATTTGGAAATTAATTCACAATATTGTAAGCATCTCTTGAATTTCACTTTGTATTATAAGGAAATAAATTGTTTGTTGATATTACTAACATTGTTGGTTTCACTTTCTTTCTGTTACGTATTTTTTAAGAAATAGAGTCGTAACAATATCCATGGAATTTTTGATTTGATTTAGGAAGTAATATATTCACCTTCAGATGGTTCATTAAAAAAAGAAAAAAAGAAATTGTTTTCCTTCACAGAAATAAAGCAGGAGTATTACGTCGATTGTGCTCATTAACATTACATTGTACTGACGGCGATCAAAAATGAAAGTCACCCGTAGGCCTCCGTGAAGTTATCTATCAGTTTATATAGTACATTCAATGCAATGAGAACGTCAGTGATGGGCATACGCCATCAAATTATCTGCAAAATATCTTTGTAAAATTTAATCACTGACGTACTCAGATAAGAAAAAAAAAATACTAAAAGACAATAACGAGGTGGAACCGAGGCCTTCTACAAGTGTTGGCGATGCCGAGGTTACGAAGATAAAATGATTAGTTTTCATTGTTTTCCTTGGTATATAATTGCAAATAAATGTGTGGGTTAGGCTTCAAAATAAAGAACATTTACGACATGCTTATATTACCATCCATACAAAGGAAAAATAGTTCCATAGTAAAAAAAAAACTTTCTGCAACATCTTTCAGATAAAGTAACTCTCTGCTTTCTTTTTAGCACAATTTAGGTATCTTTTTAGCAAAATTTAGATCTGAATTAAAATATTGTCGAGAAACACTGTATAAAATGGATTCAACTATTAGGTATTATTACCAGCTCTCGTGGAAAAACACTTTTACCAGATGTTTAGTTGTTTTACCAACGACGACCTGACAATTCCTTAAGCGAAAGATATATATGCTATTTAAATATTCTCTTCGTCGTGGTTTCTTTCAAGTCCACTCCGATAACATAGGTTTCATATGACACATACTTTCATTTCTTCAGGTAGTTGTTCAAGTAACATTCAACTCTTTAAGAAATCTCGCACAAAAGGCACAGTGTGTCTGTTTTGACAGTGAATAAAGGGTATCCGCGGTGCATCTAAAAGTCATAACCCAGTACCTTACTTCACGTTCTCTTTTCAGTGTAAAATCGTGCTCGTTTTCCTTACGAGTGAACATTCTGATCAAAATGTATCAGTCAAATAAGTATGATACATTATCGAGTGAACATTCTGATTAAAATGTATCAGCCAATTAACTATGATAAATTATCGAGTGAACATTCTGATCAAAATGTATCAGCCAATTAACTATGATAAATTATCGAGTGAACATTCTGATCAAAATGTATCAGCCAATTAACTATGATAAATTATCGAGTGAACATTCTGATCAAAATGTATCAGCCAATTAACTATGATAAATTATCGAGTGAACATTCTGATCAAAATGTATCAGCCAATTAACTATGATAAATTATCGAGTGAACATTCTGATCAAAATGTATCAGCCAATTAACTATGATAAATTATCGAGTGAACATTCTGATCAAAATGTATCAGCCAATTAACTATGATAAATTATCGAGTGAACATTCTGATCAAAATGTATCAGCCAATTAACTATGATAAATTATCGAGTGAACATTCTGATTAAAATGTATCAGTCAAATAAGTATGATAAATTATCGAGTGAACATTCTGATCAAAATGTATCAGCCAATTAACTATGATAAATTATCGAGTGAACATTCTGATAAAAATGTATCAGCCAATTAAATATGATAAATTATCGAGTGAACATTCTGATAAAAATGTATCAGCCAATTAAATATGATAAAATATCGAGTGAACATTCTGATTAAAATGTATCAGCCAATTAACTATGATAAATTATCGAGTGAACATTCTGATTAAAATGTATCAGTCAGATAACTATGATAAATTATCGAGTGAACATTCTGATCAAAATGTATCAGTCAGATAACTATGATAAATTATCTAGTGAACATTCTGATTAAAATGTATCAGTCAGATAACTATGATAAATTATCTGTTGGAGTCACTGAGTACTATATTGCTCACTCAGAATAATAAAAACATAATAAATCGAGATTTACGCACGTAATGCAATTTATTACACAACCATTAATCTTAAATGGTTCATCTGGTTTTCGATACGGTTGTTAAATCCGTATTTCCATATTGCACACCTAGACTAGAACTATTTAAGTGTTTTCATCGACGTCTGTGAGTCGATATTGTTCGGTGAACCGAATCGAACTTTTATAAATTCTAATTTATATTGAATTCCATTCACATTATGCAGCTAAGTATATTTGGAAAGTGTGAAAAATACTTAGTATGTAATAGAGACAAAACCGCATTCGTATTTTGCTATGAGTCGAGGGAAAGAATTTGTTTGATATGGCGCATGAATGCGTCTCGGCCTGTCGCCCTCGATTTATCTTTACGCCATATCAAACTCGTTCTTTCCGCCGACTCGGAACAAAGCACGTATGTATTTTTGTTTACGTATTTGCTAGCATCCCATTAGTAATTCAAGAGTTCTAAACTGAACAAAATTTCAAGAACTGAAATACAAGAAAATTTATTAATAAACTTGCAAATCACATATATAATACGGGATTCATTAATAGTTCATAATTGTATCGTCTGTAAATAAAATAATCACAACAAATCTGGATTGACTTTTGGTACTTTTGGCTGAGTTTTGTGCTTGATCTGAAAGATATTGCAGAAAATTTCTCAATTTTTGCTCATGTAGTCATATCACTGCTTTATTCTTTGTGGCTGACAAAGTTTATAAAAGTTTCAAATCTATCTAAAACTATACTACGTAAACTGACTGGTGAAAAAACAAATATTGTAAGCTAAGTTTATTGGATCTTTTTCCTTAAAATTTTGTATACCTTTGTACCACTTTATGCACACGAATTTCAAAGTAGATGCATGGCGCTGTCATTTGCGCTGGCATGTATATGTATGTCACGTTTTACCCCGACCCTGGTTGAACATGTATAATCAAGGTAATTCTGTCAAGCCATTGTTTGATGTTTAACATTGCCGCAGGTGCACTAATCCCTTACGTAAGATTGCCGTGGATAGCCAGAATTGGGACCTGCTAGGCCGACAGAGAGACAATTATCACCTAGGTGTGGAAACCCTTTTGTCCAGATCAAAGGAAGTTGCCCGAAGACGTGAGAGTGTCTTAACTTTCTTCCCCGCAGACAGACAGCCGGGTTGAATTGACCGCTTAGGCGATTGGACAGGGTCACAGCGCCACCCCATCAGAATTGAGATAGGGGTGGGACCCGACTTTGGCGGGAATGAGATCCCCCCGCCTCTCAGCAAAGAGTTAGTTCGCCGTAATTTTCTAGAGAGAGAGTGCCAGAGTAAGACAGCGGAACTCCGATCAGCCATTCGTAATTGGTGGGAAATCTTAAATCATGAAATTCTAAGATAGACAGCTTCTATAAGGTCAGTGAGGTAGTTGTTCGATCTCTGCTTAATGCGACTGCATTTTAACTGAAGAAATGTCGAAGCTTTGAGGGACAGATCAGTACAGTTGGTCCCATAGTCTCAGATAGAGATACGGAGAAAGGAGAAATAGGATAGAAGTCAGGAGACGTGGAAGTCTAAGAGGAAATTGGAAGAGAAGGAAGGAAGAGGAAGTGGGAACGAAATTGGAGGAGATAGTCAAGAGGGACAAGGAGTCGAAGGAGGAGGAAGAAGGAAGGAAGGAATTAGCGGAAAGAATTAGATGAGTAGACACAAGGACAGGGGGAAAATCGAACTCACACTGTAAATCACGTGATGAATTAGGTTGTCACTTGGTCGAGGGAAAGACGAGTGATTGAGAGTTATCGTTTAAATTATCAAATTTATTAAATTGTATTAACTGAATTTCATCTTCGTGTTCTCTATAATTGAACCGTCGGCATTGCTGACTGGGGGCTCAGAGCTGTAAATCTATCACGTTACTAATTTAACTTCTAACCCACGAGCCGGGGTGGAATTCCTCATAATTTAATTAAAATATATTGGAAGAACACCACCCCAACCAGGGCAAACGCCACAGTGGGCGCTTCGTCCGGGATTTGAATTAGACATAAATATTATTTTACGACCTAAAGTTTATTTGTTAGGAGTATTAGTGAACAGTGTGAAATAGTTGTGAGATATTTTCCATCCTGTGTATTTTGAATTTTTATGATTTTCTCATCTTGTGTTGGTTATATTTGATATTTGCATGCTTTGTAGATCTCTAATTACTTGCAGTAATTGTGAAGCAGATATCGAGCAAATATCTTACCTGAACGAAATTAGTTGTTGTCGACAGGTAAGTATTTGGCTAGGAACTTGTAATATCTGTCCATTGTTAGTAAGGTCGAGACAAGGTATCACTTCCTATTAGTATAACAATATGGCTACAGAAAGGCAAATGATCAAGGAGTACCGTGCCATGGGTTCGGAAGATCTCGGATATGAGGGTGATCGCCTGGCGGCATTTATTGAAGAAAGAATCAAGGAATGGAAAGCAGAAAAAGCAGCGGAGAAAGCGCTGGCCAAGGAAGCAGCGGAGATGGCCCGAATAGCCCTTGAAAGAGAAACCCAGAAAGAGCTGGAGCTGGCCAGGATATCAGCGGCCACAAAAGAGCGAGAGCTCGCTCACGCCCTCGAAATGGAAAGGGTAAGGGTAGAAGCTAGGGCTAACGACAGGGACGACGCCAGTACGAGTTCTGGAGGGACCGGACGACCTTTCATCGACCACCGAATGGTCCAGATAAATATGCCGCGATTCAACGACAAGGAGGAGTCTATCGACGATTTTCTCGTACAGTTTGAGAAACTCGCTCACGCTCATAAAATTCCTGAGCAACATTGGGCGATTAATGTCTCAGCCTTTTTTCAAGGTGCAGCTCGTGAAGTCTACCACGGCTTAGCTGCAGACGATGCTGACGACTATAATGCGCTCAAGAAGGCCCTTCTTTGCCATTATCGGCTGACCGCCGAAACGTACCGTAAACTTTTCCGGGACTCGACGAAAAAGGTAACGGAAACCCACTCTCAATTCCACAACCATGTCCGTGGGTTATTTGAGAAGTGGATGAAGATGGCCGAAGTCGAACGATCGTACGACGGGCTACGCGAGGTTATACTCAAGGAACATGTCCTGAGTACTTACGGTCGCGAGTTGACAGTCTTCCTAGCAGAGAGGGAGCACCGGACGCTCGAAGAGATCGCTAGCATGGCGGAGCGATACGAACAGGCACACTCGAAGAGTGGAGGTTCTGGGGGTGCGGACCGACCCCGACCCACTGAGTTCCGCCGTGTGGTTGAGGTAGAGCCGGCTGTCCGTAACCGTCAGGGCGATGGGAGGGTCGGAGGGGGATCTACAGGTAGGGATGCCACCCATAGACCTGGACAGGCCTCACCCATGAAAGCGGGACTTGCAGGTCGGCGAGGGCCGCCGACGTGTTTCAACTGCAAGCGCCCGGGGCATTTTGCCAGGGACTGTCTCAAGGGCAGGCAGGCCCAGGTGAATGCCGTCGCTAGGAAGGAGTGCGAGCCGGAGGCAAGCTGTAAACCAGCAAACCTTGCGTCCGCAACTGTCAACGGGGAAGGTGCCACCATCTTGTATGACACTGGGTGTAGCGTCCCAGCCCTTGTCGACAAGAAGTACGTTAAGCCCGAGGATTACACAGGGGAGGTAATCGAAGTTCAGTACGCGAACAGCGCGCGTGACTCATTGCCAGTGGCTGTCATTGACCTCGATTCACAGTACGTGAAGGGGAAAATTGAAGCTGCGTGCTTGGACGGTCTATCACATGACGTCATACTGGGATGTCGTTATGTGTTGCCACAACCGAACCCCGAAACCTGCACACCGATGCCGGTGAGTGCTGTTGAAACCAGGTCCAGGAGTCGACAGACGAAAGCGAAGCCGATGGAAGTTAACTCGACACCGGTGAGTAACGTTCTTCCGGCCGAGTTGAGGATGCTGCAGCAGGAAGACGCAACTCTGGCGCAGTTGCACAAACACGCTTCAGCAGGGACGGAAAAAGAAACTCCGAATGGTGCGGTGAAGTTCGCGTACAAGAAGGGGATCTTGTATCGCCACGCCAGGAATGGTAACGAACACTTTAAGCAAGTCGTCGTGCCAAAGGAGAAGCGAGGTGAAGTGTTGAAACTCGCGCACGAGAGTCTCATGGGTGGACACATGGGAATTGCCAAGACGCGTGACCGTCTTGTCAAAGAATTCTACTGACCAGGGGTCCAGGGAGACGTTAAGCGGTTCTGTCTCTCCTGTGACAAGTGTCAGAGAATGGCACCGAAAACGGATCATCGACCCGTCCCCTTGGGGAGTACGCCCCTTATTGATGAACCATTTAAACGTGTCGCCATGGATTTGATCGGACCGATAAAACCCGCATCGTCGCACGGAAATCGGTATATATTAACGGTTGTAGATTACGCTACACGCTATCCGGAGGCCGTCGCGTTGCGTAATATTGATTCGGAAACCGTCGCGGAAGCGCTGTTTGGGATTTGGTCAAGAGTCGGAGTACCCGACGAGATCCTGACCGATCAAGGGACGCAATTCATGAGTCGTGTGATGGCGGAGGTGAACCGACTGATGTCAGTTAAGCACCTCACGACAACACCGTATCACCCCCAATGTAACGGAGTGGTCGAACGGTTTAACGGGACCCTCAAGAACACGCTCAAGAAGCTGTGCGAAGGCCGCCCCAAGGATTGGGATCGGTATATTCCTGCCATGCTTTTCGCATACCGGGAAGTACCCCAAGCGAGTTTAGGGTTCTCTCCCTTTGAACTCTTGTACGGGAGGACCGTACGTGGCCCGATCGCCGTACTGAGACAGCTGTGGACGGACGATCACGCTGTGGAGGAGGTACACACTACCTACCAGTACGTCACGGACTTGCGCAACAAACTCGAGGAAGTTTGCTCCCTTGCACAGGAGAACCTCAAGCGAGCGAAGGTGCGTCAGGCGAAGAATTACAACAAGCGCGCAAAACCACGCCAGTATGAAGTAGGGGACAAGGTGTTGTTGCTGTTGCCCCAAGAACACAACAAGTTGCAAGTTTCCTGGAGAGGTCCATACGTCGTCACCGAGAAGGTCGGAGGTCAAACATATCGGATACGGCTACCAACGAAGGAGAAATTGTACCATGCCAATCTCATTAAGAGATACCGGGAAAGAGAGACCGTCAGCGATTTTGTTATCGCCACGATAGTCACTGAGGACACCGAAGGCGATACGGAAGGTGCCAACACCGTCCCGAGCTGTCCGTTAACGAGGGCTGAGACACCCTCGGACGTGGAGTGCGACCCCATGTTGACTGCGGTACAGCGGGAAGAGATTGAGACGTTGCTGGCCGGGTATTCCGATGTGCTTACGGAAATACCCGGGAGAACGTCGCTTGTCGAGTTCGGGTTAAAGCTGGTGGACGACCGACCAGCCCAGCGGAAACCCTACCCCTTGCCCCACGCAAAACGACAAGTCGTAAGGGAGGAGATCGAGCAGATGATTGCTCTGGGAGTAATCGAACCCGCCGACTCTCCGTACAGCTCTCCGGTAGTCCTAGTGCAGAAGAAGGACGGCACCCATCGGTTTTGTATCGACTACCGGAAGCTGAATCAGGTGACAGAATTTCAAGTCGAAATGCTACCTGACCCGGAACATATTTTCGCTTCTGTCTCGAAAGCGAAATACTTCTCCAAGCTGGATTTGTCCAAGAGCTATTGGCAAATTCCGGTAAGGTAGGAGGATAGGGTAAAGCTCGCTTTTGCTACTCCCGACGGGACCTACCAATGGTTGGTCATGCCGTTCGGGGTACAGAACGCGCCCAGCATCTTTACTAGGATGATGCGGAAGTTGTTTGAGCCCTTGCGCGATAGGGGTGTCCACAACTTCATGGATGACCTCTTGTTAGCCACAGAGACGTGGGGTGAACACCTCACTCTGTTAGCTGACGTTTTGGAGTGGCTACGTCAGGTGGGATTGACAGCTCGCCCCTCCAAATGTCACCTTGGGTTCCGGACCTTGGACTATTTGGGACATACCCTGCGCCAAGGCACGCTGTCCCCAGAGAAGTCGAAGGTGGAGCAGCTAAGAAACGCCGCACGGCCCACCACGAAAACTGAGGTGAGGTCATTCCTGGGATTGGCCGGGTATTACCGGAGGTATGTGGCCAATTTCAGCGCGATTGCGGGGCCGTTGTCCGACCTAACCAAGAAACGGGCCCCGAGTAAAGTTATTTGGACAGATGTGTGTGAGCATGCTTTTCAAACGCTGAAGGATAGACTTACATCCGACGCAGTTGTCCGTCTACCGGATCTGGCAAGGGACTTCGTTCTTCGCACCGACGCATGCGACACGGGACTGGGAGCAGTACTACTGCAGGAGCACGATGAGACGCTTTTTCCTGTCGCGTACGGCAGTCGGAAGTTGTCTGCTTCCGAGAAGAACTACTCCGTATCGGAGAGGGAATGCCTCGGAATCGTGTTCGGGATATCACGGTTCGAGCGGTACTTATACGGGCGGAAGTTCATATTGGAGACCGACCACCAACCACTCGCCTATCGAATGGACGATTGATGCGATGGTCGCTGTTCTTACAGCAGTACCAGATGCAGATCAGATACGTGAAAGGAACTGAGAACGTAGGCGCCGATTTCATGAGCAGGAGCGCTGAAATGGTATAGATCGCTCAGTGTATATATTCATGTTCTTACTCCGTGTGTAGTGTCGCGATGATTTTGTTCTTATTTCGTGTAGTAATGCCTTCGCATTTGAAGTAATTTTGAGGTAATAAAATCCCGATTGTATTCTCTAGCGTGGGGGGGGGGGGATGTCACGTTTTACCCCGACCCTGGTTGAACATGTATAATCAAGGTAATTCTGTCAAGCCATTGTTTGATATTTAACATTGCCGCAGGTGCACTAATCCCTTACGTAAGATTGCCGTGGATAGCCAGAATTGGGACCTGCTAGGCCGACAGAGAGACAATTATCACCTAGGTGTGGAAACCCCTTTGTCCAGATCAAAGGAAGTTGCCCGAAGACGTGAGAGTGTCTTAACTTTCTTCCCCGCAGACAGACAGCCGGGTTGAATTGACCGCTTAGGCGATTGGACAGGGTCACAGCGCCACCCCATCAGAATTGAGATAGGGGTGGGACCCGACTTTGGCGGGAATGAGATCCCCCCGCCTCTCAGCAAAGAGTTAGTTCGCCGTAATTTTCTAGAGAGATAGAGTGCCAGAGTAAGACAGCGGAACTCCGATCAGCCATTCGTAATTGGTGGGAAATCTTAAATCATGAAATTCTAAGATAGACAGCTTCTATAAGGTCAGTGAGGTAGTTGTTCGATCTCTGCTTAATGCGACTGCATTTTAACTGAAGAAATGTCGAAGCTTTGAGGGACAGATCAGTACAGTTGGTCCCATAGTCTCAGATAGAGATACGGAGAAAGGAGAAATAGGATAGAAGTCAGGAGACGTGGAAGTCTAAGAGGAAATTGGAAGAGAAGGAAGGAAGAGGAAGTGGGAACGAAATTGGAGGAGATAGTCAAGAGGGACAAGGAGTCGAAGGAGGAGGAAGAAGGAAGGAAGGAATTAGCGGAAAGAATTAGATGAGTAGACACAAGGACAGGGGGAAAATCGAACTCACACTGTAAATCACGTGATGAATTAGGTTGTCACTTGGTCGAGGGAAAGACGAGTGATTGAGAGTTATCGTTTAAATTATCAAATTTATTAAATTGTTATTAACTGAATTTCATCTTCGTGTTCTCTATAATTGAACCGTCGGCATTGCTGACTGGGGGCTCAGAGCTGTAAATCTATCACGTCACTAATTTAACTTCTAACCCACGAGCCAGGGTAGAATTCCTCATAATTTAATTAAAATATATTGGAAGAACTCCACCCCAACCAGGGCAAACGCCACAATGTATGATCAGCAACTGTAAGGAAATATTGATACTTGATATACTTGTATCTAAATTAATTTGCCAGTAATTGTAATTTTTGTCAACAACTTGATAAATAGTATCCTCTAGTGCTGTAAATCAACTTAATATTTCGTAATGATGAAAGTACTTTTTTGTAGTGATGTATATATATAAAGGATGATATATTTCTGCAACAACAAATTTTTTTACAAAAACCACAGCTTTGCTGGTTGTGTAAAACGAAAATAAACTATGCACTTTCTACACACCATCCCATGATGAAAATCCCTCGTACGCCATACAACAAAACTGTCCATGATGTAGATGTAGCACCCTCAACATTAAAAAAATCTAGTCTTTTGCAAGAAAGCAATATTAGCTCCACATTATAAGAATGAGCTGATAAATAGTTTTAAACTGAACAATCTATATTGTTGATCCCATGAGGTGGATGCCAAATAAGCATACGCTACCTTTTGTAAGCAGACCGTTGCTGTCAGTGGCGGCGCGAGGGTTCGAGGCGCCCGGGGGCAATCTTCATTAGTGGCGCCCCTACCGAGGCGCCTGGGGGGTAATGCACTTTGAGGCGCCCCTACTTTGCCACAGAGAACAGTGTTTTAGTCAGTTGCCAACCTCCACCCCCCTATCTAAGCTTCTGTTTCAGCTGCAAAAAACTCCCGACGGCGCCCCCTCCCCCCCCCCCGCTCGCCCAGTGTCAGGGGGCAATGGCCCCCCCCCCCCACGACCCCCCTCGCGCCGCCACTGGTTGCTGTACGGTTGTCACTATTACTGAAAGAATTGTATCTGTCTATCTATCTATCTATCTATCTATCTATCTATCTATCTATCTATCTATCTATCTGTCTGTCTGTCTATCTATCTATCTATCTATCTATCTATCTATCTATCTATCTATCTATCTATCTATCTATCTATCTATCTATCTATCCTAGTATATCTGCCTATCTGTCATCATATTCGCGTCGTTTTCAATTAACTTGAAAACAGTATACCGCTTGTTCTAACTATCGTGAAAACAGTATACCGCTTGTTCTAACTATCGTGAAAACAGTATACCGCTTGTTCTAACTATCGTGAAAACAGTATACCGCTTGTTCTAACTATCGTGAAAACAGTATACCGCTTGTTCTAACTATTGCGAATACGGTATACCGCTTGTTTTAACTATCGTGAAAACTCTTTTCTTTAAGTCATCGGTATCAAGCTTTTTTTTCTTTTTATCGGGGTTGGGGTAGGGGATTCTAATTGGAGTTGTCTTCCATGCTTTTCCTAGATTTTTGTTTGTGTGGGAGTGTGGGGGGAGGGGAGGTAGGTGTACAAATTGGAACACTTGGTTTAAGTAGCTTACTAACTAACATAGTGAGAGTTGCATGTAGTGGTATGCATAAGACACAATCTTACAAATTAAAATTTTCTTCGCTTTACTTCCACGTCAATTTGAAGCTTAATTTCCACATTTCTAACAAAGCCAATTTATTGAACAAATATCTAAGGTTTTTAATTAGATGCCGAAAGAAATATAAAATAATATATATGAGACGTGAGGTTTGGATCATAGGAAATTATATTTTATGGGCGTGCTTTGAAGTTGTTTTATGAGACATGTTCTTGTAAAGAAGCAATTACATTCTTATGCAAGTTGCAGAGTTTGCCAACATTATTCACATACACTCAAGGGACTGGGGGTTACCAATTGGAAGCCAACAATCTCCATGATAGAAAGGTTTTTAAATCTTGATATTTCAATAAATGTCAGGGGTAAATTTGGTGTATTTCATTTTATGTGAATTAAATGGGCGTGCACAGCACGCTGTTTTGCGAAGTCCTAGATTTTACAGCTTTGAGTAGCATGAGTAGTAATTACTACCAGCTGTAATCTGCAACAAGATATTTTTGTTGTATAACAGCAAGGATCTATTGGGATTCTTTTTATACCATTGATGACGAGTTAGTCAGATATAGCGTATTACATGTATATAAGTATTATATACCCTATTACAGGTCGATCCATTAGACCACCATTCTTTATGGAGTTTATATTTTTCAGCCCGATGATCAATAAAAATATCATGGCAAGATATGAAAATAAGGATACCAGTCCAGGATTGCATTGCAAAACATCGCTTTATTCCATAAAGTAATATATATTTGAAGTTTAAAATTAAAAGTTTCGAAATAAACCCTGCCCACGAGTTTTCAGACAGGAAAATCTCTTCTATTTAATACAATTTGTTAAATTTTATATCTTCTTTATAATATAACAATTTATGTATTCTTTTTTCCATCTGTTATATAGTGTCAAATTTGATGAATTTCATGTCTCTTTTATAGTATCCACAATGAGTTAAATTTTCGTTCTCTTATATATTTTTAAAATGTTATTAAATTTTGCAGTTATGTTACTTTAAATAAAAGAAAGAAAAAAAAATACTTTGAACTCAATCAAAACAATGCGAGCTATTTCTTCTCTAAATTATTACATAATTTCTTAATCTTAATTCAGTTTGTGGGACGTTATACAATATCATGTAATTCGTGTCAGGAAAAAAATCTATCCCACCTAATGGCTATGAGGAATTAGATGAAGAAATACAAAGTAATGTTGACTGGCAAACTGAACTCCTCTAAGATCTTTCTTTCTTTCTGTCTTTCTTTTTCTTTCTTTCTTTCCTTATTTATTTATTTATTTATGGTACCAGTCACCTTTCAGCGAAGTATTTATTTAACTTGCAAATAAGCCCTTGTTTGGGCCTTTATCGCCAAATTCCATTGTTTATATCAGTCCTCTACGTCCACGTAACTTATCTGTATTAAACTGTATCAGTCTTCTACACTATTATATTCATGCATGAAATTTAATACAAATCATTTTCTCTTTTCGCTTATATTTCAAATGCCTACTACACGGTGTAAGTGTATGGTTTGGTAAAACCGATGTGTGCGGTTTGATTATTCAATTCAAGTGTGTGTGCGGTTGGGCCAAATTTTTAAATTGTTTAAAATTTACGCAGTTTTCATATAGAGGACAATTTATTTGATTCTCATAGTTTTCTCTGTGCTCAAAAGTTGAGAGTCAGTTTCTTATTTTGATAAAAAAAAAGATAATAATGGAAGAAACTGAGACTAGACTTAAATATCAATTAAAAATGAGCCTCGCCTCGGTGTGAAATCATCCGGGTTTTATTTTGGCGCTATGAGCCGAAATTGCGTTTGCTCCGGTTGTTCGGGTGTTTCTGCTTCTGTGCTATTACGGTACGGGGCCCTTTGGCACAGCTCAACTGAGGGAGGGTGAGGGGTGGGGTGGGGTAGGGTATGGTGGGTGTGAGAGATATTCATTAAAGATGCTATTTTCTTTTTTTTTCTTTCTTTTTTTAAGTCTTCCACTGTTTCCGAAAGCATTAATTTCTTGTCCACGTTGTTCCCATCTACGGTGATTCTCCGAAAGAAAGAGTTTTAAAACAGACCAATAGCTACATTACACTACAACAAAAATGCTTTACTATTACCGACTGCTGATCTTTCTACAATATTTGTAGTTAAAATCTCTGATTTGTTTTGACCTAATAATACGATTTGGTTGTAAAGGCTTTATAAAATCAACGTATTTTGTAGTCGTTACGAAGACCTTAACCACCGTGTAGGGAAATACAAGTCTGTTTTCACGGCGTCTACTTTGTAAAGAGGGCAGTTCTAGGTTCTCTAACAGCCCGGTTATGCAGCCCGCATCCCTGTGATCACCATTGACGAATCTAGCAGCTTGAAGCTGCACCTTTTCTAGTCTTTCTACATCCCATGTTTCTTTTCTAGAAACCTTGCAGGTATTAGCATTTTGTGGTGATTGGGCGACGTGTGAACCCCATTTTATGTCATAAGAAAGTTTGAAACCAAGGTGATTGTTCCTTTGAACTTTCTGAAGAGTATGATCTCCCAAAACATAGTGCTGGTATGGCTTGCTATGTATATTTATCGCACAGAATTGTTTTAGCATAGCCTAATTTTTGACCCATTCATCGAGATTTTTAGGTCATTTTGTAGGATAAAATATACAACAGCAAATAATATCTGAAGGGTTGGACTTGTGATTTAGCTGATAGGGGTGGGGTGGGATTTATATGGCCTAAAAATAACACTGGAATACGCTAAATTTGTACATTCTTGGTGTTTTGATGACTCTGACTATTATTACAAGAAACGAATTCTTGTTGGAAATACAGGTCACAAAACATGGGAGTGGTTATTTAGGTCTAATCATATTTCTCGTAAAAAGCGTCAGTATACTTTTGAAGGCAGTGACATGTTTACCTAATTTATCTGGGGAGCAGTTTGAACCAGCTCTAGAATCTAAAGACTCGTCGAACTTTGCATGGAAAGATGTCTTTTAAGATAATATTCCACTATGTCCCAAAATATATTGTATTTTATTATTTCGAAGGGGAGGATTTATGTTTACAATAAACTTCTTTCTTATAGTCTTTATATTTTTTTAAAATATAATTTTTTTCATGAGATCATCATATGCAAATAACCAGCAGTGTGTATTACCATGGATCCATTACTCTGATATCACTGTAATTATGGTAAACAGTTATTCGGTGGAATTATCAAAGAATCAGTAGAAATGCATACTGAAGGCTTCCGGACGGTGGAATTATCAAAGAATCAGTAGAAATGCACACTGAAGGCGTCCGGACGGTGGAATTATCAAAGAATCAGTAGAAATGCACACTGAAGGTGTCCGGACGGTGGAATTATCAAAGAATCAGTAGAAATGCACACTGAAGGTGTCCGGACGGTGGAATTATCAAAGAATCAGTAGAAATGCACACTGAAGGCGTCCGGACGGTGGAATTATCAAAGAATCAGTAGAAATGCACATTGAAGGCGTCCGGAAAATTAGAACTTTTGCTCTTAGTACAACAAAGGGAAAAACTGAGTTATTAGAAGCATATTTTATCATGACAATTTGCATGTCACAACACATTTCATGCTGAAACCACATTCCCAATTTGCAAACAAATAAAAGATTTGAAATGGATACTGATATGTGTGCATCTATTTGATAGACAAATGGACAGGCAGACAGAAGTGATCAACAAAATTTCAATCCGATACTAGAACTTGTCAAATTTAAACATTGTAATAAGTATGAACCAAAGTTGGCGATTAATTTGAAAAGTACAAATTTACGATCGATCGACCGACGTTAACTATCGACATCAGGTTATTTTGCTGGCAGGAGTATTCACATTTATTTCTTTCTCTAAAGCAGGGACAAAATGTATCTGTTGTGAAAAAAAACCATTAAAAGTTTTGAATGCACTATCCGAGTACAGAATTGCCAGAAGGCTGAAGGTTATATACATATAGTGTCCAATCTAGCATATCCACATGAGTTAAATTCAGAAACTTTACAATATGTAATTATAACAGCCAGTTACGTGGTATAAATGAACGGTTATGGCTGGTTACACTATAGCAAGTACATTTATATAATGATCTCTGGTATTTACAGGGCTGATACAGTAAAAACCCGAAAGTTTTGGAACGAAAGCAATTAAAAACTATTCATGGAGTTGAAACTTGCATGTGGTATCAAAATAGTGTACAACTTCCTTATAACATATATGCAGGCCTGTTGGAAGCAAACGTAGGACAATGATATACTATCTTTAGAAAACAGAACGATGCAAAGTTGGCAAATTGCTGGAACTGACGGTACTATAATGATAGACATAAGTAATGTCAAAGGTCATCTAACAGCGAACAATGGAGGGTTTTGGTTTGGTATGGTGTTTTTTCGGCACATAACACAGATTGTATAAGTAAATTAATTATTATTCGTGTACGTAATGACTCTATATAAACTGCATTCAGTCTCTTTTTTCATTAATTTCCAAGCATCTTGTGCACGATGATATTGTAGGTTTTGGTAAACCCAACGATTTTGTTGGTCTCTGGTTTGGTCTGAATTGAGTCTCCGGTTTGTTCTGAATTGAGTCTCCGGTTTGTTCTGAATTGAGTCTCCGGTTTGGTCTACAATGCTAGTAATTTCTTTATAATAGTCAAAGCCATTCAACAAGATATTCTATTAGCAATTTGACTTTTCGTCAGTTAAGACAGTAGGTACATTGTGGATAAAATTATTTGGCACGAAGTTTTATTTATTTATTTGTATGTATTTACTTTTTTTTATAAAGAAATAATACATATCCAAAAATGTATCGTTTCGTCAATTGGAAATGCATTAATTTTTATGCTTTATATGACCGCACTATTTTATTCCCTTTTTACTGTTGAGTAGTTTCTCATTTAGTCTACTCCATATGCTTATATAAAGAAAAAAAACAAAAAAAATTATAACATGTCTTCCGAAATTGAGAAGTTGACGCGCATTTCAAAATTTTGACCATAATGATTCTAACAACATTACATAATGCACTGTATTGTTCTTGGTGGACCAATAGTTTGAATATTTGCAGTCCAGATCGTATATACATCATGCATTTTATTGTTCTTGGTGGACAGTTAGCTTAAATATTTGCAGTCCAGGTCGTATATATATATATATATATATATATATATATATATATATATATATATATATATATATATATATATATATATTATGCACTGTATTTATCTTGGCGGACCCTTAGTTTGAATATTTGCAGTCCAGGTCGTATATACATCATGCTCTGTATTGTTCTTGGTGGACCGTTAGTCTAAATATGTGCAGTCCAGGTCGTATATACATCATGCCTTGTATTGTTCTTGGTGGACCGTTAGTCTAAATATGTGCAGTCCAGGTCGTATATACATCATGGATTGTATTGTTCTTGGTTGACCGTTAGTCTAAATATGTGCAGTCCAGGTCGTATATACATCATGCTCTGTATTGTTCTTGGTGGACCCTTAGTCTAAATATTTGCAGTCCAGGTCGTATAGACATCATGCTCTGTATTGTTCTTGGTGGACCTTTAGTCTAAATATGTGCAGTCCAGCTCGTATATGCATCATGCTCTGTATTGTTCTTGGTGGACTGTTAGTCTAAATATGTGCAGTCCAGGTCGTATATACATCATGCTCTGTATTGTTCTTGGTGGACCTTTGGTCTAAATATGTGCAGTCCAGGTCGTATATACATCATGCTCTGTATTGTTCTTGGTGGACCTTTAGTCTAAATATGTGCAGTCCAGGTCGTATATACATCATGCTCTGTATTGTTCTTGGTGGACCGTTAGTCTAAATATGTGCAGTCCAGGTCGTATATACATCATGCTCTGTATTGTTCTTGGTGGACCTTTAGTCTAAATATGTGCAGTCCAGGTCGTATATACATCATGCTCTGTATTGTTCTTGGTGGACCGTTAGTCTAAATATGTGCAGTCCAGGTCGTACATACGTCATGGATTGTATTGTTCTTGGTAGACCCTAAGTATGAATAATAGTATTTGTCTAGGCTGCATATACCTTTATTACATATGCAAACAACATACAGCCTTGTGATAATTCTGGACTCGGATAATGCATTCAAACTTTTTAATGGATTTTCTTTTTTTAAGAGGTACAATTTTGCTCTGCTTTTCAGAAAGAAACACTGTGAATACTCCTGCCACCAAAATAACGTGATGTCCATAGTGAACATTGAGAGGGATAGAGATATTTTTAACCGTACAAACGTATATCAGTGCCATCTTAAGTTGGTGTGGATCCAGAAATAATATCAGACCTGGACATGCAATTTTAACTTTTCAAATTAATTAAGCAACTTTGGATCATATTTTCTGCGTTGGTTAAAATTTTAAAAGTTCTTGTGTTTGACTGAAATATTATTGAATCACTTCTGTCTGCCCGTCTATCAATAGCCGCACACACATCTATATCCTTTTCAGATTTTATCTTCTGTTTGCAAATTGGCTGCGTGGTTTCAGCATGAAGTGTATTGTGACATGCAAATGCCAAATTGAAATATCACGCTTCTAGTAACTCAAGTTTTCCATTTGGAACTCAGGACTTATATTTACGTATGGACGAGTCCATGTTTATAAACAGCAGCGATAACTAACATAAAACTCTTCTATGGCAGATTAATGAAATACAGGATGTTAAAGCATTATTAGAATTTAGGTAACGTGTATAATACAAAGGTCGTTATACAGTGATTTGAACATTATGGATTTTGATTGTACTCATGCGTGTTGTGTTGTACAATATGTATTATACTCGACACATTCGGCGTCTCGTCCTATACATGTTTTTCAACACAACATACACTCCTACAATAAAACTGCCTAATGTACAGATCCCTGTATAGTAACCTCGTGTCGTGAGTTTTAGCATAATTTTCAGTTTAAACCAATCATCCCCCTATAAATCTAAATGCAATAGGGGTAAAGTAGAGTTGCGTAAACTTTGTCGTAGGAAAATTCGTGATAAAAGTACGCCTTTTATCGGCAAACAGCCAATCCATCCGAAAAAAACAACAACATTGCTGACAGAAGATTCTTCAATGAATCGTCTACATTCCGATCTAGATTCTAAAATGTATGTTCGTCTTATTTCTTACCGGTTGTAATTTATGTCTACTTTAATATATCTTTGAATGTGTCCTTATGAATATTCCTAATTCCTCCTCCGTTTTTATATATTGTTTACGTGAATTTATTAACACGAAGCCCGTGCACATTAAACGATGGTCCAAAAGAGAAAAGTTTCCAACATTAACATCCAAACGATAATCATGAGATAAAATTCTGGCTTTATGCAATATCTAAATACATACCTGCGAAATAGTAAACTTTTATAAAACTCTTTTATTATATTGAAGACGGTATTGAAATGTATACGCTATGTAATAATGCAATTTTTTTTGTGTATATTAAACGCTGTTCGCAAAAAGACATTGAACTACATTATTATTATCAAATTTGTATCGGTTCTGGGAAGATGTGCAAAAAATGGAACAAGAAAGGCTATTTCCAGAAACCTTTGAGTTTCTAACTAGTACAGATATTCCAAGTAATATTAAACTTTGATTATAAAGCTGAACCACACTGATTAAAAGAAAACCACGCGCTATTCAGATTTTCATGTACACCAACATCTTCATGGTTAAACACTCTCCATTGCGTTTAACACGGAGACAATACGGGGTGCAGAGGGATGTATCAAATAGAAATCCGCCTGTAGTAATTTTAGTTTAACGGTACCTGTAGTAATTTTAGTTTAACGATACCTGTAGTAATTTTAGTTTAACGGTACCTGTAGTAATTTTAGTTCAACGGTACCTGTAGTAATTTTTGTTTAACGGTACCTGTAGTAATTTTAGTTTAATAGAACCTGTAGTAATTTTAGTTTAACGGTACCATAACCTATATATAATGTATTATCATTTTCACGCATATACACGGGAATGCATGGATAATAGGAAGTATCAAATACATCGTGGGTAATGTTTTTACAAATATTGTGCAATGAAATCTTGTTCATATGTCTGAATGCCATATTATGAAGGTAAGTGAATAATAACAAGAGAACAGTTTTGCCAAAACTTTGCCTTTCTTGTAAATTATCTTAAAGGTTTGATTTGTTAATTATTTTATGAAAGATATTTCCATGTTTTAAAACTTCTTGTTGTTTACCTTAAAAACTGAGTAATGTTAACATTTCTAAGTATATTTCTGTTTTAGCTGGAATTCACATTAAAGTTTGTTTTAACTAATATACCTCATGAAATATATACACCGTCACATTTAAATTTCGCGAATCTCCCTTTGAAAACAAGGTAGCCATATTGCATTCAGATCATAAAGGAGTTATTTTACCGACAACAGATACTTACGAATGATCTAAAGAATATGAGACAATATGAACAATATCGTTGACAGATTTTGATAGGGCAAACCATGGAATCTGCAGAAATACTGAGATATATCTCGCCCTGTTAAAAGTTGGCAGAGAGGGCGGCCAGTAATTGTATGTGTGGACAGCCCTGTCAAGAAAATTAAACTTGATTCGAATTTCGAACGTTTATATACCTTAAATATTTGTTGGTAATGCGTATGCCCATAGATTTTGCAAAGACACTAGAAACAGTATATATCTGACGATGTTTGTTCACACTGGGTTATTAAATATTTGATTTCTAAACTTTGCAGAAAATTGCCCTTCAAGTTTCATTAACCTGAAGATGCAAACTTCACCGCTGTAATTCAATTCGATTCAAATATGCATGTATTTTATTGTAAATATGCAATAACAAGTGGAATTTAGCAACACGCTGTGCCTATCACACCTTATTCACCAACCTCGGAATTATCATATATTTCCAGTAACAGGAAAGGACCCTGTCGCTAGGACGCAAATGAAAGATTGATTGCTATATTTCTCTGTTTTGAATTCAGAATTCTGTTTGTGGTACAGTAGCATCGCATATCGATATCGCATCTGTTACTGGACTGAAAGACGCGCCTATGGCAAAATTAGTTAACACTTATGGAAACAAATGCATCTGTATTTATGGCACATTCATTTAGCGTGGGAGATATTCCATTCGCCTTTCATCTGCAAATATACAAAATGAAAATAGTTGTTATTTTAAGAAATGCAATGATAGTCTGCTCTCGCTCTCGCACAATTTAAATGATGGTTTAGTGAACAAAACAAGGGAAGGAAATTGTTAATAGCAGGGTTACATGAGGCTTCTCTAATTGTCTCAATTTCAGAAGGGAAACGCAAGGGATAGAAGCGTTAATATAGACCTAAAAATGTATAATTTTATTTACATAGTTCTAACTTGACTGAGTATAAATTCATTTATTCATTTCTTCATCGACAGACTGAGTGACTGATACCTGTAGCCTGTGTGGTTGTATTGTATGGAGGGGGATTACCGCCATAATTATATGAATGTATTTTCTATTATTGGGATACTTTCATAAATCTATCTATGTATTTTCTATTTTTCATTAATGCAAACTCTAAATGGCAACTTGCAAGTACTACTTTCCTTCTGCATTAACGACTATTTTCACTTTGTAACTTTGTATCTTGCAGTTTGCCAACTGCTGATTTCATTCTGCAGTATGGCAAATGCTGTCAGTTATTACAAGTTTGTATACTCTATTTATAAACTTGATACGTTGCAAATTTTATCATTCCAACTGCTAAGTTCATTCTGCGTTCCTATAGATTTTGCCTTGCAACAATGTAAATTCCAATTTTTCACTGTATTGTCTAACTCGAATCGCCATCTGTTGTCATAATGTAATACTACAGTATTAGCATCGCATTATGACAACAGATGTTGCTCTAAACAGAAAATTCTAAAGTTTTGCCTGGAGTTAGATTGCTATACGGCATTAATTTTGCGCGGCAAGCAGAATCAGAAGTTATTAATATTAGATCTACGTGTCGAAAAACTTTGTAAGTCTTTCAGTCCCTTTCTTGTGTCAATTAGCGACTAGGTTTTAATGGTTGTCAGAAACCCTGTGCTGTCACGAAGATCTTTCAATAATCTGGGCCAGATCCATTATGAATCGTATATAGTGGCACGTCCTATTACTGCGGCATTTAAAAATATTTGTTATGTCACCATGCGTAACATCTGAATAACTTGCATGTTAACATAATGTCAGGAAGTTCACACAGCTGTGAATATGAAAAATCTGAAGAATAACTCTATTCAGGGTAAACATCGTTAATTTGCTTTACATGTACAAATGTAAGTGATAAAACCCCATTTATACCATAATTAGGTACGAAAAAAGGTATTTGAACTGGATATGGCCAGTTCCAATCCCTTTTTTCGTACTTTACAATCATAAAATTGTGCCGAGCACAAAGTCTACAAATCGTGTGCTTCAAAATTTAAACAATACAAGTAGAACTGGTGACCTGACTGACGCTCTTCTATAAAAATTGTTATGTAACTTGTAGGGGCCCATTAGGGATGTATTGTCAAACTCGTTAATTTGTTTCAGTGTGGATTCTTAGATCATTAGTATAAAGTCAAGTTAATGAACCCTTTTATCCCTTCAGATTCATAAAAGGTGTTTTCTAAACATCGGGCCTACAATTAAAGTTTATGGGGGTTGGGGTTAACTATAAATAAACGTGGTAATATTATATAAGAATATCATGAATCATATTTATATAATGGATTTACTACAACTCGGGCATATAAAAATCTTGATTAAATTTAGGAATTTAAGGTTGAAATTTTGTTTTAAATCTGTACTATAACTTTATATTTCCTGATTTAAATTTATTTTTACTTTAATACTGGACAAACTGACGGTCATTGTATTTCTCAGTAGGATTATCTCTTTAGAGCGCCTCATGTTATAGGTCACTTTGTAACATCCAGCACTTTGGTGATCCCTTTGATCGGAAATTAAAATCATTCACCATGACGAATGCACCACATGTTGATTACTGATGCAGTAGGATAAAAGATAAAAAGTAAGTATAGTGAAACTTTTTGGGGTATGTTTTTTAGGTACTAACGCAGTAATATGATGTACCAGCCTACCACCTACGGTCTTCGAAAGCATTTACCTGGCACAGTTACTATCTAGCCGAGGAGTATTTAATCCATTTAAAGCTTACAAATTTCAAACCAAACCTTGTTCCGTCAACGCAAACTTTTTTAATTTGAAAAATACAATCGTCAGCAGTGAGTGCAATGTTAATTAAATGCTATTTTCAGTAGATGGAGCAGCCTAATATACATCGTAAGGTGCGTGGTTATGACGCGGATGGGAGGTATAAAAATTCTAAAGTTCTGGATTTTTGGCTATCAGTCCAAAACTGTACACTTCCAGAGATTGTTAGTGACACAGAGGAAGGTGAGACGCAAAGCTGTAATTGTTATTAGGGCAAACATCCCAAACTAAGACTTCATTCAGCAATGGTTATCAAATCTTCTAAACTCAGCTATTAAAACGGCCACTGTAAAAAACAATCAGATTACTTGTAAAAATTAATAACTTCGTAGGGATGGGAGAATAAACAGATTCCTCGCCTCAGCAATGTACTTTCTCTCTCTCTCTGCAAGAAAGAGAAAGTATGGACTTGATGCACAATTATCTGCAATTTGCTTATACTTTATTAGCTCTGACTTGTAGGTGTCAACATCGGGCCTTTACTGATACAAAATGCAGAAATTGCACCGCATCACTCTAAATTATTAAAACGCTCTAAATTTATACCATTGTGAATGAAAATATCATACAAACAAATTACGACTTAAAAAAAATTAGAATTATATATTGGACTAAATATATTTAATATGAACAGTTTTCGTTTAGTTCTCATTTCGATTTCTTCAATTACTAACAGATTTACGGAATAATATCGGAGAATTAAACACGTAGATGGCATGCAAATCTTTAATCTCCACAATCGACTAATTCTGCAACAATTTAATGACACTGCATTGTGCAACTCACCCTCCCCCCTCTTCCACTAAGGATCATTACCCATACTAATGTTTAAAAAAAATACAAAAGAAAAAAAAACGACATCAGTCATGTTTCTTCCTCTTACATGTCTTATTCTCAAATTCATGAATAACATAGTTATCTGTACGAAATAGAAAATTGTTTAATGAACAATTCTATAAATCTAATTTGTTTTATCCTTCTTGAGGACCATCCCCTTTCCGAAGCTTAATATGCCATTACCTGCAGCAATATAATCCAGTGAAGTTAAATCTAATAGTGAAAGAGCCTGCCTTGTCCTTGCCAGCCCAAACATACCGTAAAGTGGTCTTATCTCCTGTCGCTAGGGTCTGGAACTAGTCATTTTGCAGGAAATTGCCGTGTCATAGCGCCATCTGTTGTCATAATGAGGCATTATTTTATGCTAAATTGCGTGATGTTAACTTGCAACCTGCTTTCTGCTAAATCCTAATCATGATTTAAAAACTGCGATCTGTCATAATGCATGAACTAGGAGGAAACTGTGAATTACATTATTGTAAGGCAAACTCTGTACAATGAAGAATAAAATCAGCAGTTGGAATGATGTAATTTGTAATATAGCAAGTTTATAAATAGAATATACAAACTTGTAATAACTGACAAACGGCAAACTGCAGAACGAAATCAGGAGTTTGTAAACTGCAAGATACAAAGTTACAACGTGAAAATAGTCGTTATTGCAGAAGGAATGTAGCACTAGCAAGCTGCCATGTAGTGTTTGCATTAATGATAAATAGAAAATACATAGATAGAATTATGAAAGTAGCAGTTGAAGCCGCCATTTACAATTTGCATTAGTGAAGAATAGAAAATACATGCATAGAATTATGGCGGTAATCCCCCTCCATTGTACTGTCCCCTCTCGCTTATTTTAGCACGACTGTTGTACGATTCCATAAAATGAGGACATTTCAAATCTTATTTCAATACTCTTTCCCTCTTTTGCATTACATTACTTAGAATTTCTCTGTCTATAAATAATTAATTAAATAATAGAAATCAAAATAGCAAACTGTTTGACTTATTTATTGGATAAAGTAATTAGTAGCTTACCTCTCAGACTGAGTTGTTAGTTTGTTGTTTATTCGTTTCTGCCAAATTAGATTTTAATTTATTTTGAGAAACAACGATCATAAAAGAATCAAACCAACACGTATCATAGTCAGTCCTCATTAAAAGCAATTGCTCTACCAACATAGGAAACACAACTTATGTCGTACATACTGGAAGTGTATAAACTCGACAAGAATGTGTTCATACGTCAGTGGACGCTTTAAAGGTAGACCACTCTGGTCGAGGATCACCCTTCAGGAGGATTACACATTTGGTCAGGTCACACAAGACCATCTCATCTCTGCGATTTGTTTTGCACGACGGTTGCCATTCTCCAATGACGGGTTTGATGTTCCAAAGCGTGTGTGTAGAGTTTTCATTCTATATACTTTGCCAAGTATATAGAACATGCCGATTAATATGATAGTTAAAGTCACTGTAGGGAATCTTCCATTCAAAATCTGGTGACTGCAGGGTGTCTTGTGCTGCAATATCTGATCTTTCGTTACCCCTTAATGCCAATGTGACCGCTCAGCCAACAGTACAGAATACTTTTTTTAGATTGCATGAGAAAATGACATTTATGTAAGACATGGGGTAATAATGAGTCGTCAGATTTATGTAAGACATGGGGTAATAATGAGTCGTAAGATTTATGTAAGACATGGTGTATTAATGAGTCGTCAAATTTAAGGTTTTAGCAAGGCTTTCAGTGTTGAAAGGAAATCCGAAAAAATGATGAGCTTGTTCATAATTACTCTCTCATCACATCCTAAAATTGATTATTCATATTTAGCATTCTCGTGCGAGTACAACTGATCAAAGTGTACGATTGCCCAAATATTAACAAATATGTAATGATTTGTACAAAAGCTGACCAATGTTTAGCAAGTTTAAGTTTGAGCATCCAGCAAGAAATACGTTAATTCCTTAGCACTTAAATTCGTTGCTGATGACTGTTTCTCGAAGACCGTTTCATAAAATGTGGTAAAATGAGACTAATTTTGACGTTATGGATATAACTGTCTACCAAACCTGTAAAAGTACATATTGTACTCTTTACTTGTTTCCAAATGCCTCTCTTGCCAAAGGATAGAGATTTTCATCAGTTTTGCTGAAAATACTTATTTCGTATGTTTAAGAAAGTTGAATATACAAGTCTATAGTGTGTGAATTTACTCTTTAAAAGTTTTACATTTGATACTGACTCATGCATCTAAATATTCATTGTCATTGTAAGGATTTTCATTAACATTAATCTTTTGACTCACTCAAATTTCAAGAGTCATTGATGACCAATATAAAACTTGGTCTTTTTTTTCAAATTAAATCTGCGGGACTATTTTACTGTGTATTAGTAGCAGTAATAATATCATTCGTGTTATACAAGAGGCTGAATCGTCGTAACTCGACCCATCGGTATTACGAGGACTAAGCCGATTTTAATACGAGAATGTGGTAGTAGTAGTAGTATCGATTTATATTGGAGTTGTATAGTGACAGCTGGCTGACGAATAAACTTAAGTTACAACTGTAGTACATGCTCAATAGTGAAATGGACAAAAACCAAAACGTTTGCAAATTAAGTCTCGTGGGAGGTCAATGTTCTTTCAGTGTGTTAGTGGGAATGAGCATGTAGAAGTACAGAAAAAAAAGAATATATTAATTTTCTTAACTAATTGTCTTAGTGGTACTTTATTCCAAAAGCATCGAATTGACATAATGAATCAACTTTGTACCTGTTGAGTTTAATTGGTAATTAAAGGAACGTGTCGTTGCTTTATTCCCTATATCAGATGGCCAATTGCAATCGTCTTTGGAATTGGTAATTGAATTGACAGGTTAATAGAAATTTATCAAATATAGCTTTACTAGTCGTTGTCTTTTTTTAAACGAAATTGTACATCGTTCTAACATTTATTTATCAAGATATTAAAACAAAACTTTAAAATAACAAACAAACGTGTTACTGCATAATACATATCTATTCAAGTCAACAAAAGGCCAGTATAAATTGGGTACACATTCGGATAGCTATTCAAGTCAGCAAAAGGCCAGTATAAACTGGGTACACATTCGGATACCTATTCAGGTCAACAAAAAGGCCAGTATAAATTGGGTACACATTCGGATAGCTATTCAAGTCAGCAAAAGGCCAGTATAAACTGGGTACACATTCGGATAGCTATTCAAGTCAACAAAAAGGCCAGTATAAATTGGGTACACATTCGGATAGCTATTCAAGTCAGCAAAAGGCCAGTATAAACTGGGTACACATTCGGATAGCTATTCAAGTCAACAAAAAGGCCAGTATAAATTGGGTACACATTCGGATAGCTATTCAAGTCAACAAAAGGCCAGTATAAATTGGGTACTCATTCGGATAGCTATTCAAGTCCACAAAAGGTCCGTATAAATTGGATAAACATTCGGATAGCTAAGCTCCTCTGCATGCTGAAATCAGTAAGAGTAAGATCCAGAAAAATACCTTAGAGAGTCACATGATACTATATCAGTTTACTTAGGTCACATGCCAGCCTGACAGTGCTGGCTCTGTGCTTACTCTTGTTCTTAGCTCTTCTGAGCCCAAAACATGAACCCAGCTCACGAGCTCAACCCATGAACCTAGTTCTACAATATAAGACGTCAACCCTGATATGTATCATTGGGCGTCGACGTCTTACTGCTTTAATACTCGATGCCACGTAGCTCTTTTCCAACCATGTCGCCAGGGGAATTGGAGTCCAAATTATCAAGAAAATCTCACCTAGTTGGCTGCCCATATTGCCGCTGTTGCACAGCTTATAGTCTACATGCTTTCGTCGTATTATATTTACTCCAATGTCTTTTTCCATATCGAAGTAAATGCAGCCACAATCAAGTGCCTGCGTTTTTCAAACTCTGTTGACCGGTATTTCAGCTGGTTGAAGAGCGATGGTAGCTGAGGAATGCCGAAGTCGGTTGAGCTAGCGGTAAACGAATATATCAAATCCTAGGCCAAACGTGACTTTAAGTTGTGCAACAGTGTCAATATGTACTGCCGACTATGTGAAATATTCTTGAAAATGTGGCCTCCACTTCCCCTGTCGACGCGGTAGGAACAGAATTTCATGGCATGGAGTATTAAAGCAGTTTACATCAGGGTCGACGTTTCACATTGTTGGACAACCCACGAACCCAGCCCATGAGCCCAGCCCAGGTTTTCAGGTATGCCATTTCTTGTTGTGTACGTGGATGTAAAATGATGATTTGTTTCCTTTTAATATGTAAATCCTCGCCAAAATATATGTCTTAAAATATCCGTTGGAACTGATGACGTGCTCTCGGGCTATGAAGAGTTGCAACGTGTTTTTTTGTTTACATTTCTGGTATGCAATGAAAAGTATCTGCTTACAATTTAATAGTCATTTACGAAATTTTAAGAACCAAAGAAATATTACGTCAGTATGATGAGGGAGGGTCGTTTTAAACTTGCAGATAATGTAGATAAGACGGGAGCCATTACTTTGTTATAATTTCTTTGTCCATAGAAAATGTTTAGACAAGAAATACTTTCTTTTGCTTGCGGTAGGCTAAATTCAACATTACGCATCTTTCAACGTAATTAAGTCACAGATTTAGGCTAAAGAGCTGGTAAAGTTGCTAGCCTTTGCACGCATGAGTCTCAAAAGTTCTATCCATTAAGGTTATGTAAATATACGGATTAGATAAACCTTACATCCTTATGCAGTAGGTATGAACTAGTATTGTACATTAGTTTGCTCATTAAGTACATGTACTATTAAATGCACAGTGCAAGTTTGGTTAACTTCTGATTCAAAGATGTACCAGAACAACAACAACAGTAACAACAAAAACAGATTTGTGTAAGGTTCTGTTTAGGAACAAGTGTATTTTAAAATCTTCAAAACATTATAGCAATCGGGCTTTATAGTTAAACAATGTTGGATTGTTGTTCCATTTTACATAAGCAAACTTCATTAGCAGCTGTATTTTGCAATTTGAGTGCATGATGATGTCGTTGACATGTATGTTTAGTAATTTTGTGCAAAGTAATACTTCTTTTCCATACCATGATTGAACCTAGTGTATTGAACACTTAAGCAGGATTAGCAAAACCACATACTATAAGATAGTTATTTTGCATAAGTAGGTCCTTGAACGTCGACCGTACAACAGTTGAAGAGATAGATAGATAGATAGATAGATAGATAGATAGATAGATAGATAGATAGATAGATAGATAGATAGATGGATGGATGGATGGATGGATGGATGGATGGATGGATGGATGGATGGATGGATAGATAGATAGATAGATAGATAGATAGATAGATAGATAGATAGATAGATAGATAGATAGATAGATAAGAAAATAAAAGATACTATTGTGATGTATTGAGTACAGGATCTGTGGAATCACTATTTTAGACGGGTTTTGTAACGAAGATTCTGAACTGTTTTGGAACCTGGTGTGTTTGCCAGAGAAATCCCCAACACAAGTTTAAGTTTTACAGCATTGAATCTGCATTGCATATGTCTTTCTACTTATTTCCCCTAGTTGCCATTATGAATTATCTTTATTGAATACTATTAAAATACTATGCTTATATATTATGCCCCTGCATATGAATTACACTAGCAATTTAGAATAACACTGATTACAATTGAGTGTAAGCGTCTACACGGTTTCGTTCAAGCAGACTCTAGCGTGGCTCCGTGAGAGTTTCGCCATTCAAGGGTCTGGTAAAAATCTGATTTTTTTTTCTCGTAACGCCAGAACGAGGCATTCCCAATAATTGGAAAAGCGATTTCTTTGGCTGGTGAGAGGATTTGATGTCTTACAGCATTGTTATGATAAGATGACGTTACAGATCACTCCGCGTGAATATTTTAATTGGCTGGTTGAGACATACATCCTAAATTGGTACAATCGGAACATCCTCGTCTCTTTCCGATGCGAGTCGAATAATTTTGACGACTTGAAAGAGATCAAGCGGTAATCGCAGTGATACTTCCCAAATCGGTACGCTTTTGGCGGACGAACATCTGGCTACATGTGCGAAAAACAGATTCTTACAAAATGATAGATGTTGAAAATAACACTCGCCGACTTTTCAAAATTCAATGAAATACCAGCACTTTAAATTTTTAATGTTATTCGTGTAATTTTATCATGAAAAATTTACGAAATTATTGGGTTTCAATAACATGAAACTATTGCTTACGTTGCTGTTAGTGATGACACAATCATCTAGTAATTGTAACGTCATGAAGTTATTATACCGTAATAACCACGGGCTTGAGGGCATTTCAAAATGGCCATTATTTACATCTGAAGTTTTTTATAGCATGCGACAGAAAAGGCCGAGAATGTTCCGATTGGCTTTGGTAGCGGTGTTAAATTTTTCCCTTTAAAATTTTCAAAATTATTTTAGTTTGAATGATTGCAGAAAATGTCTAGAAAAGTTTTGAGAGAGGGAGAGATGTCTTTGTAGTTTCACTTGTACAAAGTTTTACCGAAGCGCTTTTACCGAAGCGCCTTCTATATTTAACAGATATCAATGAAACACTTTCACAGACCATCGTATTGGGCAGATCACACGAAGCCAAGCGAAAGTCTGGTTGAACGAGACTAGCTTTTAAAAGGTCGGTTTGTTGTCTCACGTTGAATCAGTTAGGATTATTTTAACTGAAATTATGCAGAGATAGTTTCTAAATCATATTTGTCGACCCACTTGGCCTCCATGCTGCAGGCTGTATACATCAATTAAGCCTGTTTGCGTGGTGTGCTGATCATTAATGTCATATATCAATATGGGAAATATTTTATAATTAAACCGGGATCGTATCGTGCACCATATGATGTTCTGCTCCAGGCATGGAATCGTTTAAATTCTGGCGAGTTTTTATATCATGTCCAGGTTATGTGCGTTTATTCCTAAGCATAAGAAGTCTATGTTCACAAAACATAGGAACTGTGGAAAGAGCTCACGCTTATTGCATTTCTTAAAAAAACTCATAATTACTCCGTATGAATGATATGTCAATAAAACTACTGGATATCTGTCCGTATGAATGATATGTCAACAAAACTACTGGATATCTGTTCGTATGAATGATATGTCAACAAAACTACTGGATATCTGTCCGTATGAATGATATGTCAACAAAACTACTGAATATCTGTCCGTATGAATGATATGTCAACAAAACTACTGGATATCTGTCCGTATGAATGATATGTCAATAAAACTACTGGATATCTGTCCGTATGAATGATATGTCAACAAAACTACTGGATATCTGTTCGTATGAATGATATGTCAACAAAACTACTGGATATCTGTGTTGATTAATGCGTGTGTTTGGCCGATTCTTTCTCGATTACAGGTTCTGAACCTGACTTAAGCCATGAAACCCAATGGGTAAACATGGATATTTTTTCCGGACGTGGTTAAATAAAAATTATTTCTTACAAATTCAGACTTTTTCAACATAAAAAACACAATGGGTACCGTCTGTACTCGCGTACAAGTCAAATCCAACTGAGAACATTAAACAATATAGACCTTGAGTCGAGTCCAACTGCAAGCAACATAGATCCTAATCTACCGTTGCATCATGCGCCTGCAGATCAGGGTCTATGTTGTTCGTTCTACTGATTACTCCCAACACACTGCATAGACCCAGATTTGGCGGCGTATTATGGGACTGCAGATGTGGGTCTGTCAAGTTTGTAGCTGGATTTAGCTTATAAGCGAGTATACACGGTAGGTAATAGTTTTACTGGACTGAATTGTACTAACTTTTAATCCAGATTCATGCTAAGAAGCAGGTGTAGTGAAGCAATGTATTCCCAAATACTAAATTTTTATCCAGTAGTGAAATAATGTATCCCCAAATATTTCCAACGCTGCAGGTGAACTGTCGAACAATGCATTCTCTTCTCATTTCGTTGGCTTTTAATCATGACATATGATTCGTTGATGATACTTCCCTACTAATCCTTCATTTCCAATGGCAGACTTTGTAAGTTCTATGGTATTTCCAGATGTAGACAAGATATATTTATATTAACTGTATGCCTATCAAATGAGGAACAATGAAAGAAAAGTGACTTCAGGGCCTGGGTCTTTTACAAAATGATGTGCAAGCTTGCAGAAGATAATCCAATAATTGGTTGACTGCTGACTACCTCCTCCCATGACACAAATTACACGTGATATTTGAGTCTCTTTCTGCTATCTGAGCCGCTAGATTTTAAATTTTATTTTTTTGTCTTGACTATTAACCCTAGGTACAATTGTATCATTCTACTTAGCGATAGAAGCACAGATCTATGTTCCTGTAATTGATACATAGGTGATACATCATTAGAAATAATGCCGGCAGATCTGGGTCTATGTAGTTTGTAAGGACTAATCAGTAGTGCAAAGACCATTGACCCTGATCTGTCGGCACATTATGCGACGGCAGATCAGGATCTATGTTGTTTGCAGTTGGACCCGAGTTACAAGCGAGTATACGGTATATAAAAAACCGTATGATACAGATTCCAATCCACAACGGTATAAGAAATCTTTCATTTTATGTCCCAGACAATATTTGCTTCGTCATTTGAAAAGCTTTACTTGAAGTACAACACCTATCATCAAATATCGCAAACTTTAATGGCAAACAATCTATTTGGTATTAAGAAATAAGACATCACTGTAAAACAAAAATACCCTGTTTAACAAAGTGGTTTAGGAAGTATATGTAAATAGTTCTTACTAAATGACACAATCGAACGAATAATGTTTCTATTTGTGATATTTATCGAATAAATACATATGTGAATTTTCTCTAAACGATTGATTACAAAAAAACCCCACAATTACATATTAATCAATATATTTAAATTTGTTTATCGGTTAAAGAGTCAGGTATAGATGATTTTTAATATTACAAACGGCTTGATGACTTATCAGGCGATGAGATGGAAACATTTTTTTAATTATCCATCTCTTATGGCATAACTGAAGACAAATTCATACCTGTCATCCCATATTCATCATTGTTTTTATCCTTCTTGGTGAAATATATTTTTTCTTCCTATAAAATATGATCTGAACATTGACAAATACCAGTTATTAATAAACACATGAAATTCGAGATACCTGGTTGTACTTCCCTTAGATACGTGTGTATGTGTAATGGGCCTCAAATATCATGATACGAATAACATAGAAGTTCCAAGTTTATCAATGTAAACAAGAGATACGCCTTTCCAGATTAAAGTTCTGATCTCTTAGCTTTTTGGAGATATTTTCGCATGCAACAATTAATCAGCAACATATTCCTGTTGGGAAGAAAATATGTATGTATGTACATGTGTTTAATGGCGTGTCAGCAAAATGCTGGCTATATGGTGCCGATTAAAAGTAAAAGTTTCTAAATATGTAAATACATGTATTGCAATAAAAACTGTAGGAAAATAAACCCTTCCAAATAAACATAAACATGGAGTATTCCAATATAAACCCTTCCAAATAAACGTAAACAAAGTATCCCAATATAAACCATTCTAAATACAGTATTCTAATATAATCCCTTCCAAATACACGTAAACATAAAGTGTTCCAATATAAACCCTTCCAAATAAACGTAAACATAGAGTATTCCAATATAACCCTTCCAAATAAACGTAAACAAAGTATTCCAATATAACCCTTCCAAATAAACGTAAACATAGAGTATTCCAATATAAACCCTTCCAAATAAACGTAAACAAAGTATTCCAATATAAACCCTTCCAAATAAACGTAAACATAGAGTATTCCAATATAAACCCTTCCAAATAAACGTAAACAAAGTATTAAAATATAAATCCTTCCAAACATAAAGTATTCCAAGATAACCCCTTCCAAATAAACGTAAGCATAGAGTATTCCAATATAAACCCTTCCAAATAAACGTAAACATAGAGTATTCCAATATAAACCCTTCCAAATAAACGTAAACAAAGTATTAAAATATAAATCCTTCCAAACATAAAGTATTCCAAGATAACCCCTTCCAAATAAACGTAAGCATAGAGTATTCCAATATAAACCCTTCCAAATAAACGTAAACATAGAGTATTCCAATATAAACCCTTCCAAATAAACGTAAACACAGAGTATTCCAATATAAACCCTTCCAAATAAACGTAAACATAGAGTATTCCAATATAAACCCTTCCAAATAAACGTAAACATAGAGTATTCCAATATAAACCCATCCAAATAAACGTAAACATAGAGTATTCCAATATAAAATATAAAAGGTACAGATGTAAAAGGTATATAAAATAAAGGTAATTTGTTGTACAAAATCCTTATAATACAGAATCTAAATTTTTTAAGTAAATCACATTCCATCAGATCTGTATCACAAGAATTTCTCTGGGGGCACATTATCATAAAGCTTCCTAATTGAGTTCACATGAAAAAACTTCTGTCTCACAAGGTGGATCCTGTTGTGAGAAACCTTTAATGACGATGTATTTTTTTGTGGATACATTTTATTGTGACGAATCTCAAGCCACAATTATTCTAGTAGACGCGAACACCTATAGTACACGATTAAGAAAGATATTTGTACGTTGGCCCAATACCGGGTTAAAATTCCAAATTTTTAAAAAAATTCTTCTTTTTCTTTAAAGATACATTGATATAGACAGGGCCGGTTTAACCGTTAGACAAACTAGGCGGTCGGCTAGGACGGCAAAATTTTGGGGTGGGTAGGGGTGTATAAAAACTGAATAAATACAAAAAGAACGAGAAATAGCGTAAAATAGAAGATAATAAGCTTCTAAAAATAGAAAGAGAAAAACAAATGCAGAATTGTTATTCATACTAATGCACAATATTCATTTTCTAAAGTTAATTTTGGGGGAGGGGGGCGCAAGGCTGAAAGTTCGCCTAGGGCGCCAAATACCCTTGCGTCGGCCCTGGATATAGATACATATGAGAGGTAGATATAAAACTGATGATAGAAAAGGTATATGTATAACCCTAAATAAATGTATGATGGTTTGTATACGCATCAAAGGTAAAAAGACAAATATTACAGCCCAGTACAACAAAATACCAAACTCATAAAACCACCCAGTATCTACAAAAGAGGGTATGATATATATTTGCTAGACCTAAACTTGATAATATATGAACACTACGGAATATTTTCTCAGCAAATCATTATATTTTTCAAACATTTAAAGCTAGTTCACAATATTATGAAAATATAACCAGTTCATATGTAAAATATAAAACCTTTTAGGAAACAATTGGAAATGAATAAATTAATAAAGGAAGAAAGAAATAAGTTCTTTATGTTTTGTCAGCGAGAAATGTTGAATATCAATTGTAAACGAAGTCTGAAATTGTTAGTCAAGCCTAGTTCATACGTATTATTTTTTGGATGATGATGATGAAGTAAAAACTGTTGTGTTTCTTCTCCTTTCTTCGGGCGTGGGGGTGCGGTTGGGGTTCAAAACGTGACCAATTTCATTCCAAAGCCAAACTAAGGAGGATTGATACGTTAGAAAATTGCAGAAATTTATGCATGTATCATACATTTTGTACAAGATCACAAGGTGATAAACAGATATCAAGAATGTAAGCTGTCCCCTACCAGGTAAATATTTTGTAAACAGCAATTTTTGTAGTTTTCCCTAATGTAAATTATTAAAATGCTAGAAAAAAAATTCAAAAGCTACGATAATCATGATGAAAGTGATATAAAATTGTAGGGCATATCCTCCTATTTACACAAAATTTATTTGACGAAATTCCTTCTACTCCCCTTCTTTCTGTCAAAATTGTTCACATTTCTTTTAAGATATGAAATAAATTAGATTGTCATATTCAGAATGTAATTCTTGTTGTTAGTGATTAATATATATATATATATATATATATATATATATATATATATATATATATATATATATATATATATATATATATGGTTTACAGGCAAACAAAATTTTTTGGCAGTAGCATGCCGAAATTCATGTCTATTCTCCGTTTTTGACACATCGGTCAAGAAGACTGTATGAGGGATCGCAGTCAGTAGCTTCTCTTTAATTCGATAGGTGGCTGCACGGAACAAAGCAGTCCAACATTACTTCCGGTTTTCTTCCTGCTTTTAAAACAAACAAGGAATCGATAGCATCTTCATCTTTATCTTAGATGCACTAGACCGTATCAGCTTTCTTGCACAGAGAGCCAAATGTTGAAACCCGGTACTAGAATACTTCGCTGTTACAAGGACTAACTTCGCAAAGCATTATCTCACGAGCACCGGATATGTGAAGCAGTTGTCAACGAACTGCAATACGAAATGGGCGTAATGAAGAGCAATTATCTGGATTCTTGAAGTTGTTACTTAAGAACGGATATATATATATATATATATATATATATATATATATATATATATATATATATATATATATATATATATATATTTCTCAACCTGCTGTGCACTTGTCCTCATTCTTAACTGAATAATTTCACAAACTGTTCAAGCATTAATCGCTGTAAAAAAAAATACAATAATAAAAAAAAATGTACAAAAAAACCCACAAACAAACAAACTAACGTGATTGTTAGATTCACGGTCTTAAGAGATTGAAATAGCTAAGCATTAGCTAATTGAGGGCAATTATATACTGTAAAGATGAAAAAGGTAGTGATATGTTAGGGTTTTAATTTAATAGAAACCCTCCCGTATACATTGTCGCAAGCCACGGGTGACAATCCGTTACGTTCCTTTATCACCCGTGGCCGCCTGTGCTGAGATTTACTCGTTTCTTGCGAAAATACATAAACCTGTGTAACCAATCACTGCAAGGGCGAGAAAAATTGTATCACCATTGTGACCCAGCATGACCTTTGACGCTGTTTGAATGAGTCAATCAAAGTTTCTCTTCTAAACACAGTCACTTATCGGTCGATAATACGGGCACTTTCAATGATGTGTGGGAGATAGTTGCATTGTGTTCTTGATGACGCATTTTTTTTATGACTGCTCATGAAAAACGAAAAAAATCTCAGCACAGGCAGCCACGGTTGATAAAGTAGCGTATTATCGCCCGTTGCTTGCCACGATGTCCTATATATTAAGCCTTTGAAACTGATCTATCGACATAGGGCGGCGACAGTCAGTCAGCTAGATCATAAAGGAAATTCCAACGGTCCGATGACCAATCTCATCACCAAACTTGATGTTTACCTAACATTGTGCTTGTTCCACGTGCGGGTTGGTCAAGTGGTCTATCAGAAATCCCGTAGTTCACCTATGTGGGTTGGTCAAACGGTCTGTCAGAAGCCCGGTAGGTCATCTATGTGTTTTTTTCTATATAACATATATACAGTATTATCAACATGCATTATTGGAGGTGCCTTACCTTCAGAATCTACTGGACTTTATGCAGGGGATTATGGTAGCAATACCAATCTACTTTAAGTCTAAATACTGGCATTTCCTCAATGCTCTTTTAAAAATTAAACTTTACATCAAAACTTTAGGATGCTAGACTTCGTGCTAGCAACTAGAAAGTAAGACATGAAGGCTCATACATTTGTGCTTGTTTCAAAACAAATTTACGAAATGTGTCGAATAATTAAAATCCTTGGCAAGTAAAAGATGAAAAATATTGCGAACGGGTCTATAAATTTGTAATGAGGGAGAAGTACAGTACATTGAATTCCATGCAAATGCGACATTATAGATGGCTCGATCTGCCATTGAATTCCATGCAACTGCGCCATTATAGATGGCTCGATCTGCCATTGAATTCCATGCAACTGCGACATTATAGATGGCTCGATCTGCCATTGAATCCCATGCAAATGCGACATTATAGATGGCTCGATCTGCCATTGAATCCCATGCAACTGCCACATTATAGATGGTTAGATCTGCTATTGAATCCCATGCACTGCGACATTATAGATGGCTAGATCTGCCGTCTTTTCCGACCTCTCAGACTTATCCGTTTCAATTCTGGGTGCAAATCATACTGCACATTTTACACGCATACCTCTTTAATCGTGTCAATCAACCCTGTTTCGCTCCCTTAGCTAGACAACTCTGATGATCTTTTGAAGGACTCACGGTACTAATTCAACTCCCATAGTAAACCTATAAAAACACCATGATATTAAAAATTCAATAACTTTAAATTTCTGAATGCTCATGATCAAACTTAGATTTCTCAGTATAGACCCATCCTTGATGCAAGCTTCTGTATAGAGAAAACCGTATGTCCTGCATCATTTTTTTTTTCATCTACACGAGTTTGAAACAATGATTTTCTATTCCGCATCTAAGAATCCGGTGCTAATTTTAGTAATGAGTGTTCCAAAGTCAATTCTATAAAAAGACTGATATTCCATCAATAAAACATTGTCTCTATTTTTTCATTTACAAATAGGATAAACCCTAGAAAGATCTTTTACTTAAATGTTACTTTTCATTGTCAAAGAATCATCGCCCTCGAAACTCGTATATGCTCCATTTTAGACTGGTTCCCAATTGTCCACATAATTAGAACCGTGAGTCCTGAAGAAAATAGAATATATTTAGCTTATTACCGTTTTTGTAAATGGTGCGTCATCGCATTTTCTCCTGAAGAGACATCACTGCTTTAACTTTGCTGCAAAGAGTTTAACAGATATATAATGAGTGAGCAGTACACTCTCTCGATTCTACATACAAGTTTCATAATGACGAATTGTTTGCAACTGCTGTCGGTTCTGATTTCTCAGGCTTTTGCCGTCTAGATTCCCTATAAATTTCTTACTATTTACGCACAAGTTTCAAATCCATGGAAATCTAATTAGTATCGAGAGAAATATCGATATCACAAAGGAAATTATAAATATATAGACGATTTCACTAAGGAAATCCTTGATAATTATTGTATGTATGAATTGTGTTCGGTAAACTACGAATTCATCACGATCGTTACATACCTCATACATGAGACTATGACAAATCATCTAAAAAAATGTGTCGTCTCACAAATATTATAGACTGCCAGATATTTCTTGTCTTTTCTGTTTTATTAATGTGTATGTTTCTCTCGGCTAAAGTCCGTTTATTAAAAGTCCGTTTATTAAAGCCCTTTTCAATATGTCGTTGAATATCTTTTTTTTTTTTTTTTTTTTTTTTGCAATTTAACCTTCTTTGCTTTCATTTGATTCCAAAGGACTCAGATCTTGTGATATTGCCTTTTTGCTGTATTGACTTTTCTGTGAAATTCCTAGGACATAGTATCCATAGGATGGTCAAAACTAGTATGTGTTTGGTTTGTTAAGATCGGTTGTTTCCTTCAGTTTGCCATCTCCATTCCAGTACAGTGATGTATTCAAAAAGAAAGGTTTCCGACATAAAAGTCAAGATAACAGTGGTGGGAGAAAATTCTGGTTCCATACATTATTCAAATAATTAGGTACGAAAATGTCAATATCACTGCAGATTATTATGTTATGCTGATCAGTCATGCTACACTGCATACGGCACCAAAATGTTCAATTACTATTGTATATGTATTTATGGTTGCCTACAAAAAGGTATTCCATAGTTACGGTATACCAAACAAGATTTCATGGAATCGGATTAGCGGTACTTAGCAAGGAATGCCATCTAAGAAAAAAGCAAGGACAGCTTCTCAATATAAATATATCTGCGAATCATTTTGAACCTATGTTACAATAATAACAAGCGCTACGGGTTTTCTCCTTTACATACATCTGGATGCTTGTGAGAATAAAACTAACCATTGCTTCGCAGTTCTCCAGTGGGTGCTGATTAAGTGTTAAGATCGGCTTGTGTGCACAGGAATACAAATCTTGATGTGTTATTTTATATAGTATGCACACGTATTTATGGGAATATCTACACAGTAAAGCGTTTAATACTGCTAAAAATAGATTTTTTTTGCAGCTGCATAGCTGCCATTAACTTATTAATGTAGATACGCCAAAAGTAGTGAGTGCAGCTCCCTGCTCGTATACTTTTATTATTCGAAAAAATGGATACCTTTTACTGACTGTAACACTCGAACTATTCAAAATATTCTTGGTGGTTTATAAAACACTGAAGAAAAAAAGGAGATGTGCTTGTGACAGAGATTCAAGTGACCATTAGGCAGGAGAATGTTTCTTTTAGGAGCAGCGGTAGCTCAGTGATTAACGTGCTGGATTCGCGACCGATAGAGTGCGGGTGTGAATCCTATTATCGTATCAGCCCTGAATAGCTACCGTGGTATGTCCTTGAGTAAGGCACTTTACACATATGACATCAGCAGTAAATAACCTACTTACGTTGCTGTGCTGTAAAACACCAAACCAAACATTTCACCCTTTCAAACAGTATTCATACACCATTCTCACTGGTTCTCCATAATCAGGAGGATTTTTAAAAACAACAAAAACAATAACACCTTGGCTGGGCAGCGCGTGATGTTAAGGTGCATGTACATCATTTGTTTAAATTATGCGATATTTAAATCGAAAATCCAGGATCTATGGCTTATCGGAAAAATCATACAATCCCTGTGATGCTATTTCACAAATTAGTTTCATTAAATTCTACTACCCATGCTGAAGTGCATCCTGTCATGACGGAGATATATAAAAGAAAAAAACAGTAGGAGAAAAACAAACTATGCCAGAACTTTGCCCACTTTCACAACATATTTATCTCTGAGGCGTAATCTTTTTTAAGAAAACTGGTCAAAATTCTGAATCCAACCCAGTATTAGCACCGTCATCTTCAGAGCCTGATTAATGTCTTTGGGGGCCCTGGGCACAGCCAACAGTACTGTTAAAAACACTGCCTGTGAAAAGCATACGATAATATACGGGGGCCCCTTAAGCCCGGGTCCGGGGCCCCTTGAGCCTCGGGGGCCCTGGGCACGTTGTCCACCTTGCCCAATGGATAATCCGGCCCTGGTCATCTTAATCGTATAAATGCCACTTTTGAAAACATGGCGATCAATATATAGTTTGATTTACACGATTAACTATTGAAACTTAGATTATTTGATACTATTTTTCTGCTTTAAATTCAGAAGTCACTTTACTTACTGTTGACTAGTATTTAATTTATACCTGTCATTTGACTAACTCACACGCCTTTGGAAAACATTACATATATTTAAAGAAAATTAAATCTACCTAAATGTGTATCGACGCATTTATTTCGCGTATTCGGTATTTATTAAGCTCCAATCAAGACATATACAAAATTACACTGTTCTTCTTTCCATAAAAAATAAAAAAACAAATAAAACGTCAGTTTTCCATGCTTCTGCGTTTCTGAGGTTATGATTTACGGATAGTAAAAAGAGATGGAAAAGTGTCTACCATTGGCATGGAATCCCTTATCGTGCATCAAGAAAATTCCAAGTAATAGCCGAGAAAGCTTAGTCATGGATCCTTCACGCTTTTATCTCTCTCAAAATTAAGACAAAATTAAGAATGGCTGCTGACGATAATGATGACGACGATGATTACATATATATATATATATATATATATATATATATATATATATATATATATATATATATATATATATGTGTGTGTGTGTGTGTGTGTGTGCTTTCAGAATGCACAAGCTTCCAAAATACAGACTTAGCAAAAAGATGTGTTCCCTAAAAAAGATGACACTATTCAATATTATTAGGTCATTCACATTCTATATTCGATCAAGATTCACGATTTCAACAATATTTTACGGTATATATTGGGAAATATGGCATTGGTTATTTTACGATATTTATTGGGAAATATGGCATTGGTTATTTTACGATATTTTTTGGGAAATGTATCATTGGTTATTTTACGGTATTTATTGGGAAATATGGCATTGATTATTGGTTGTTTACATTAAGGTATATACATGGGAAGAAAAAGTTTTGTGTTAACGAAAAAAAAAACGTCCGTAGCGACTCTTGGATAAAATAGGTCTTTGGTGATTTACTGGTTGTTGACCGTTGTGATTTGTATTTAGAACTGTAGATACATTAGGTAACATAACGGTCTCTGTAAAAACAAAATAATTTCAGCTAAAAAAAATTTCTTTCTTTGTTTGCTTTGTTTACTTTTAACTATATCAGGGCAACTATTACAATAACTATCCTGTGGACAATGCTAAATCTACGTCATTATTTCCTGTGGACAATGCTAAATCTACGTCATTATTTCCTGTGGACAATGCTAAATCTACGTCATTATTTTATTCTTCTCCATTAACCGCGCTTATCATTTAGGTTTTTGAATCATCTGCATTCCTTCGAATCATCATTTTAGATCTGCCCTCTTATGTAAGCATAGCATTATTGCCCGATTTTTAGTACAAATAAATCTGTTATATAATCTCAACCAAACCATAGGCTAAAAAGAAACATGGTTTCATGGATTTAAGTCAGAAGTGACCTGAGCACACGAATTCATATGGATATATATTTTTCCCTGTTACGACGATTTTTTTCTACAATTACCTGTTTTAGTACCTCTTTAATATTGGTTGTGTATTCGCCTTCCTACTGGTGTGCCACTCTACTCGCAGATAAACAAATGAAATTTCAAACAATGTTTGCAAACACTGACGTGTGTAAATAGCCCAGGGATAATTGATCAGATTACATAATCTCATGAGACTGACTGTGGATGGGTCATTAAATGTAACTGACCTTTGGTGAACTGTGTTTACAATTCTTGCAAGTTGAACTATAGTACAATTCACACATTTTGTTGCAAACAACAGTGAGTGTGTATATGGTTTGTGCTTGATTAAATTTAATTAACAATATAGTACATGTAAACACCTATATGCTACTGATTTTTTTTTTTTTTTTTTGAAACTGACGGAACATTTATGCATATGGTTACTGATTTTATTGATCTTTTATACATTACTGATTTGCACCTGTGATATGGAGTCATACTGCCGAAAGGTTATATAGAATTTGCATGAAAAAAAACATACAACATGAGGTACTTTTACAGGAGAGTCATTCTTTTTTTTTTTTTGGGGGGGGGGGGGAGATATTTCACGGTGCTCCAGACCCAAGATAATTATGAAGGGAATGGCGGCATGAGATGAGATGAGAAGGCAGGGGTCACGAAGACTGGAGGCAGTAGATTTAGAGTAGAGCAGGGGTTAAGATCAGTTTGGTTGTATAAGATAGAAGTGTATTCGTTCATTGGTAGATTTATAGATGTGAAATAGCAAACAAAGGAATAAGAAGGATATACTCGTTGAGTTTCTGATACCACGGGAAAAAAACATAAGTGAACAATAAGGCCTCCTTGACGAAGATATCTTTGAAAGTTAATGTTATTTATAACGTAACCTCTGATGTGAAAGTTTCTTTCACGAGAAGACTATTATGAGAATCATTTTCGATTACCATGCTGTCCTTTTGTTTGCATGCAATAATATACAGGGATCTTCCACCCAGTTGATATAGAAACAATGCCTCTTTTGTATCCGCATATGTTGAAGCTCGGTGTTTGGAATACTCATTAAAGAACAACTTAACAACAGTTTTGAAGAGATCCCTTGGGAACTATTATGAAAATATTCGCCATTGTCGATAGATAGATAGATAGATAGATAGATAGATAGATAGATAGATAGATAGATAGATAGATAGATAGATAGATAGATAGATAGATAGGTAGGTAGGTAGGTTGGTAGGTTGGTAGCTAGATAGATAGATAGATAGATAGATAGATAAATAAAACAAAAATGTTCGTTCAAGTTAAAATTTGGAATCATTTTCGATATGTAACTTATCCACTCTTCTATAGTTCATTTTCTAACGCGGGAGAAAGAAAACATTTAGTAGAAAATACTCTTTCTATGAACTCAGTATTCACCAAGACCTGAAGTAGCGATCAAATATATTCTGCTGTTTCGAACTGAGTGTAGCGTTGGTGTCTACTGCGCCAACAAAAAATATCACCTTCTGCTCACAACTTTATTAAATAAACTGTCATGACATATCTTCCTATTGCAAGGACTGTCTGTCTCTTCCTGCTAATTTCAGTTAATATTACTTGCTGTGATCAGTCGTGGGCATTGAAAATTGCCCGCTGTCTCTCCCAAAGGCTCTATGCTCAATATGTGAGTGGCGAGGATCGTCTCTGTAGTTGTCATTTTAACGTTTGACAAGGCAGCCATTGTTACGCTCAATCCAAAAAGATGGTAATACTTTGTTAAAGCATCTTTGTGAAAACACACTGTGAAAGAGAAGATTTGATGACACTTATTGCTTTGGTGAAATAAAAGGTTCCAAACGTTACAACATATTCGATACATTTCCTACAATATTCATAACTTCGTTCAAGTATAAACTGACTGCATTGGTCCAATGTCACTGTGTGTGTGTCTATGTAATTGTGAGTTGGTATAAGTCTTTGTTATATGTTCGAGGTTTAGTGCTAAACATCATTGCAGATCGAAGGTATTCAACTGTGTGTGTATATATATATATATATATATATATATATATATATATATATATATATATATATATATATGCATTATCTACTCAGTGACGTTTGAAGTTATTCTCTGTAGAGATAACTCTAAGAGTGGAGAAGTTAGAATGCTAAAATAAATAATCCTTATCAAATAAGTCAGATCACATCGAAACATGTAACACCTGTTACAGAACCTTACGTGATTGATTTGGCACAAACTCCATTCAATCCACATTATATCTACATGCATTTACTTTAACGCACTGTTACACCATAGAAATATGCCCTAGAATGCGGTCAAACTGTCAATCGGTAACTCTATTAGAGGATTTGAAAGAAAATATAGATAGTAAGTACCATGCACATATTCCTGTTAGGATATATATATATATATATATATATATATATATATATATATATATATATATTTTATATATATATATATATATGTATATATATATATATATATATATATATATATATGTGTGTGTGTGTGTCTGTGTATGTGTGTGTGTGTGTGCAGACAAATAGAATAAATATGACTGCGCAAGGTCACATCGTGGTGGCCTTGACGCTGATGAGATGGTAGGAATTGAACCCGCATCCTTCTGAGCACGAGTCCAGTGCCTTAATCATTAAGCCACCGCGGCTATCCGGATGGATGCATCAATGCATGCCTGCATAAATAAATATATATCCTCACAGTCCGTTTGGGCTATTGGAATGAATAAAGACTCTTATCAATTTTTGTGTCATTATATATATATATATATATATATATATATATATATATATATATATATATATATATATATATATATATATATATATATATATATATATATATAATTACAAATATACACCAAACAGAGCGGAAAGTGCTATCTCTGGATTCTACAGGGGAATACTTGATATCATTAACAAAAATTTTAAATACGAATAAATAATATTATCATACAGGTTAGAGAATTTTAATTCGTACTCAACGGAGGAGATTCGAACCCGGATCTGCGGGTTACGGTACCCATCGCCTTGCCTGTAAGCACCAACCCCTATACCATCTCGACCATGCACACGTCACGATAAAATTATATATATATATATATATATATATATATATATATATATATATATATATATAGAGAGAGAGAGAGAGAGAGAGAGAGAGAGAGAGAGAGAGAGAGAGAGAGAGAGTAATTGATTGAGTGTAGAAAACTTGACATTTTTGTTGTAACCAGCAGTCACAACACAATCGCGTACACTGCACGGAATTAAAGAATTCTCATTGATACTTATTGAATGTCAAGTTTTCTCATCAAATGGGCGAAAAAGGAATTTCAGAAATCTTGTAGCCGGATTCTTTTCCACTTAGCTTATAGTATTATTTACATTTATTTCTTCTTATACAATTTCTTTCCTCATTAAAATAATACATGACTGATATCTTCCATTAGCGGAGCTGAACTGCAATGGTTCATAAAAACAGCAACACAAACAATTATCACCCGTTACCATTTTTCTGGAAAAGTTCACAACAATTAGTAGTCAACCATAAATCCGCGATAGCAATTGAAACGCCACAAATCTTGAGCAGTTTTAACTATGCAGTCAGCCTGTAACGGCTACAAAAGCAGACAGAACGAAGCGACAGACACTACTTATAGTTAAAACAGGTATAAATAGCTACAAGAACAATTAACAGTGACTTTGAATCTTTCTCTTTTTCATGGTTGATGCTAGTTGATGAAGTGTACCAATTATTAAATCCATTTGTCAAGTTTTTTTTTATTTACAGTAAGTCGATATTTACACTTTTTATGGCGTATAAAAAATATCCATCAAAGAAGGTATTTTAGTTATTGAAAAAGAAACTTGTCAGTAAATTATGAGGTTTACCAAGCTCCTAATCTCTAGTCAATCAGCAGATGCACCAAGATGTTTTCCCGAATAAGAGCTAATGATGCACAGAAAGCATTTTCATGTATAAAAAAACAGCGACTGGAAAACTCATCTGATTGCGTAGATTACGGACTAGAATTCTTGTTTGATGATAACTTCATTGTTTACTTTTGTAGCGAACTAGTGTATCTCTTTTCTTTGTACATGTGAGGTTTTTACACCCCCCCCCCCCCCAGCTTTCATTTGTAGCATGGTGTTTAATATATGCATAGTATAATATACCCATGACTTGAAACATATACATGTAAAGATTTCTATTTAAAGTCTCGAGATTGGTTGCGTAGATTAAGGACTAGAACTCGCGTTTGATGATAATTTAAATGCTTGATTTTCTAACGAACTAGCTGTCTTTTGCATTGTACATCTGATGCTCTCTTAATTCTTGTCCCGCTTTCATTGGCAGCATGGTGTTTAATTTATGCATATATAAAAATTGGTCGTATTTACATATTGGTCCATATATATACATTGGTCCATATATATACATTGGTCCATATATATATATATATATATATATATATATATATATATATATATATATATAAGCTTTATATTCAATGCCTCGAAGATCCATTTCCTCTTTCTTTCATTACTGCTTTATTTCTCTCTTCGGTCTTAAAAAACAATTTTAAAATCAAGTCAGTTCATGAATATAAGATAAGTATTTCTAGATATCTCGAATGATATTAGCTTTTTGTACAGAACATTTGCATTTTGTGACAAAAAACTAAAATGACCGTCTATAAATTGGAAAACAGGTCATCTCTTTCATTTATATACAGATAACTATATAAGTAGAACTAAAACAAATAATGGTATGCCAAAATATACATAAAGTAGGCTGAATCAGGGAATACTTGCCTGATGAAATAAATTATGGTCATCATTGGATAGAAATCATTTTGTCAGAAAGGATCTTTCATGAAGTGAATAAACTGAACTGTAAACTACGGTATTTACCAGCAAGATTCTTCTCAAGGCGTCAAGTGCTTGACCCAGCTTTTATTCGCGGGGATACTAATGATGGTGACTTTCAGGATATATATATATATATATATATATATATATATATATATATATATATATATATATATATATATATATATATATATATAATGACACAAAAATTGATAACGGCGCAAATACAAAACAGTTTCCCAGCGTTTCGAGCTAAACCAGATCTTCCTCAGGGAAAGAAACAAGTTATATCCACAAAACAAACTCTTAACACAAAAGCCAAGAAAAATTCTTGACTCCTACATTTTTAAATGACGGTGAAATAAACAAACAAAGGATAAAAAATAGAAGAAAGAAAACAGACAAAATTGAAAAACGGACTAAGACGGGTAAACTTCGCAAAGGACGAAAGTGTTTTGACCTAATTCTACGCATAGAACAAAGGACTGACACCAGCGCGGCGATAAATCAACGCCATCATCAAAATGTGCAAAGGAAATTATATCCCAGTAAAGTAATGCATGGAGGTACTAAGAAAGTATGTCAAGAGCATGGTATAGCTGGATAATGGACAAGAATTCAAATAATAATGATAAAAATTAATAATAATAATAATGATAATAATAATAATAATAATAATAATAATAAGAAGAAGAAGAAGAAGAAGATTACCAATAATACATTTCAAGAGGTTTTTTTTATTATCCCCGTAATAGGCTGACCACTGGGTCGGGGAACCATCCCAAGGTCACCTTAAAATTAAACATTTCTGGTTATCAGATAATCTAGGGATAATAAATATAATGTGCAAAAAAAGAAAAGAAAACATACACACACACACGCGCGCATGCACACATGCATATAGTACACAATCTCTTTAGATACACAATTTAAATAGACGAACACAAATATACAGCGTCTAGGTGACATAGACTTTGTGATATTACAGTATTTTGTTCCTGTTTACCATTAAATCAGACCCAAATAGATATAACAAAATGCAAGAAGAGATAGGATTCTTACACAAGTTACATATTCATTATTGAGGTCCATTTTAGAAGAAATTGGTCCTCTTTTTTATTAAACTTTGCAGTGTATTTTTCAGTGTTCTTATGAATTTCAACTATTTGCTTAAAAACATAAATGAAAGGATTTTGCATATTGAATCTGCAAGTGTAAATATAATATTTTGCCAAAATAAGCAAGAAATTACACAAACTGTCCAGTTGTTCACTTCCTAAAAATATTTCTTTTTTGGACAAGTGTACAATATTTGGGCAAGAAGGTGCAAAATGTTCCATAACACGGTACCAAAACTGTGAAGTAATGTTGCAATCATAGAAGAGATGTTCAATACTTTCGTTATCACTCTTACAGAAAGTACATTTGTTGTCGTCTAATATGTTAATTCTTTTCACAAAATTGTTAGTAACAATTATTCTATGGATTAATTTAAAGTTAAAAGAGATCAACTTGGTATCCTTAGTACAACATTTCGCCCGGCTATAAATCTCAGACCACTCCTCACTACTTATATTTTTATTTAATACTTGCATCCAAGTTTCTTGCTTAGCAGTGTGTTGCCTTTTTGCCTTTTTTAAAAGATCTTTTTAAACAAACTTTAGTGAATTTTGTTTTTGCAAGTTCATTATTTTATCCTCTTGCTTATCAAAATTATTATGTACTAAATGGTTTTTGACAGCATCTTTCCATGATTTTGAAATTTTGGATATTAAGGAGAAGTATTTCAAGAAATCATTGCATCTAGTTTTTTGTTTTAACATTTCAAAATGTAATAAATTACCGTGATCATCTACTAAATCATTCAGAATTTCAATACCAGCTTCTGTCCAGGATTTGTATTGATAGAACATTCTAGGGAGGACAAAATTTAAAATACTCAGAGATAAATACTCGTTTTGACTTTGCGGTTCCTCTTTCCAATTAGATACTGCCAAAATTACATCTCTACAAAAACTGTTTTAATGGGCTTATTAAATTCTTCTAATTTCCTTCTCCCTAAATTCCAAATATCCTTTTTATTTCTGAATATACTTGTATTGCCTAAGTTCTGCCATTTTCATCTTCCAGCAATCTTTTAACCCATCTTATCTTAATATACCTAATGAATAAATAATTGTGTATCATTTTTAGTCCTCCATCGTTCTCCGGGGATACTAGTATATCACGTTTAATTCTCTCTACTTTAGCACCCCATACAAATTTAAATAATGTACGATTGAGTTCTGCTTCAACTTTTGCTGATGGATTTGGAAGTGCTGAAAAAAGATGTATGAATATGGGCAGAACAAGAGCTTTTACAGCAATTACCTTACCAACTACTGACAGATGTCTTTGACTCCAGCTTGCCAGTATTCGTCTTGCCTTCGTTAGTTTCTTCATATAGTTAATTTCCACCATTTGTTGTAAATCCGGAGAAAAATCTATGCCAAGGAATGTAAAGTTAGAAGAAGACCAATTTAGGCCCATATCGGGACATATTCTTTCATTGCAAAATTTCTTGTTTCCAGTCCAAATAGCCTTTGTTTTTGTTATGTTACATTTAAGTCCAGATAATAGAAAAAAAAAACTTGCAAGATATTTATAGTTGCTTAAGAGAAAGTTGAATACTTGGGTAAATATTATCGAAAAAAATGCGTACGTCGGATAAACTGATGCCGGGCTGTAGTTTTTATAAGATTGCAATAGGAAGGTTGGACTTTTTCATTTAAGCCGAACTCCCCATGAGTTTTCAATTGAAGTATCACAGTATCGTTCCTTACGTGTGCGTTCTATATCGGTCCACCCATGCCCAGCCAAGTTGTAGTGTTTGGCGAGTTTCGCGTTGATTTTGTTGCGAAGGTGGCTCATTCGTTTTCTGAAATCAACGGTTTCGCCAACATATTGAGTGCCACAGATCTTGCATGTTAGAAGATAGATTACATTTTCTTGCTAATATACTTATCTACACTAAGCAAATATTCCTCAACAAACACATCCTGTTTTAACCTAATATACCCTCAACCTGTTCATAATCTTTTCCTCTGCAGACCCATTTTGTGTATCGGTGTCTCTACATGTCACTTTCAGCAAATATTAAACAAATATGTCTATCCCCACACCATGGTCATACAATATCTCACAGACGCAATAACCGATTAAAAACTGTTTATCAGTATGAGCCCAAACTGAAGAATTTGCTACGGAAATATCAATCAATAAAACCTTCATTTTATAACAGAGTTATCGGGCATCAGGAGTATCTTCGAACACTGTTTGATAGGTCTGACAGTTTATATACAGATGTCAAAGAATCGCGACGAAATTCTTTTTGAATACAACATTTCACAATGTGCCTTCTTCCCTTGGGAACTATTCTCCTGCAGGGTTGGTTGGTGGGGTATAGTGCCCGAAAGGAGAAGGCAGTTATACATTCAGTACGTCACATGACATCATGTGACGTCAACTAAAGTCATTGCGTGGCAATGAGTGTCTGCAGGTACAGATATAATTTCCTTAGTAAAGTATAGCATCCCGTATTGAATGGAATTGCATTGTTCTAAAAATAGATGCATTTTGTCAGCCAATCGGAACACGAGAATTATCTTGTGATGTACGAATAGTACATAGAAGCATTGTACCGCCAATACACGGGCAATTTATATGGACACTAATTGGACCTCTCCGAAATTTGCAATAAGCCCCGCCCACGCTCATTTGCATAGAAAAATCTTTTCTAATGCACACAAAAAAATAAAAATAATAATAATAATACTTTGCAGACATATCACTTAAACTAACAGAAAATCATCTGCAAAATTTTAGTAAAATCAAATCAATTGTTTCGGACATATTTTGGTTCAAAGTTACTATTTATTTCATCGAGTACAATCCAGACTGTGCTAACATTTCCTACGTTTAGTCCCACATTATGTAACATGATGCAACTACACACAACAGGTCTAAGCTGATAGCACTCCCATTGGTCATCGGTACTTATAGACAGTGTTGTGAGTAGATTTTAACTCTTACCAGTATGGTACCGACCCCCCGACCCCGTCTTTCAGGTACGGCCGTACTGGCAATAAATATCTTACTGGTACGACGTACCTGACCGTACCGGCAATAAATATATTACTGGTACGGCGTACCTGACCGTACCGGCTAACTTGCACCACTGATTATAGATAAGTAGGTTGGTAAGCATGGTTGATTGACATATCAGAAAGGTCTATTACAATGATCTGCAAGCTGATACAACATAGGTTTGTATCTCGCAACAAAATCACTTAGAACTGGGGTCGTTGGTCAATTTTTTTGCTGTCATATTGGGCCAATCCCCAAGATCATAAAACTGCTGGCATATACTGTAACAAGTATGTTATAATTTGCCGATCCCCAGTATCACATAATTTGCCGATTCCCAGGATCACAAGGATGCTGGCGTATACTGTTACATATGTGTCATATTTTGCTAATCTCAAGATCACAAAACTGCTGGCCTTATGTCATACTATGTCATATATTGCCAATCCCCAAGTTGACAAGGGTACTGATGTATACTGTTACATGTATAGCATGTTGTTTCGATCCACCAAGATCACAAGGCTGCTGACGTATGCTGTTACATGTACATCATATTTTGCCGATCTCAAAGATCACAAAGCTGCACACCTTTATTGTGAATTAATTTATTATCTGGATATTGATGTTTGCGTTTATATGAAACTGATATTTTCCTATGTGCTATAATTCATAGCTTGGTGCAGAGTTATATATACATATTCGCACTCTACGGAGATTCGAACCCGGGTCCGCGGGTTACGGCACCCATTGCCTTGCCTGTACGCACCAACACCTATACCATCTCGACCATGCACACATCACCAAAAAATTCTGCTACAAAGTCGCTGGTCGTGCGTAGCAGACACAGATAGCACTTTCCCCTCTGTTTGGCGTATATTTGTATTTGAAACGTGCCGGCAAGTTGGAGGGGGGTTTGCATCGTGTACTTCAGCTGTGGCTTTGACCATGTCCTAGTACACATAGTGTTATTTCTCTGCATATCGTTACAATGCAAAGAGCCTTGTCAGGGAGCTGTCCACTTTACAGAAGCAATCTTCAGCTGTATAGGTATAAGAAAGTGTAAAACTTCATTCTTTCTTGATAACCTCTATATGTGATAATTTACTTCAGAGATTATGGCAGAAATTAGTAGGTTGCTATCGAGCAAACATTGGAGTGCAACACCGTATTACCCCATGGGTAACGGCTTGGTCGACATATGTAAGATGACGTTAAAACAAATGCTACGTCAGATGTGCACGAAAAAACAGCGGGATTGAGGACCGATATTTAAACGCGATCCTGTTCGCGTATTGCGAAGGGCCGCACGAAAGCTTTGAATTTTCACAGTTCGAGTTGTTGTACGATAGGACAATTTGTGGTCCTATGAAGATTCTGCGCGAACTATGGTCGGGTGATGCTGCGGACTATGAAATAAAAACAACCTACCAAGACGTCGACGAATATTACGCGAACGATTAGAGGATACGTGTGGGCTGGCTCATGACGAGCTCGCGTAGTCAGGTCGCAAGTATGCTAAATAGCACACTCGCGGGACGCGAAATAGAATATTTGAAGTAGGAGAGCGAGTTTTATCACATTTCCCCACAAGTCGGAACAAGCTATTAGTCCAATGTAAAGGGGCCTACGAAATCAAGGAGGTCCAGGATGAAATTGATCACAGAATAGATATGGGGGAGGGGTAGACTGAAAGTATTTCATGCCAATGTGTGTTAAAACGATATGTAGAGAAGTCTGAGGTGGCTGTCTGAGGTGGCCAAGACTTACCCGAACGTCAGCGTCGACACATTGCGGAGATTGTTTTGCATAAATACCCAGATGCGTTTACAGAGAGACCAGGTCATACAGGATTAATACAGCATGAGATAAATTTAAGTACATCAGAACCCATTAATACCCTTTAATGCACGGGAGACAATTGAAGAGAAGGTACGAAAGATGCTGGACCAGGGAGTGAATGAACTCTCAAACTCCCCATATTCATTCCCAGCGGTGCTCGTCAGAAAGAAAGATGGAACAAACCGTTTTTGCATAGACTTTCGTCGACTGAATAAATTACCGTGTTCGATGCGGAACCTATGCCAAATATCGAGGGCTTGTTTTGAAAATTGGTAGGCCACCAGTAAACATGTATTTCGAAATTAGATATTACCAAATGATATTGGCAGGTATCCATCGCTGATGACGCCCGCGCGTTAACGGCATTCGCGACCTCAAAAGGTCTATAACAATTTTAAGTCATGCCTTCCGGCTTGGACAATATGTGTGTGACCTGTTGTCGTCTCATGAGCAACATGTTAAAAAGCATGGAAAGCGTAGATAGTTTTGTTGGCTATATTCTTGTGTATAAGCAGGAGTGTACTGGGTAAGCAACTCGGCCCTGGACTTATCTGCCGGGACAGGCCCGGGGTTTTGCTCACACCAGTAAAACACCGGTAAAAACGGATTTTTTTGCGCGGCCCACCGGGATTTGTCCCGGTATGCCCAATGGCCAGTACACCACTGTGTATAAGCATACACGAGAAGAGCATATTACCATATTGGTCAACTTGTTTGACAAATTCCGCAGGGCTAATCTCACATCGAAAGCCACCAAGTGTAGTATCGTGTATTCTAACTTGGAATGCTTGGACAACATAGTGACTGGGTCACGGTAGTTGAAACCGCACCTCGATAAAATTGAACCGATTAGGGACGCATCTAGACCCGAAAACAACAGACAGATTCGATCGTTTCTTGGACTAGTAGCCGCTATAGTTAGTCTGTTGAGGGACTTGACAAGAAATGAGCACCCAAAAGAAAGTGTCTTGGGGTTCATGTCAGGAGAGGGGTTTTCACACCCTTAACTGAATAAATTATTCGTGTTGAGGATTGACGCCTCAGACAGGGGTTTAGGAGAAGTTTTGATATAGGAGCAAGAGGGGCAAAGTTAGCCGTTGTATATGCAAGCAGACAATTGTTACCTCTGGAGCAAAACTACACCATCATCAAAAAAGAGTGTTTGTGTGGGGAATAGAAGAATTTCACACATACCTTTTCGGAAAGGAATTTGTCGTTGAAACGGATCACCAAGTTCTCATCTATTTGAAGAAAGCGAATGTCGCCAACGCAAGACTGATGTGTTGGGCGCTGACTTTGCAGCCGTATCGGGGCAATCAGAAGATCTGAAAATGTAGTGGCCAATCACTTAAGCAGACTATGATTTGCAAAGTGTCATGGCAGGTTTAATTTTTGAATCGAGTCCCCGGTAATGTGATAGTTGTTTCATTTCTTATTTTGTGCTCGCATTCTGTGCTTCTCTAAACGTGTTTCCGCTTATGCTAAGGGGAGCGGTATTTTCAGGGAACTGTGTACACGAAAATACCTTTGTATAATATATAAACATACAGTATTACCCATGGTGTATGGATTTAGACTTGGAAATTGCGAAATAGAGAATTTTGTTTACTTACTAAAGCACGTGCAAAGTGCCGGCAGGAGGGCCTGCTTACCCCGTGTTTTTAGACCGTGGGTTCGGCCTCGTCCTAGTACATGTAGTGATATTTTTCTGTATATCGTTACAATGCATAGAAGCCTTGTCAGAAAGCTATCCACTTTACTGAAGCAATCTTCAGTTGTAGAGGTATGTGAAAGTGCAAAACGTTTGGTTTTTCTTTCTTCCTATCCTCTGTATGTGATAAAATTGTTTAATGCATTGAATGTTTCGGAATTTATTCTAAATTTCTAGAAAGTCGGACCTATTCCACATGACACTAAGCTATCGGATTGAATATAGTCAGTTCCAGGTCGGACATATTTATAGCTGAATAGACAACTTGAATTTAATTACTTTGTGTGCAGTAAACAGTGCGAAGCGTTCGAACTTTTTTATATTCCAGTGCGATTATTCTTATTGTAGATTGATTCATGTACGAATATGGTTATCATATATTTATTATCTCATATAGTCGTTCTTATGGAATAAGAGTTTAATGGGTAACAAAGTCAAGTTTAATGTGTATCGCTGTGTTCGTGCAGGGAATCCTCCTCAGATATTCATCGTGAGTAGTGTATTGGGATTTTTATTCGTGATTGTCGTGCGGATGTCACCGAATATCAGCATCAAACTTGTTGATGACAGTATATTTTATTTTTTCACTTAATGATCATTATCGGTATATGAACTATATACATTGATCATATTTCTAGCCGAACTATACATTTATCATATCTGATGATAAAATTTATGTGCATTTATCATATCTTTCGACAAACTACTTATGCATTTACTGGGAGCTGTTGGTGATTTATTCCAGCATTATCTCAAGTATATTCATTTATTTGTGGGCAACACTGTTTCATAGAAATTGCGTGAATCTGATACATGCGCCAGTTAAGGTGTGGAAAGCGTCTTTTATAATACTTCATATAATTCAGCGCGTTATTAGTATCAAAGTATTTGTGTGGATTAGTATCAAAGTATTTGTGTGGATTAGTATCAAAGTATTTGTGTGGATTAGTATCAAAGTATTTGTGTGGATATGTAGTTTAGGTCTGTCAGTCTTTTAGTTAATTTTATGGTGTGCGATGAAAATAAGGTTGTGAGCTAGAGTGACAGAAATTACGTAGTAATTAACTCGCATATCATAGATAAACATCTCATTCACATTCTCTTGTGTGTTTTAACTAGACCCAACCCCACCGTCTTCACCCTGTTACAGTCTCTATCGAGAATATGATTAAAAACTGAATGCCGCTGTGTTTAAGATCTAGGTGCCAAATTGCCTCGTGCGTAAGTAAGCCTTGAATTAATTCAGGGAATGATCATTTTTAAAGTTCAAATCTATAATGTGAGTTCCTCACCATAATGAAGAAGACTGCAGACGAGACCTGAACGTGTGATTTGATGCTTTTAAATCAGTCTGTGATACTGAATTCTGCAAATTTCACTTGGACGTTTGCTATTGTCACTGTGAACAACTGCTGGATCTCTAAAAAAAAGATAATAAACCAGCACTAGGTTTGTATCTAGAAAAGAGCGCATCGCAGTAGAAACCACACCGAAAACCGTCTGCTGAATCATCAATGGGAAGGGTTTGGTCCACAAATATGAAATGGGATAACTGCACCCTTCTGCAATTCGCAAACGATGCTCTAGTTGTAGCACTTAATCACAAATCAAACACTGATAGATACATGTATTATCTTTAACGTATACATAGAGAAAGAAGCGACATGTTCACTTGATAAGCACTGTTCTAACAGTGAAAATACTTTCAAGAAATACAGCATATTTAAATTCTTTATGAACAAGTGGGAAAAAAAGCCAAGAAAGAACCTAAAGAAACAATGTTCTGTATATCACTTGCGAACAACTCTGTTACAACATGGCCAAAGAATCTTGTGACGAATATGTGTAACTCAGATCGACACAATATGGCGCATACCCTGATGCATTTTCATGGTCACCATGCTTCCAGAAGTAGCCTTGAAGCAGTTGTTGTTATATTCGAAGATCCTACCAATGTACTTCTGATCGGTCTATATGTCCTTGAAGATATGTAATCCCTGTCGTCTGTATCTCAACGTGGAACACTGAGCAGGACATGGTTTATCAGGATCAACGAACTTGTCAGTTCCAATAACGAAATTATGTGCAGACCCTATATACCATCTGTACTCGCGTATAACCTGATACCAACTGCAAACTGCATAGACCCAGATCTGCCGTCGCATAATGCGCCAGCAGATCTGGGTCTATGCAAATTGTAAGGACTAATCAGTAGAAGAAACAACATAGACCCTGATTTGCCGGCGTTAATGCGTTTGCAGGCTGTGATACAGTAATTGCCTTTACTGGCCGAGGTGAACTACGCGGACCTAAACTCATAAAGGCAAATAATACTTACTAGAATGATTTTGCCAACGTGAACAGACATGGATAGCTTCACCATTACTGTCTTAGCTGATACAAGAGGTCACTTGTAGCATTTATGTTTCTACTATAATTAAAAAAGGCAAATGAATTCTGTGGCAACTGAAGGGCAAAATAAGAATCTTAAGAAAAGTTGTTTCTTTTTTCTTGAATTTTACCGTAAGAACCTGAGCGATTCTCAGGCTGAGAAAATGTTAAATTTATGTATATACTCTTTTTCTGTTCTAATTCCATTTTACGCGAACAATTTTGGTTTCTAAAACTATCTGATGCATTCTTGCATTCCAGGAAGGCATTTTTATCTCCACTCTTACGCAAGCAAGGAACCACTTTATTGCCCGAATATCTAATGTTCGATAAAACTTTCAAAAGGCTCTAATTAACTATAACGTAGCCGCATCAACAGTAAGCGCAAAACCAAGTATACCCTCTTAATCCCTAGGTCTTTTATTCGTCCGAAAATGATGCTTATTTTCCTTTTAATTGTAAATTCTGGCTCCCCAAAATGGATTTCTTTAACTTTGGAATGCAATCGCTTACATTTCACTACTAATAAACGAGTTCTTAATTGAAAAAAAATCAAAATCTCAAATCAAACGTTATCCCAATACAGGAAAGATCGTTTCGTAAATTGCAAATGACGTAGATAAGGTGGGATGCATTACAGGCTTGAATTTCTTTGTCTATAATAAACTCCAGACAAGAAGTATACTGTTTTCTTGGCACTTTTGCTCACCTAAATGGAGTTACGACGTAATCTGCTCATAGCTTTAGGCTGTATAGCTTGTAGAGTTTGAAGCCTTGACGTGCTTGATACGTTAAGTAATGTTTTTGAAAAGAAAGGCAATGCAATTCCTTAGTTTTTAATTCTGTAGTGTCGTACCATTTGGCAATCGAATTTAAAATAAGCACATAAAGAATTTGCTTTCACTACTTTTTAATCTGTCAACAAAAAGAGAAAGAAACCCGACAATAGTTTGAGTACACTACTATCATAATCATATTAAGTAATTAGTACTGATTTTGCGAGACAATAGGGGTAGTTGATGTGTAATATATATATATATATATATATATATATATATATATATATATATATGTGTGTGTGTGTGTGTGTGTGTGTGTGTGTGTGTGTGTGTGTGTGTCGTCAATGTTCACAAAGTGCTACGGATCCAGCATATGTGCGATGGTATATTAAATACAGTATTTAAAAGAATGATGGTCGCTGATTGTCTGAAAAAATTACCGGAAAAAAATTAAGTAATCTTTTCAAAAGAAGCCTATTTATGGGTAAACTGTACGCAATAGTAGGCATGAACCTGAAACCATTTTCATTTTATCGCTGTCGCAGCACAGGTACTACTGGATGTAAACGGAGACATTTCACTGGGCCGAATTTTTATAGCGGGCACCTACAAAGGAAGTTTCCTCAAAAACGAGGCGCGTAGCGTGTCATTTTCATCATCTTAAAAGTTTTCTATTGGATAGATCGTTCATAGGATATAAGCGTGATTTGCCGGTCACTTACCAGGAAAGTATAGTAATTTAGACAATATTAACACTACGGTCTATGGAAATTTAATTAGTTCTCTGTGCCGTGTACTACAATTTTGAATCGTATATAATGATGAAACCCATTTAAGAAAACTTCAACATACACAAGTACGTCTTTTCATTTCTAATTTTGTGAGCAAACTACCTATTACTTACGGTGTGATAACAGAGTGGAATAATATAATTATATAACAAAACTAGTTTTTCCGTGTTTTTGCTACCTCACGTGGTTGCATATACACATATTTAAACAAGAGCGTACGATGCTCAAGAAAGCACATTGATCAACAGAAAACTATAGCGAATAGAAGAAAAAATTATCCATAGTTTACCAGCATTCATGTTGCTGTGTAAAAAGTGACAGGAATCCGTTTGATTCAAACATTTGATCCCTGAGTTGTGTATAAAAAAAGCGTACTTGCTGAATCTTCTGTATCCCAAGCAAAATCTGTATTTTCCCTTGCTGTTGTTTGTAGCATGCTTTTCGGAATATACACATAAAAAAACCACGCTTTGCATTGATAGATACCTTTGCATACGAATACTAGGGTCTACCTTTTTCTTTCTTTCCTTGTTTTCAAGCTTTTTAAGTATGTATATTATTAATATTTCAACCGAATGTGCTTCTTCTTTGAGTCGTTATTTTGATTTCTGTGGAAATATATTAACAAATCAAGAGTCTAATAACTGCAATCTAGTCTATGTGCATATAAAGTTAAAAATGTCACGTCAAACTGCACACATAAAGCAGCAAGGATAGCGGTGAGCAACTAATTGGAATAAAGCAGCCAAGGTTGGAGCTTTGTGAGAACTATTTTAGGAGAGAGAGAGAGCTCTTCAATTAAGCCATTGCACTCTTATCCAAAGCGCGATGTTTGCCAGCATTTTCTTTCTGAAAGGGCTGAGTGTTTCTACTTGCATCAACAATTATATAGTCTGTTAGCTGTCCCTTGACTGGCAATCAAATGATTTTTAAAAAAAAAAAGTTTTTAATGTTCAGACGCTTATGGGTCAAGTTAAGTTTTAAGCAAATATTAATTGAAATACTACTGTATACTTTATCGGACATTTTTTAAAAAAAGTATTGTTTAAAATTTTGGCCATATACTTCGATAGTTCTCGAGCAATCGCTTTGCAGGAATCACCAAACATGTGTACAGTGGATTCGCAAAAAATAATGCACGAGCTCGTGAATTGCTTTGCACGAACCCACAGCTTGTCGTTGTTTCTCCAACTTAATCCGTTTTTACTGTTTACTTGACGTTATTTTCTAATTTTAGCATAAACTGGGGATAAAAATATCAAAAGATACATCGAAATGGTTTCCGAAATCTTTTTACACCTCTCTCTCAAATTTATGTGTATTCCTGCAACTACATCCGAAGTTATTTCTCGACTTGACGGAAATGGCAGAGCGATGTTCCAATTGTTCTTAAAGAGTATGATTCGACCAAGAATATATCATCTCAGCTGAGTCGCCCATAATTCACGCTGTAATGGTGTGTGATGTGCACTTGACGTCATTTAGTAGACAAAGTACATCAATATGAAATGATGGCTAATGTAGTATTTCAAAATTGTGTTTCTCTGATCATTGGTGGAAATGCCCGTGCGTGTTCCTAATGCGGGTGACCTCAGAAATGACTTCCAACGTGCAAGACTAGAAGTCGCATGTTATCATTAGGTAGTGTGTACATGCATGAAACCTATTTCCTGATTACTTTCCCAAATTGTTTGCATATTTAATGCCATTCTATTCCAAAATGTTTCAAATATATTCAAATTTTCAAATTATGAGTTATAGATACATTCGTGACAATTAGCGAAAATTTTCATGTTGTACTTTTTAAAGACTATGCAAATAAATTCAATCAATACGTAAATAATAACTATTATTACCATTCAAAGATGTTATTTTGATTGGTTGTTGTTGTTGCTGTTCCAAATTCTTGACACAAAAATCACAAATTTACATTCTAATTTCTCAAATAAGCCCCTCCATACGAGTATTCTTTTGTTGCCCACCCACCCACCCCCCTTCGCGAAAAGCTGGGGACATAGTATCCGCGTTGCAGTCCGTCTGTCCTTCCCACTTTCGTTTCCGCTCTATAACTTTATATGTGTTTGAGATTAAGGGATGCAATTGTACACTCGTACATCAACATCAGAAGGAATGTCGCGTACCTCACTGGGGGACCTATCTTCAAGGTCAAAATCAAAGCTCAGTAGTTCAGGTTTTCTGTCGCACTTTACTCTCAGCTCTATAACTTTCAAGCCATTTGAGACTAAAGTTTGGGTAAACAGCAGAATCATCAAATTTCATTTACCAATTTTTTTCACTAATTCTGCATCAGGAGCCATAAGTAAGGAATTATTTTATTTGCATGTTGCTTTCTCTTCTTAAAAGCAATAGGTTTTGTTTGTTATATCACGCATAATGTGGAACAGACGGCATGTCTGTTTGCGGGAAATGGCAACAACTTCTTATTCTGTGAATCTGAAAATAAAAAAGCAAGCATAGAACAATTATGAGAACTACAGATGATTTTGCTACCTAAAAGGGGGTGTATTCTGGCTCTATAACTATACAACGTGCATCTGACTGCTTGGCTCATTTGAGTACAAATAAGATCAACACTTATCGTGCTGGTACTACTTTCCTGTTAAGGTATGGTAGCCCATGTGGACCAGATGTGTCACTAGTTTACCGAAGTCGGTTAGTGCCACGTCGAACTCAATGTTTTTATATCGTAATTGCGACTTTATATCTCGTAATTACGAGTTAGCTATCTGGTAATTACTATTTAATATCTCGTACTTACGTGTTAGCTCTCTGGTATTTACGATTTAGAAATCTCGTAATTTCGAGTTAGCATCTCCTAACTACGACTTAGCTCTCTCGGCATTACTATTTAGCTATATCGTAATTACGAGTTAGTATCTCCTGATTATGACCTTATATCTCGTAATTACGAATTACAACTTAGCTATCTTGTAATTAGGAGTTGTTATTTCGTAATTGCGAGTTAGCTATCTCGTAATCAAATTCTGGAAAGACACAAAACTCTTTGAAAAAGTCGAAGACTTTCTCAGCTGCAACATCATCACAAGCTGCATCCCAGGGCAGTTACCTCTATAAGTCACCTCTTACGACACGCAGAAAGGACCATTGGTCCTATTCTACGTTCGTGAGCCCGTAGGGCGACTTAGCAGCTGAGTTTGTCAAGTACAATGATAATAAGAAGTACAATGCTAGTCCACAATAAACCTGCTAGTCCACAATGAATCTGCTAGTCCACAATGAACCTGATAGTCCACAACGAATCTGCTATTCTACAATGAACTTGTTAGTCCTAAAGATTTACCGTTGTCTTCAATCATCAAAGTTTTACTTGTGTTATCTCATATAAAACTTGATTTCTGGACAGTGTGGCGAGACTTAAAATGATTTCACACCCCCACTTTATATATATATATATATATATATATATATATATATATATATATATATATATATATATATATATATATATATATATATATATATATATATATATATATATATGTGTGTGTGTGTGTGTGTGTGTGTGTGTGTGTGTGTGTGTGTGTGTGTGTGTACATCCTAACTGTAACCATTATTTCTTTCTAGGTTTTATGCAACATATTGGAGTGGGTTTCAAAGCATTTATCCCCTGGGGAGGGAGCTAACGTTGTACATACATGTACATTATTTGAACATTATTGGTTAAATATTTGTTTTTATATGTTTTTTGGGTCACCCTTTACACATACTGTTGTTATACCTGAAATCACAAAACTTTATGAGCGGATGCATCTTGACAAGTACTCGACCTTCATCACAATAGTAGGTCACTGTGACCCGTATTTCACGCATCTCTGACTTGGGGTTAAATTTTGTGTCTTAAATTTATTTCTTAAGTTCTCTTCATACTAGAACAATCGAACTAGATGATTGTATGCATCTCTGTTAGTACCGCACCATTACGACTAAAGCGGGTCACTGTGACCTACATTTCACATTTACAGACTTAGGTTAAGTTGTTGCATTTAGTTCAGGTTTGTTTTCTTCATCCTGTGTACTTATTCTTATTACCGAGAAAGTGAATCATCTTGGTGAGGGAATGCAGCTTGACGAATACTACTACATCTCCATCACAAAAATACGTCACTGTGACTCATATTTCACGCACCACTGACTTTAGTTCAGTTTTGTGTTTTAAATTTATTTCTCAAGTTCTGTTCAAGCTAGAATCAACAAACTAGACGATTATACGTATATGTATTAGTACCACACCTTACAAGAAAAGAAAGTCACTGCCCTACATTAAGCATTTTACTGGCTCAGGTTAACTTTTTGCGCTTAGCTCATGACCAAAAAAGTTATTTCCACCATGTACAGATATTATACGTTAATCATGAAAATTGGTGAGCTGATGCACTTTGATGAGTACTATACCCAAATCAGAAAAATAGGTTATTGTGACCCATATTTCACGTATCAGTGACCTTGGTTAACATTTGTTTTAAGTGTTGAATTATTAAACTAGATGACGATTCTAATCATCACCATTAGTAACTCACCCATGCAAAAAAGGTCATTGTGACCTACGTTTCACATTTTACATGCTGAGATTAAGTTTTAATGTTTAGCTCATGACCACATAGACTATCTTTTTTTGGGGTGGGTGGGGTTTGGATGCTGTGTACATAATATCCTATTCAGAATCATGAAAAGTGAGGGAATGCATCTTCATGAGCACACTGCTTACTAACTCATTGCAGAAGTAGGTCATTATAGCCCATATTTTACGCTTCACCGATTTGTGTTAAATTTTGTATTTGATGTTAATTTCTTAGGCACTGTTCATGCTAGAATATGAACTTGATGATGATATGCATCTCTTTTAGTACCTCACTATTACAACAAAAATAAGCTCAGCGTGACCTATATCTCCAATCGTTTACTGTGTTTGGTTACGTTTTTTCGTTTAGCTCATGACCACGTGCATTTTTGTCAAGTTATATGCATACTATCCTTCCTATAATCATACAACTTGGTGAAGTGGTGCATCTTGATAAGTACCACACCCTTATTGCAAAAAAGTTATCTGTTACCTATATTTCATGCGTCAGTGACTTTGTTAAATGTTTGTGTTTAAAGTTCATTTCTTGGGTGCAATTCATTTTCGAATCATGAAAGAAGATAATTGGATGCATCTCCGTTAGTACTACACCCTTGCAAGCAAAGAAGATCACTGTGGCCTATATTTTATGTTTTGCTAATTATAGGTTAAGTGTTTGTGTTTATCTAATAACTACATAGATTTACCCATTATATCTATATATATATATATATATATATATATATATATAGATATATATATATATATATATATATATATATCCTAGTCTACACAGAAGTCCCTTTCTGATCAGTACAGTTGGAAATAGGAATATATATGTTTATTCACTTTTAAACCTTACTAATGACTATACATTGTATTTTGTGATAGGTTAACTGTGTATTGTACAGGAATAGGCTGAGTGGACTGCGTGCTTTTAATGTGAGACCTCAGCTGTAGCGGCAAATCAAGGTAATTCATGATGCATGAACGATGCATCTAATACTGGTTGTCCAAAATTACTTAAAACTTGTGACTTTCAGCAAGATAATGTGGCATCTAGGTGTGGACAATGATAATATGTTCTGAAGCAGAATTTAAGCACAATGAATTTAAAAGAAAGGCAAACAAAATTAATTCTTCTGGTTTTCATCAATTCATTAAAGTACTTCTGCTTTGATATAGAAAATAATGTTCGCATTGTATGCTCTGTCACAATATGTATGTATGTATGTATGTATGTATGTATGTATGTATGTATGTATGTATGTTTGTATGTATGTATGTATGTATGTATGTATGTATGTATGTATGTATGTATGTATGTATGTATGTATGTATGTATGTATGTATGTGTGTATATATGTATGTATGTATGTATGTATGTATGTATGTATGTATGTATGTATGTATGTATGTATGTATGTATGCGTGTATGTATGTATGTACGTATGTATGTATGTATGTATGTATGTATGTATGTATGTATGTATGTATGTATGTATGTATGTATGTATGTATGTATGTATGTATGTATGCGTGTATGTATGTATGTATGCGTGTATGTATGTATGTATTTATGTATGTATGTGGTTTAACGGCATGTCAGCACAATAATGACTAGATAGTATACAATGCTGATTAAAAGTTAAGTTCTACAAATGTACAGATAAAAATCGCACAAAAAGAGCTTTAGTTAGAAAAGGGGGCACCATTTAATCGTCAGTATTACTTTAGTCTGAATTTATTTCCTGCATGATAATTATTGTTTACGACAGCTGCTGGAGACTACAACAAGGTTCGTAGAGGCAAGCTATGTAATGATTGGTTAAATTCTGCAATTTTAGTTGACTGAAATATAGAGTCATCTATGTAACACATATCCCTATTATTTCCCGTCTAAATCTAACCATGCTATACAATTATTTTCTATAATGCCAAAAGTGACATAGCAATATTGCATATACTTTTTTAAAATAAAAATATCAAGTGAAATCAGATGTTATACTGGACATAGGAATGGATAAATGGAAGGATGGATAAACAATGTAACATGAATGCCTCGCTGTTGAAAATATTTATGACAGATGAAACACATGTGCCTGTTCATAATAATTGTAAATACTTTAATTAATCAGTACTTTTATAGGGTTTTGATGCTTTCAACCAAAGGCTGTTCCTTTGCACAAATTATACCCTGTATCTATGGATATGATCGTAGCTTCCTCCTTTTCATTTGTTAGTATTATTGTGACACGGAACAGTCTGTTGAAACTGAAAGAAAATGAAAACACAAATGCATTTAAACTTGGTATATAATTGCTTCTCAAATATACTCAAGCATTGAGATAAGTAGTATTGAATTAAATTACTAGACAGTACACACCTTCACAACATCAATATACTGAGAACATGTATAATGAATTACATGTTCAGTATACATGTAGATATGTGAAGAAAAAAATGCATTCGTTGATATAATTCCCCCCTCAAAAAAGCATGGATACAAAGTATCATTCCAAGTATTAAATGCAATACATATATAGTGTATGTACCAGTTTCACCTTGGCTTTTATAAACATACAATGATTTCTTCCTTTCTAGAATGTGTAATACATCATTTATCCCATAATAAAAATAGGGGACCAGTCTAATAAATTTATCAACGGGTAGGGGCAGGTTTATTATTCGACAAAGATATCCTTAGTAAATGTTTGCCAAAATATTGCTGTAAAAAGTGGGATGGGTGGGCATGTCATCAAGCTTTAGCTTATTATCACATAAATATGGTATAAAAGTTTGTACAGCTTTAATTGTAGTTGTACAGCGACATACGGAACTGTGCAACAATTGAGATGTGTTTCGCTGGTGTCTGGCTTAAAATTGACCAGCCAATATCATATGCCGGTAACTAGTAAAAAATCTGTATCTCCCGAGTGATAGCGGACTTTTTTTTAGCAGCGTTTTTACTGAAGAAACTGATGAAGAATATGATCATCTGATTCAGCAGTGCGATGAAACGTCAAGAGACGATCCATTCACTATTATGGAAAATAAATACATCACTGAAGGATTTAGACACGTCGAAATCACCGGGTCCCGCCTAGGTCCACCCGAAAGTTCTATACGAGTTAGCAGAAACTATTGACAAACCACTATGTATGATGTTCAATTGAGCTTTAGTAGCGGCATTGTACCCAACAATTGGAAAATTGGTCAAATATCTGCATTGTTAAAAAATGTGACAAGACTCTACCATCCAACTACAGACCAGTGAGTTTAACAAGTGTAAAATGCAAACTAAATGGAAAAACTAGTCAAGAAAAAAATTGTGGATCATATGATTAAACATAACCTCTTTAGTGACAAACAGATTGATTTCATCAGTGGTAGATCCCCTTCCCTCCAGCTATTGAGAGTTCTTGATCGATGGACAGAAATTCTCGACAAAGGTGGAATTATTCACAAAATTTATATGGATTTTATGAAGGCTTTCGATACACAGATTCATTATGTTGAATGGTGTTTATTTCTCTGCGATCTCACGAGCACTATAAGTGCGACGCAGTTGTCAGCGAAGATATGTGTATCGCATGTTGAACTGCCACCAGCGCTGACATATTAAGGGATAGTTTACTATACAGGTCAAACAAAAGACAGAAAAGGGTAGACCTGCTAAGTTATGTATACATGATTCCGTAATGTTGATGCTAGCACTGTCCGTATGCCATCAACTGTATTCTACAAAAGTTTCCATCAGCTTCCTAAGTGTGTGCTACTGCAAAGTAAAAGCCACTCCAAAAACTGCATTAGCGAAAGTGGATAATTCTTTGCTATACCGGGTTTTTTACATGCAGGCAGATGTAATGTACAGTGTATATACCACAATAAAACATCATTTACAGGTACCTACACTGGCTTGGAGGCTGTTGAATGTAATTGTTTAGCAGAACGTTTACCTATCCATCCATATACGTGTACACCCACCCATCCATCCATCCATTTACCAGTCAAGAAATTAAGGAATCAAGTATACATCTCTGCCATTTACAGACACAATTCTTACACAAACACCAGGTTCTGTAATTTCCTGGGCTCTTGCCATATCTGCGCGAGGCCAACTCAAGCAATAAAACCTTCACGTAAAAGCTTTCCAACGTTGGCAGCGTGGTGTCATGCAACAATACTGGGTCTGTTTCAGTTCTCTCAATATTATTTTATTTTATATGGATTGACTGTCTGAACCACCATGTCTAGCCGTGGCAATTTATGAATATTTAAAAGGCGTTGACATTGGTAATAGTAGGGATAGGTTCGTTTGAGCGCCAATCCAGAGTCTGTAACGTGCAGGCAAAATGACTAATGATTCATCACCTGATTGGTTTAAGGCTGAAGGGCTTGTTGTGCATACAGTTTTAAATTTTGATAAAAATAGTAATAGTTCCATGCTCCTTTGCTTTTCCACCCGAAGTCAAAAACTTAATTTCTCAATTGATGATCAAACCAGATAGTTCCACTGTGACATTAATGTCTTCCTCGGCCTTCTTCAAAATGTATTCCTGAATGGTGATGCTTTCCTCTTTCAATTCTAATTTGGTGTGAATATTGCCTGGACATTTTTAATATAGTAGTTATCGGATGATAGATTCTACAGGAATGAATGGATTTTTTTCTTCGAATTATATGGACGAACGATGAGGCTATCGATGTTTTTGTGTTTGTTTGTTTGTTTGTTTGTTTGTTGTTTTTGTTTTTTCTTTTTTTTTCTTTTAGAAATCCACAATCCAGATTGAAACTGATCCCTGATAGACATTTCTATCAGATCAATGTATTTGTCTGAAAGATGAACTTCTTTCTGGAAATAAGTCTTCTTTCTAGCTTCCAGATCACTGGCGCTCATATCATCCTTAACGTTGGTTGCCTGTGAAGCATATAACTGCTTGGCCTTTGTTGTGCCCTGCTTCAATGCCTCCGACTTTCTTTTCCATACTGTAGCACGAGATTCTGGTTTAGCCTTGGATATTGTACTCCTCGTAGTTTCGCATCCTCTTTTCATACAGTAAAGTATCTGTCTGATGTTGTTCCTGTTACATTCTTCCATACCCCTGGAGACCACTGATTTCAAGGTTCATTCGGAGAGCCCTCCAAAGTATCGACTGCGCCAGGAAGCCCTATTTCACAAGCTGTATAATAATTTCCGGCCATCAAACTTGATTCGATTGTACATCCACTATTCAGCCAAGTTGGTAGTAAGAAACGAACACTCTGAGATACAATTCGGTCCAATATAACGGATGTATCTTCAAGCAACACAAGATCAAGGGCTTCAATCTTTAGATTTGATTTTTTCCTAGAATCCTCTTGGCTTGCTTAAGATGTAACTTCGTTCCAAACCTCGGACTGGTACATATATGCTTTCATCTCTGTTTGTCACAGTGGCTTTCCCTATGTCCTTTTTCGGCAATGGAAGTACTAGCTTTACAAAAGTCTGAAGAACTCCGCTGATCATCAGAAATATGAAAAAAAATGATCTTTCTAATGTCACGTGCCAATTGCTTGCTTGCCCTTTTCTTATCTTTTTCCCCTGACCGCATTCTTAGCGCACCTAACTGCACTTACAAGTCTCACGATTGCTCTTTTGCTCCATTTTGCCTTTCCTTTGTAATTTGAATTCTCAAATTTCCAAGTTCGCCAGCATGCATTTACAGACACGATTGGCGGATTCTATTTTGTACACTTTCTTTCCCCACAGTGGTACTTTCTCTCGAATTCTGGACAAAACCGAGACGTCTCCATCGCCAACAAGTTTCACATATCGCAATCCATCTTGTTTTTTTCTTTCTTCTCAGTCAATAGACATCCTTCAAAAATGATGTCTGCCTCCATTCACTCCAGAGGGGTTCGAGTGGTGCGCTGGCTTTCTGCTCTGCTACAGTTTCCCTGTTTCATGCTCAGTGATAATTGCCTCCCCCTCCACACACCTAAATCATTGTATATGTGCTTGTGACTCCTTTGACTCCATCTTCCAATTGTATAACCGTAATTGTTTGCACACAATAATAATAATAATAATAATAATAATAATAATAATAATAATTTATTATCATAGGATACAACTCATTTAGCCAAATTCTTAGCTAATCTCGCATGAGGCCCTCAGGGGCATACAACATTATATACATGTACGCATAATTTATAAAAGAAAGAAAGAATGAAAGTATTAATTACGGATTAATGTCACACAAATAGTGCACTTAAAACTTGCAATGCATATACATATTAATCATTGTAGCATGCTTGTAGCTGATTTAGGCATTAACATAAGAACAAAGAAGTACCTGCCATAATATTGGGTGAGACATATTATATGTTTAGGTAGTTGAAGCATCCTGATTTGAACATGGCAACATTGTCAGCCTGCTTTAGTCCAAGTGGCAGCTGATTCCATTCAGAAGATCCTATATATGTAAATGTCTTTTTCAATGCATTATTTCTTTGTCTTGGTAGTTTCAAACATATGTCTGAAGTTGATCGCAAAGAATAAACAGAGGCAGTATTGCTGTTTTTGGACAAGCATATCATTCAGGTAAAGAGGTGTTAAATTACAAAGATTTTTATGGACCAAAATACATCTGTGATATGAAATTCTGTTGTCAAAATCCCATTAAAGACTTAAACATGTCAACAGATGGTGTCATTAGATCGACATCTAGTATAATTCTAGCTGCACGCGTTTTAATTTTGATTATACGGTTAATATTAGTTTGTGTGCACGAACCCCATACTGTGCAACAGTAGTTCAAAATAGGTAATATGTAAGTTGAATAGAATAATTTTCTTGCATGCATTGGTAGATATTGCTTCAGTCTTTGCAGTAGTGTTGGTTTGGACGTTATAATTTTACAGACACAATCTTTGTGATGATTCCAAGTTAGTTTATCTTCAACATATACTCCTAAGAGCTTATGGCATTTTACATTAGATATATATTCATCCTGTTCAGACAATCGAATGGGGTTTTGCATGGATAATCTGTTTAATATTTCTAATAGCATTGCACGGCACTTTCCCTATCCTCTGAACCTGTAGCTAAGATTCCCCTATTTCCTTAACCCTCTCCACCACTCACTTATTTATTCCTCTATCATGGAGAAAGCAGGCTGCAGTAGTCATAGAGAATCAAGTGTCCTTAATAACTAATTGGTGTGAGATGCACACGTTCCAGGAACAATGCTACCCCATACCGCTCGTACTTTGACGTCATATCTACTAATGTTTTCAGTGTTTAACTTTTAACTTTTTTCAAAGATAAGTTTTCTTCCAACCCATACATTCAGATTGCAGCATTGAAGCCATACCTTACGTACGAAGTTCAGTCACAAGTTTAATTGTGGCATTTAATTACCGAGTCCTGCCTGCACACGGGCTTTCTCACATTTTAAACCATCATTCAATATGGTTTTTGATAGAGATGAAGTTCGGTTTTATACCCTTTGGCCTCAATGCGTGTGTGCATATTTTATATGACTTCAGAATCTTCTTTCGGACTAATCTGAGGATAAGTTTATCACCAGATGATTTATCATTTGCCCGCTGTACAAGTTTGGTGGACAGAACAAGTCTGGGTCTTCCTGGATGTACAGTTATCCTTATATCATATGACGTCACCCTGCCTTACCACACCCTTTTGCTCATCTTTGTTATGGCTTGGAACTTTGATAATATTGTATCCCAAAAGTTGTAACTAAAAAGTACAACCCTTATAAATCTACTTAGTATACCACGTTGACCATATCGTTCTGCTGTAGAATTTCGTCATGGGTTGAAAGCTATAAAAAAGAGTACATTTTTAAAGATACTTACCTGAAATATGCAAACTCAAGAGTAAGATATTTGGAGCCCTTACATTTTAAGAATGACTGAAAAAAACATGCGTGTTGTTTATAAGAATGGCTGAAAGTGCACGTGCATGTAAAAAAAACAACAACAAAAAAAAAAAACAACACCAAATAGCCAACTCAAAATTAGACTTGATATTTTGCTTACCTATCATTCATCGTATAGGAAAATACGTCCAACACGACCACAAACTTATTATTAGTCCCAATTATTTTCATAAATAGACCACGTTATCATCGGTTTACAGTAAGAAGTCATCAACTTGAATGGACCAAGGAGAAACAACGGAAGTAGCCTGAAGTTTTAACCTGCAAATATAATCCATGTAAGAAATATCTGTTATTATAAAGTATATAATTTCTTGGCTAAAATATTAACATTCGTTGTTATATTTTTTCAGAAAAAAATGTAATCAATATATATATTTTCATGAAGAAACAGTGAAATATAACACCATTTTTCACAATATACAAACATTTTGATAACATCGTTTATCACATTTATGACCTCGAGGTTATGTCCTTGTATAAAAAGGATGGACTTTTGATTTCTGCGGAAGGATACATACTGGAGGAAAATCTGACAGCCTAGAAACGGCCAAGCATCAAAAGGCTATTATAAAAGGGTGCAATAGCAAACATCAGATTGTATTCATAATTTTGATACATGTAAATTTATTGCAAATGCTATAAACCAAGTGTAGAAATACTGCGATCGCCCATAGTAGGGAATGAAACCTCGTGTACAAAATTGCAAATGGCGGAGCCCGAAAGCGGATTGTGAATGAAAATTTGTTACGGAAAATAAAATGCAAAGAAGATGATGTTTGCGCCATTTATTGCAAGCTTCCTAAACCTACGGAATAAAATAAATGAGCCACTATGTTTCAGATTTATTACATATTGCGTATTGTTGCTGTCTGGTCAAGGTTGATGTTCTCCCCTTTTTTCCTTATCTAGCCTATTTCGGCCCTAAAACTTTGTGTGGGTAGGTAGGTAGGTGGATAGGTCGATATGTGGATAGGTAGGTGGAGCTATTTTCCCCTTGTGCTTTCGAGACTCGCTCGCTTCTATCGCCAAAGATTTTTGAATTTGGAGTGACCAGCGATAACCAGGTTATGCAGGCATGCTGGGCAATGACTTCGATTGTTCACTCGATTCTATGATGAACTAAGTCTATCGTTTAAAACAGATCGGCTAATTACATAAGTATATTTGTGTTGAAATTCGGTAAATGATTTCAAAAGGAAGTGTATCTTCCTAATGTTATGTATTATCTCAATTTGTTTTATGTAATTGATTAAATTGTTATATTTCATGTACGGGAGCTCGAGTTATTCTGATCTATATATCTGCTCAGATCTCTATTTATCCCATCTATAAAATTTCATATTTTATTCCACTATTCACTCGATCCGGGCAATAACACCGAGGTTGATCATCCTTTAGATAACGATAACCAACCAAATCGTACACCTTGTAACAAGAGGGGGTACGCCACGACCACATTGGGTGTTCTATTTTCAAGGTCGAGGTCATGCATCAAAAATATTTAAATCTTCCCTCATACTTTCCTTTCCGTTTTATAACTTTGAAACCATCTGAGTCCAAGAGATGAAACTTTTTATTTTTATATATCACCATTAAAGGGTGTGTCGTGAACCACACTGGGGGTGTTATCTTCAAGGTGAAGGTCACGGTTCAGTATTTTAAGTTTTCATCATACTTTTCATTCTGTTCCTTAACGTGAGAGTTGCTTGATAGTAAGGAATGAAATTCAATAAACTTGTACATCATCATTAGAAGGTGTGTTGCCTGCCACATTCGGGATCATATCTTCAATCCCAAGGTCACGACTTTATATTTTGTTTTTCCATCACACTTTCCATTTCGGTATATAATGCGATGTCATCAGTTTCTTAAGGTGTATAATGCGGTGTCATCAGTTTCTTAAGGTTTTAGTTACAGTTTTTCTGCAATACTTTGATTGTTGACTTCACGTACCTTCTTGTCACGGAGATGAATCATTATGAAGCTACGACAGTTCATTCTGCGATACGCTCTCTCGCCTCTTTGACTTGGCGGTGAAGATCAGTCATAGAAAATCTGTATCAAGGTCTTGGATAATCTTTCTTCATTTGCTTATATTTTCTAAACCTCTTGAAGGATTTTGTTAATACTTGAAATGAATCATGACGAAGTTAAGACAATTCATTCTGCAACATTCTAGCTCGCCCCCTTGATTTTGGGGTCAATGTCACAGCCGTAGATAATGGAGTGAGTTAGGAAATCCAATGTGGGGTATCAATTTCATGTACTCAATGAGTAGCCTTGTCTATTTATTCGTCCATAAGATTTTATTTCAATCGTCGATTTTATTTTACAACAATCAGACCATAAGGTAGTCTGTAATTTATACATTTTGCTCAGTTTCTCTGGCATTGTTGAATGCATAATCATGAAACTAAATGTATGTACTATTCTTAGAGGATTGGTTAGTGTACCCACCACAGGAAACAACTGGTCACGGCGACCTACATTTCATGCTTTGGTCGATATGTTAAATTCCTGAATTTAGCTCAGTTTCTCTGACACTTTTATATGTACAGTCCTTGAACTTTACCTACTTTTTAAGCTCAACTGAACTCAGTAACTTTTGCATATAGTCACGATAACTGACGGGTGTGTTCACGTCTTGTATCACTACAGGCAGAAGGTACATGTAGGTAGAAGTGACATACCTGTCATTTTCATGCCCCATTTAATATTTTAATTTTTTTTACATCTACATATAACTCAGTTTCCTATCCATTGCTGCGTGTATTATTTGTGCATTTACTTTTATCAGTTATGTTAGCAACCATAAAAGTCAATTGTAGTTGTAATGACCTACATTTCTTGCTATGTTAAGTGTTTAGTTTATGTACCGGCGAAGCTGGCGAGACATTATTCAACAGAGTTTCTTGTTGGTTCACCCCTTATCACAGACCTTCAAATTGTATCAATTACAAAATGTGAAAGAATTTATATATAATTTTTAAAAAAATCTTTAATTTGGACTGATTTCGCGGATGAAAAAGACATTAACAACCCTGTTTCATGCTGTTTTACTCGTATCCTCTACTTGTACTTTTCTAAAGTAGCAATGCTATTATTGTCGAAACTCTGCATAGAAGCCATAGATCTTGTGTCCTTACCGTCTGTACTCGTGTATAAACCGATACCAACTGCAAACTGCATAGACTCAGATCTGCCGTCGCATAATGCGCCGGTAGAACTGGGTCTATGCAGTTTGTAAGGACTAATCAGTAGAACAAGCAACATAGACCCTGGTTTGCCGGCGCATTATGCGACGACAGATCAGGGTCTATATTGTTTGCATTCGGATCTTAATAATACGCGAGTACATACGGTATATATCTGTTATACGAGCAATGTCTCTTACCACCGAGTACAGTCATCTGCAAGCTGCTGAGGAGCCGCAGTGGCTCATTGGTTAAGGCGTTGACTCATGACCAGAAGTGTGCGTGTTTGATTGCCAACATCGGATCAGCCTGGATCGACTACTGTGGTATATCCTTGCTCAAGACTCTTTACTCGACTTGGCTCGGCACGATATAACCTTCAAGTTTTTGCTGTTCCATAAACACCAAAAAAAAAAAAAAATACACAATTTACATGCCGCTAATAAAAGTTATTTTTGTCTCTCTATAGGATAAATTTGTTTTTGTTGAATTGATGCTGATCCATCTGCATTACGTGTTTCATAATAGCCGATCCCCATAGCCACAATGCAGATCAACATTATTATTATTATTATTATTATTATTATTATTATTATTATATATTTCTCCAAGCTGAACTCAGAGCAATTCCAGTCACACTTAGATTCACAGGAGTAACAGAGCCATTATAGACCATTTACACACACTAAGACCTGACACCACTTGTCCAGAATAATTACGTTTAACAGCTGATAAAAATGTATCGGAGTCAACAGTCCGTTTCCGGGTCAATTAAAATATAGTTTGTGACCATATCACACACTGACTTTACATGTGCACTTACGCCACACTACTTCCACAACCACAATGAAATGTATCTCAGAATAAAGAATGTTTTTTTTCTCAATTATTCCATGGTAAAAGTCAGTTCCTGTAATGAATATTTCACAATGAACGTACAGACAAACAAAACTTCTAAATTTAGATATGAACTACTTAAGGTACTTGCTTGGAAGCATTGTATCCTAGTCTGTAAGATACATAAGAGTGGGTTTGCATTGTATCCTAGTCTGTAAGATACATAAGAGTGGGTTTGCATTGTATCCTAGTCTGTAAGATACATAAGAGTGGGTTTGCATTGTATCCTAGTCTGTAAGATACATACGAGTGGGTTTGCATTTTATCCTAGTCTGTAAGATACATAAGAGTGGGTTTGCATTGTGCTGCATCACTCAAGCGCGTGAAAGAGACTGGAAGCAAAATGTAACAAACCGGCTTACTTTCCTACTTTGAAAGGAAGTTATACTTGTGTTGACTAGTAAGGGAAACTAACATCAAATACCTTGATAAATTTTATTAGTCTTGCCGCGAACCGTAGGATCATGTGCCAGTCAGCTGTATTTTATCTATTCGCCGCTTATTTAAGGACAAAGTTTGAAGAAAAAAAAAAAAAAAAAAAAAAACAACAACAACAAAACGGTCAGTCACCAGTAAGAGCTTGGCAGAATATGCTACATATGAATTTTGATTGGTCAATTAGGTCGAACTTAGTTACCTAACCGTGTCAAACGATGTGTAATAAGAGCGCACCAATTGGTCTATTTCGTGGTGTCCTGAATATTATGCTAATTAGCCTTCCTTTATAAGCCAGTTAATATTGAGAGGTGGCCAGCGTCGACGTAAATGGCCGAATGGCCGCACACGTCGTTAATCCAATGAACGAACGAACAGGTGGCCACATTCGTACATGGCTGAATGGCCGCACACGAGTATAATTCAAAGTAAGTAAGAAACAGGTGGCCAATTAGGTGTTAAGCTTCGCTGTCAGTCACTGTATCGGGTATTTTCCAATGTGTGACAGCCAATCGAATCGCAATAAGTAGGAGTGGTTCTCGACGAGAGCCAAGTTCAGACTGAAGGAAACAGGCAACCCGATTCCTTTTGTAATGGGGTCTTGGCCTTTTAACTGTCAATTCTTTGACTCCTGCATGGAATTATTCCCGTGTGCATAATGTGGTGATATAATTAAGACTTGTGTGGCATCGAATATGTTTAATATCTGCCGATATATTTCATTGACGCTATGTTTTATAACGTAACGTATTAATAACTATGACCTTTTTCGGTGTCTGCTAACGAGAAAATGTGCAATATCATTTATTCTTAGGATTCTTAGGAATGTGGACAGAGATCATATGGATTGTATGCATCTCACACTCAAAACCTAATGTGTGCATGTTTGTGTGACAATTCTGACTTGATTGAAATACGTAACGGGCAAAGGATTGATCTTTTACTACTTGTAGTGTAATAATCACAAATATTGTTAGCTATTACTGTGTTTTACACTCTTCAGATTACATGTACATGGACTGGTTTACTGGCTTGAACTAATTATATCATCTAAGCAATAACACCTAAAACATTTTTGCCCCACCAGCCCCATCACCTGGTAACCACTGTATGTCACCGGAGAATGTTTTACGTGTGATGGCACTTTTCATATTAGTAATGGATACTCCTTTATTGGTGTCTGCCAACTCTACTTATTATAAGCAGATCCGAGATGGATGCATTAACCAAAATTTGAAGTTGCTTGAAAGGCAGTATTTTGTTCATTAGTTAAAAGAACATGAGTTTGAATATTTGATTGGAAACAAATTAAGGAGGAATTTTCATGAAAAATGCGCAGATTGCTTTTTTGTAAACATTTTTAATTGGTTATCCGAGAAGTTCAAATATATTTATATGGGCACATTGGATTCTCTGTGTACATTGGTTTTGTTAACTAAAAGAATAGTTTCTTTGCAGTCCTGTTCTTTGATAAAATAAGTGTGTGATTTTTGTGTTGGATACATGTCTGCAAAGATTCGTGATGGTCAAATTAACTTTCTTATATCTTACACGAAATAGGCCAACCCTTTTGAGCTGCTGATTTTGCTCATTTTGAGGATCACGCAATGCCTGCTTTAAGTTTGACTTTCACTCAGCTACAGCGATAGGGTAACCACAACAACTATCGTGCATAGTGAGACTGATTATGTAATAGTCCATTATAGCGAACAGGCGAGTAGTATGTGGTGGGTACTGAGCCCCATGGGTGGCACTATGGCCCTCTACGGGAGTTTAACGTGGCTGGGCCTCTATGGCCTCAAAGGTGGCACTATGGCCTCAAAAGTGCCAAGATTTATAGCCCCAAGGGTGGCACTATGGCCCTCTACGGGAATTTATCATAGCGTCCGTATGTAGTGACGAAGACAACGTCCTCTACTATCAAAAACACCCCTCACCCAGTTTTTAGCGGGGAGTACTGGGGGTCTAGGGGGTCTCCTATGTTAAACAGGGTCAAAGATTTATAGGGTCTAGGGGAATTTAACATGGGAAAGTGTTGACCCTATAAATCTTTGGGGCGCTATGGGGTCAATGGGACTTAACATTATGTCCCTGTAGAGTCCCCAAAGGTAGCGTACGAGAATTTAACATGGCGGGGGGCACTATAGGTATCTACGGGAAGTTAACATAAGGGGTGGCACTTGGGGTACCAACGGAAATTTAACACGCCGTGTGTAGAGACGAATACAACGTTATCTACCATCCAAACACCCCACACTATACCATCAACACGCCGTGTGTAGTGACGAATACAACGTTATCTACCATCCAAACACCCCACACTATACCATCAACACGCCGTGTGTAGTGACGAATACAACGTCATCTACTATCCAAACACCCCACACTACACTATCCAACACGCCGTGTGTAGTGACCTTCTGCCTAGTGGCTATATCTATATAGCCTAGAGTTATATATAAAGCATTACCTATACCTCAGATCATGTTGGAGGTGTCAGTAAATTTGCATATATTGTACCTATGTTATAAATAGCTTTTATCAAGGGAACTAACTTATAATAACACTAAAATGGACGTGACTAAATGTTGTATTAAACTTCGGGAACCGTCACGGACTTTAGCGTTGACTAGAAAAAATCCGGAACATTAGATTATAATGGCCTAGACTAAAAGTAACACTAAAATTCCGAAATCGTACCGGACGTTAGTGGAGACTGAAAATAATCCAGATTTTTTTTAAAAAAAATTGGCTGAGACTAAAAGTAACGCTAAACTTCCGAAATTGTACCGGACGTTAGCGGAGACTGAAAATAATCCGGAAAAAAAATGGAAAAAATTGACTGAGACAAAAAATGGTACTAAAATTTCATAACTCATTTTAAAATTTTTTTTTTTGTTATTTTATATTTTTTTATATACAAACTCAAATAAACCCAAAACCCAAACCCAAACCTAACACACTATCCAAAATGCCTTGTGTGCTGCCTAAAAACCCCAAAAACCTGTTATCAGACGAAAGGGTATGACAAAGGGATGAAATCACGCCAACATACTATCCAACATATACACCATCCATTTTTTTTATTTTTTAAATTTATTTTATATCAAAACACACACCACATTATCCATTTTTTTATTTTTTAATTTTTTTTTATATCAAAACACACACCACACTATCCATTTTTTTTACTTTTTTAAAATCTTTTTATATATCAAATTCAAACTTACACACACTACACAAATCATTTTTTAACTTTTAAATTTTATTTATATCAAATACAAACTTACACACACTACACAACCATTTTTTTATTTTTTAAATTTTTTTATATCAAAACACACACCACACTATCCATTTTTTTACTTTTTAAATTTTTTTATATCAAAACACACACCACACTATCCATTTTTTTATTTTTTAAAAATTTTTTATATCAAAACACACAAACATGGTAGGGTTTCAGATCGACAGTGAGATAATAGATAGAGAGAGAGGTTACTTTTTAGATCGATAGAAAGAGAGAGAGAACATAATTATTATTTTTTTCAAATTCAATAAAAAACCACACAACACCATTCAGAGATATACATCAATAATAATTATATTTTATTCAATGTATATACATGATGTTACTCGTGGTAATAAAACAATTTCATATAAATCCAATACATTTCAATCAATTTCCATCTCCACCATTTCATCCTCCTCTTGTTCTAACACTTCAGGAAGATTCTTGTCTACAATTTTCTCATAACTTTCTTTTGGACTCTCATTGATAAACTCCAACTTAATAAAATGTCCATTAGCATCTCGAATCCACTGCCTTTTCCTACAAATCCTGTAAACTTCAGGCTGATCTAATCCAAAACATCTTGCCACATCACAAGTGGAATCCATCCGACTATATAATCCTGAATTCAAGTCAGTTAATTTCACAGGTCTCACAAATCCACTAGTTCCTTGACTCTTCTTCTCTGGCTCTTCCAATCTAGCTTGAAATCTTTTCTGGAACTTCTTCGAAAAGACCGACTTATAAATCCCAGTACAGCAATTATAGATACTTCCTTTATTACAATCAAAATACTGAATAGCCCTTGCCATACTTCCAAATTTTTTCCTCAGTCTCACCAACAAACTGGCACAACACACTTCTAGCACTTCCAAAATTAACTCTCCTTTTTTCTTTATCATTCTTCACATGTTTGTGCAAACATGTTCGTTCACTACCAGTCATCACTTGAAGATTTTCTATTCTATCATCATCAAGTACATCATTGAGATGTACCACTTGACTCTGTCCTGGTAGATCCACTCCATTCACCGCTTCAAAGACAAATCTCCCTCGACTTGTATGTTTCTCCCTCTTTCCTTCCTTACCAGCAACATGAATAGTAATCATTCCAAATGAATTCAAATTTCCTTTGACTTTCCTTCCAGACTTCATATGATAGACATTACCAAGTATGTCAGCAGCATAATTATCATACACCTTATGGACATACTTATTCAATTCAATTCCAAAATCTCTTTTTTGTTGACGTTGTGGACATTCTGAAGCCCAATGTCCTTTCTCTTGGCAGATATAGCAAGTATCTTGACTATTATCTCGAGCGCAGTACTTTTCCATCTTCACAGTTTGAAAGTGCAATCACGACCAGTGATTCTGAAGGTAAGAAGGTCTATATATAAATATATATAGGTTCCCTGGGTGAAACTGAATCAGATTCAGAGTAAACTTCAAGATGAAAAGATCACTCCCAAGCCATGAGAAAACAGGAGAAGAAGAAGAAGAAACAAAGAGGCCACGACGACGAAGACATTCCGTACCGCCTGAAACACCGCTAGATGAACTACTAGCTCAAGTCCATGCTAGTGACTTCGAAGAGGAGATGAGTGAACCTGAAACCCAAACTTCTAACCCACCCAAAACAAAATCCACCACCAGCACCACTACCAACACCAGAACCCCTGACCAAAAAACACTACCTACTACCTTGGCTCCTCCTGAAAATTACTATCGGATTCGAGAGACGGAAAAAATAACTTCTCGAAAATTTAAAACTACAGCTTACACTCACACGGTTCACTTTAAAGACTTCAAGTCCAAAGTACCTCCCGAGAAAGCGGCGGGGTTCATTAGCGATTTGTGGGATTCTGTCTTAATGAACTTGAAACGACAATGTGGAGCCAAAGAAGACGATCGATTGAGACTGGCCATTCATCATGACAATTTGAAGAGTCCTGTTTGGATCGAGTTCAGCACCCCGGCAGAATTAACGCCAGACAAAGTCATGTCCAAAATAGAACATGTTCAACAATCGAACGACAAGTTTACCATCACCGATGGAAAGGCCACACTTTACTTGACTCACGTTTCCCCTCCTTGAGGAAGTGGACGAAGTAGGAAACCGTTACTGGTGAACGATATTCGAAGTACCAAACGCAGTGTCGTCCAAATCGACAATACTCAAGACCAGATGTGCTTGGCTCGGGCTATTGTGGTGGGGTGAACGCGCATTTGCCGAGAGTTTGTCAAGATCCAAGTGAAACGCAAACTCAAAGTCATTTCTCGATTTTTAAGGTATGCTTACTTCCAAACTGTCAGAAGAAAGATTCTGGAGAAAACCTTTCATTGTAGAATCCCGGGAATAGTCTATCACAAAAGAACCTGGATATAAAAACCCACCACCAAAGATACCCACCTTAGGAACCTCACCCTATAAAAGCTCACCATGCCTGATCTGTGGTCTTCACTTGTGAAACGTATTCCGTGGAAGGAAGTCAACGATCGTGTTCAGACCTTAGAGGATTATAAAGACTTGATACAAGAACTGTTTCCATTGAATTTTGGACGCTATGCAGTGTGTGTCTTAGTGACTACCTTTCTTGGATTTCGTTTTCCAGGACATTCGTTGTGGAGTATTTTTGAGGACAAGTGTTTGCCTTGGATTATTTTGGAGGACCCGTGGTTGTTTTGGACTATTTTGATAAACCATCAAAAAAAACAACAACAACATGATCATTCATGCTTTATCGGTACACGAAATACAAATTATACTCAAAGTGTTGAGAGTGGTGATGAACATCACAAGTGGGGTACCTCCGTGTGAAGAAGACATTAGTCAAAATTTATCTTGCCTTGACACGTTTGAAGAAGTGTGCCTTGTTAGTTGGATGCACCAACAACTTACCGGTTGCAAAGATGTACGTGACTGGAAAAGTGTTGGTTTCGATGTTTGGCTACAAGAAGTACCACAGTTTGCCAAAGATCTGGCCCGTCACCACTAAGTGTCCAAAAGTGAAATGGGAACCTAAGTCACACAAAAAAATGACCTTAGAAACCATCCTGGAAGAAGAACCTGACACAGCAGAGAAAGACCACACCGTTGTCGTCGTCCAAATACAACCCTCTGAGGAACACACCCCCTCCTTACCGTCAGAGACATTTCATTCTTCTACCACCACCATAGAGACCAGAAAAATACTACCACCAGTGCCTGGGCCTTCCATTCCTAGCACACCAGAATGTTGTACATTGACTTGTTTATACAACATTTTATAAGTTTTTTAGTGGTAGCCTTAATCTTGTTCCTGACCATTTTTTCGGTCTGCATTTTTGTCCTTCATGACTTGTAAAAAAAAATGTTTTTGTTTGTTGTGTTGGTTTGTTTTTTAAAAAAAAATAAATAAACGTGTATGAAACGTATAAAATGTCTTGAGTCTTTTGTCTTCTCAAAAATCTTCCTACCTCAGTCATGGCTACATCATCTTCTGCCTCGTCTGCCTCTTCTGCTTCTGTAGTCAAAGTGATTGACGAAAAGTTAGATCGTCAAAGTTGGAACGCTTTGTATCTGTGCCATCCTTTTAACATGTTGATTGCTGGACCTAGTGGTTCAGGCAAAACCGAATTTGTCAAACGTTTGATCGAACAAAAATCTCATTTGTTCGATCGTCCACCTCAACGTATCGTGTGGTGTTGCAAAGAGTGGCAACCGTCTTACACGTTATTGAAAGAAAGTCAAGGAGAAACCATTTCATTTGTAGAAGGCATCCCTCGCGAAGACGATGGGATCGTGTCTGACGTGAGTCAAACACATCAGGTCATCTTTGACGACATGTTAGGAGAAGACGAAGAAGAAATTAAACTTTGGTTTACACGAAAAGGACACCATCGTAATGCTAGTATTGTCTACATTACTCAAACTTTATTTCAACAAAGTAAAGCCCATCGGACCATTAGTCTGAACGCTCATTACGTGGTCTTGTTTAAAAGCCCCAGAGACAAATCTCAAGTACAAGTGTTAGCCAAACAGTTAGGGGCTCCTTGGCTCAATTATGCGTACGACGATGCCACTCAAACCCCTCACGAGTATTTACTCATCGACTTAAAACCCACCACTCCTGACTATTTGAGATTTCGTGCCCAATTGTTTCACCCTTGGGGTCAAGAAGGATGTCCTGTCATTTACACGTCCCCTTCAGCCAATTTTTGAAAGAAAAAAACTATAAAAACAGTCACTACGTCATTTCTGTCTCACACTCTTTCGAGATGACTTACTTTCAAGCTCATCCTTCGGCTAAATTGATTCGTGCCTTGTATGGTATCAGTCGCGAAAAAAATGCACAAGTCCGTGCTCATTTGTTAGAAGCGAGTCTTAAAGAAGTGTTACGATGGTTTACTTTGACGGCACGTCAATTACTGCAAGGCATCATTCACATTCCTCATCAAACTCAACGTTTTTTTCAAAAACATAAAGGGGCATTGTCACAACTAGCCGATCCTAGAATCGATTCACGGACTAAAAAACAAATCATTTTAACCCCTGGTGGAAGCGGTTCTTTAGGAGGGGTCATGATTCGTTCCCTTTTGAAATGGAATCCTAATGCCCAAGCCAAAAAACCCAAAGCCCCCAAAAAGAAGAAAAGTCCAAAGAAAAAGAAAACCACCCACCAGAAAAAGAAAACACCTATCACCACCACTGCAAGGAGCCGCAAGAGAGGTACTGCGGCCAGGACGCAAACGTACACCCGCAAGACACCACGACAAACATCCGTGACGAGGTCTCCTTCTCCTTCGTCCCCATCATCTTTGTCTTCTTCACCACCCTTCACGATGATGCCTGCCAAACCGGACTTAAGACAAGTGTTTCCTAATTTGATGCAAAAATGGAAACCTATTTCGAAAGTCACCACTTCGGGACCCTCGACGACATCGGCTGATTTGGCTATGGCAGCGGCCGCCAACAAAGTACCATCCCCTAAAACCAAAGTCCAAGAAAGAACCGGCGTGTTACGAAGTTTGTTGGATTTATCCAAAGAAGAATTGAGACGATTTAATCCCTTGAAAACACCTCAACGTCGAGTGATGCCTGTCGTGAAGTTGGTACATCGTGCAGACAATCAGTGGAGACGTGTTCCAGTATAAAATAGAAGGGTACCCTGCCAGAGACTTCAGACTTACTCCTCACCTCTAAGATGGCTCCCAAACGTGCACACCACAACCACCTCCACCAAAAAAAGAAGAAAAGTAAAACCACCAAAAAAGGACGACTTCCACCTCGTCTGGCGAAACATTGGGACGTCTTCTCTGTCCTGACCAAATCCAATCCTCCCATGCGAAAACAACTCATTCAAACAGCCCCCAAAGAAATCATCGATACCGTGTGTGAATGTTGTTTGAACGTTTTGAAAGGAACGGTACCTTTGTCCAAGATACAGAAACAAAAATTAGGTAAACATCGGAACGTTCTTCGTCAAATGGTGAAAAAGAAAATACCTCTTCAACAAAAGAAAAAAATGTTGGTGCAACGAGGAGGATTTCTACCTATGCTGTTAGGACCGTTGTTAAAAATAGCGGGTCCTTTGTTAGGAACGATTGCTGGACCACTTTTAGGAGGTCTCATGCGATAACCAAAAAAAGAAGATAAAAAGGACCACCCTTCTCTTAAAAGACCACACCTTTTTGGTACCTTTGGATGAAATGGAAGGACGAAAACTGACTTTAGTACCTTACAAACGATGGATGGAATTTCATCGTTGGAACGAACAACGGATACCTCATTTACCACCCAATCCTAATCTCAACGAGATGTCCCAGTTACAACAAGAATTACAAACCCTGATGGAATGAAGCGATTTGTCAGAAACAGAAAAATCGCAACGGTACGGTCAACTTTTACAACGTCTACAACTCTTTCACCAAAAAGCTGTAGACGAAACAGCTCCACCCACTCTGAGAGATTTTAAGACGATGATGAAAAGCGAACCTAAAGTCACCACCACTAAAACAGACACCGGTACAGGGATAACCGTAAAAGAAGAAAAAGAAGAAGAACAAGAGTTACAAACTCCACCTCTTAAAAAGAAAAAGCTAGCCACACCAAGTTGGATGAAAAAGATGTTGTCTACCCCATTACCCTCAGAAAAGAAAAAGGAAGAAGTGAAGACAGAAGTCAAAACAGAACCGATGACCCCTGTTCAAACAACATCTTCTTTTACACCAGTGGCTCGTCGGACACGTAAACAATCCAAAAAGATACCCCACGAAGAAAAGAGCATTGGTACTTGGTTGACTTATTCTTGAGGAATCATGGAGAAACTGTTAGCTACCATTTATTACAATCCTGGCCATGCTGCTGGTTACGGAGGAGTTCAAAAATTATATCGAGCTGCCAAAAGTAAATTGAAAAGTGTACGTTTGCCAGAAGTACGACAATGGTTACAAGAACAATCGACGTACACGTTACACAAACCCATTCGACGCAAATTTTCTAGAAGTCCAACCCAAGTGGAAGGCATCGATCATCAATGGCAAGCCGATTTAGCCGACGTCTCTCATTTGGCAACCTACAATCGTGGTCACAAATATTTGTTTTGTGTCATCGACGTGTTTTCCAAATTTGCTTGGGTCGTACCTTTGACCTCTAAAAGCAGTACCGAATTGGTATGGGCCTTAAAATTGGTCTTGAAACAAAGTGGACGCCAACCTTTACGATGGCAAACTGACAAAGGCACCGAATTTCTAAACCAAGCTTTTCAAAAAGAATTGAAACAAAGACAAATTCATTTTTTTACTACCGAAAATCCTGAAACCAAAGCCAGTATCGTGGAACGTTTTCAAAGAACTTTGAAAGAACGCATGTGGAAATATTTTACACATCAACATACTCTCAAGTACATCGACGTGTTACCTCGTTTGGCCAAAGCGTACAATCAATCGTACCATCGTAGCATCGGATGTGCCCCCGAAGAGGTCAGCCCTGAAAACGAAGTGACCGTGTTTGATAAATTGTTTGGTACCTCAAAAAGGAAACCACCTCAGAAGAAGAAACCCTTGCTGGAGTTAAAGACGGGTGATTGGGTTCGCATCGGAAAAACCAAACGTACTTTTGACAAAGGTTATTTACCTAACTGGACCACCGAATTGTTTCGTGTCACTACCCCCGTGCGTGGACGTGATCCTCCCGTCTATAAATTGGAAGACATGCAGGGTGAAGTGCTCAAAGGAACATTTTACTTGCCTGAGTTACAACGAGTGACCAAAAAAGAAGACGACTTGTACGACATCGAAAGCATTCTCGAACAAAGAACACGTAAAGCAGGCAAACGTCGAGTAGAAGAAGTCAAAGTACGTTGGAAAGGATATCCTCCTTGTTTTGATTCTTGGATTGCTGCTTCTCAAGTCGTCGACTATAAAAAGAAAAAGAAGTAACCCAACAACATGCCATTCAACACAGCAACCACGACTTCAACGACTTCTTCACAGAGTTCTTCTCTTCAAGAATTACAAAAACAACCGCTCTGGGTGTGGTGCGGAGAACGTGTGCCTAAAAATCAAATCGTCTTTTTCTGCCAAATTTTTGTAGTGTATTGTGTCATCGGAGCAGCTATTGCTAATTTGAGTTTGCAACAAGGAGACAAACAATTGTGGACCATTTTACTTAGCAGTTGCATCGGTTATAATTTACCCAGTCCCTCTTTGAAATTTACGACGACGACGGACAACAGTCACCACCACGGGAGTACGAGCAACGCCAGTCCACCTTTTTCTTCCAGTCACCACAATACCAGTCCTCTTTTGAAACCCTTTGAACATCATTCTTCTGTCCACTTGAGTGACTCCTCGGACACCAGAACCACCTTAGAACTATGAATGACCAATTTTATTTAACGTTACCCAGTGACAGTTCCATGGATGTGTTTCCCAACAACAAATTATGTTGTTTCACGGCCAAATTACCTCAGGCCTTCCAATTGGATCACGACGCTCATTGGGAAGTGGCTTTGGTAGAAATCATTCATCCTACGCAAATCAAGAATGTGTCTGGAAATCAAACCATTTTTGACGTAGCAATCTATAACGAAAAAGTGCAAAAAGAGTTGGACGCTCATGATCCTGAAATTGGGAAAAAAATGAGTTCAAAAACTGACAATACTCCCTACTCGACCTATCGCATGAGAATTCCTGAAGGGTATTATTTTAGTGCTCAACATTTGGTGGAGACGATTGCGGCCGTCTTCGAAGCCCAATTTGGCAAAGCCTTGGAAAAAAAACCAAAAATGGGTAGAGATCAAATACCATCCTGTGGCACGCCGTTTCCTCTTGCAATTTTTGAAAGGGCATGAGGGAAAGCCATTCGACGAGAAAGAAGACAAACACTTACCCGCGCACGAAAGAAAATTCATGACCATCGGTTTTTCTGCTGGGTTGTTTGATATTTTGGGTGGAAATAAAAAGTATCATGGTGAACGAACAATCCACACCAACACAGATTTCGGAGAGGCTTTTCGCACCCCTATCGAATTGAACGTTGGACTGAATTTAATGTTTGTGTACTCCGATGTGGTGGAGTACAACGTGGTGGGCCACACAGCTGCTCCCTTACTGAGAGTCATTCCTTTCAAAGTGGATACTGCTGCTGGTGCGTACGAAGAAGGTGGAAACACGTTTCACGTTCACCGTGAATTTGTACATCCTCATTATCTTCCAGTCAGTAAATCGTATTTTGACAGTGTCAACATTAGTAGAAAAGGAGATTTGGGACAAGATGTGCCATTCATTGACAAAGGAAAAGTCACGGTGAAACTACATTTTCGAAAAAAACAAGTTCTCTAACGAATTGTAACTGACCCAAACAAAAATATGTATCCAGTGTACCAAGGGGTGGCTCGACAACGAGGACATGGTTTAGGAGATATGTTAAAATCGGCATTTCGGACGGTAGCTCCTATTTTGAAACCGATGGTGACTCGAGGATTTCATGCCTTAAAAGATGCCGCTTTGACACAAGGAAAAGAACTTTTGCAAAATGTCCTCATCGACAAACAAAATCCTAAAGAAACCTTTATGAGAGCAGGCAAAAATGTGTTGATGAACACTGGTAAAGATCTTTTAGGTCTCCGAGAGAATCCTATAAATTCACTTCACGCTTCAGACCCTAGCATTACTTCTTCCTCCACTTCACAGCAAGGACAAGGTAGAAATAGACGACGACATCGAAATCCCTTCAAAGTTCATAAAAAACACACGGCAGTTCAAAAAAGAATAAGAAAAGAAGAAGAACCGCCAGAGAATTAGACGTGTTTGATTATTAACTGTGAAAAAAAAAATGATGCACCGAGATTCTTGCGAATGTACCAAGTCAGAACTGGATATGTTTTCTATGCCTCCTACCATGATGACGATGCAAGAATCCCAATGGGTGGAATTTCATCCTGTATCGTCTTTGACGGAATCAGCTCCTATCGAATTTGAAATCAATGGACAAACCGAAGATTACATCGATCTGAATAACAGTTACTTGTACCTGAAACTTCAAGTACAAAAAAATGACAACAACCTTCCTGGGGAAGCTGCCCGATTGGCACCCGTCAATAATTTCATGCATTCCTTGTTCAGCGAAGTAGATTTGTACTTGAATAACAAACTGGTCAGCAGCAGTTTGGATACTTAACCTTACCGTGCGTACTTGGAAAATCTCTTGACGTACGGAAAAGAAGCCAAGAACACTCATCTGGATGCTTCGGTGGTCTGGAAACCTGACACCTCGGAAAAGTTCAACGACACAGAGCTGTCAGTACCGGCGAAGACTTCTGCTAATGATGGTGATCCTATAATTCCAGCAGTCCCTCACAATGTGGGATTTAACGACCGTCGAAAGAAAATCAGACGAAGTTTAGAACTGATGGATCGTTTGCATTTGGACATGTGGTTGCAAGACAAGTATTTGTTGAACGGAGTAGATGTACGCCTGAGACTGAATCGCAGTAGTGCCGCCTTCCATTTGATGGCTCATGCTAACGAGTGGAAAACCAAAATCCAAGAAGCCAAACTTTACGTGCGACGTGTAGAAGTCTTACCAAAAGTAGCCAACGACATCAGTCAAACCTTGAGCAGAACCACTGCTAAGTATCCTGTGCGACGAGTGGAAGTGAAAACCTTTACCATAGCCGCTGGACTCCGATCCAAAGTCGAAGATCACATCTTCCAAGGACAGCTCCCCAAACGTTTGCTGATTGGCATCGTCAGTAATGCAGCCCTCAACGGAGTCCACGATCAGAATCCGTTCGAGTTTAAACACTACAACGTCTCCAAGATAGAAGTCAGTCGAGATGGCAAGACCTTGTGTACCAGACCTTTTCAACCTAACTTTAGCGACGGCCATAAAAATTACTTGCGATCTTACCTGAGCCTGTTTGAAGCCACAGGACAGTTAGGTACCAACACCAGCCACGGCATTTCGTACGAGGATTATGCAGGAGGGTATGCCTTGTGGGGATTTGATTTCACTCCGGACCAAGGCAACGATGAAGGACATTTCCACCCTATAAAATCAGGCCCACTTCGTGTGGAACTTCAGGTTGCAGATCCTCTACCCGAGACAGTGAACGTCGTCTTGTATGCAGAATTTGATAATACTCTAGAGATCAACAGTTTGAGAGAAGTGATTCTAGACTATTAGAAGAAGAAAAAAAAGATGCAACACGTAGAAGAAGAACCTATGGAAATAGATGAGGGATTTTGTGAAGTTCAACAGTCACAAACTACCACAAATGATGATGATGACGAAGTCATTCATTCAGAACCTAAAACCGAGTTTACTGGATTTATTTCTCGATGGCCAGAACAAGAAAAACAGTTAGTCTCCTGTTATGCTCAGGAATTGAGTAAAATAATTAACAGTCTAGTCCGAGAACAATGTCATGGATGTCAAAACGATCATCCCAGTCAGATACAACACGACCAATGTATGATGATGACGGGCGAAGAACAATTGGACGAATATTTGGAAACGGCCTGGTCACAAATCTCAGATGAACACGTGTTGAAACAGTGGTATAAAGTCTTGCAGAATTCTTCTCTTCCTCCACTTACTCCTCTGGAGATCAGACGCATCGAAGGACTCATTCAACAGAGTGCAGAACCTATCCGACGTGAATATTCGTGGAATTACAAGACAGATCAATTCAAGTTTAAAGTCAGGTGTGAATTGGTGATCTATTATTTCCATTGAAGAAAAAAAAAAGAAGAAGAAAAAAATGGATACTAGAGAACTTTATTACCTATTGACTCGTAGTTCCTACACTTCTTCTTGGAATCCTGTGGTGTGTGCTAAAGATGAACTACCTCATCGTAAACCTAAAGATGTTCATGCCTATGTCATCAATACCGACGACAGTCATCTACCAGGAACCCATTGGGTAGCAGTGTACTTTCCCAACGATCACAATGGTGGAGGTGTGGAATATTTTGATTCTTATGGATTACCTCCTTTGGAAGACGACATCATTGACTTTATGAGAAGAAATGCCGTCTCGACTCGATTCAATAATGTTCGATTACAAGGATCGGATTCCATGGTGTGTGGACAATATTGTGTACATTTTCTTCATCAACGCAGTCTTGGATATTCCTTAGAACATTTACTGACTTGGTTTAATAGTGACTATGCTAGAAATGATGCTAAAGTACAACGATGGTTTTGTGAACATTTTGGTTATCTCTTGTCTTTAGCTCACAAGCGTAATGTCAATCAGAATGATGTCGATGTAGAAAGGTGGAGGTTTAGTTTACCACCCCAACGTTGTCAACCTTGTAAATATGTTCCTGTTTAAAATTTTATTGTTGAATTGTTAGTATTTTTATGTTAGAATGATTATTTTTGATTAAAAAAATGGTTATTGTTGAAAACAAAAATATGGTGTTGTGTGGTTTTTTATTGAATTTGAAAAATAATAATTATGTTCTCTCTCTCTTTCTATCAATCTAAAAAGTAACCTCTCTCTCTATCTATTATCTCACTGTCGATCTGAAACCCTACCATGTTTTCCATCGCGTCCGCGCGTTAAGCATATAAAGCGATGCGTTGGTCAGTGTAGTCATTCTCGTTGACTCGTCAAGATCTCAACAGATCAAGAAGATGGCAGCAACAAAGATTACAATATAAAAAAATGGATAGTGTGGTGCCTGTTTTGATATAAACAAAATTTAAAAAAGTAAAAGAAATGGTTGTGTAGTGTGTGTAAGTTTGTATTTGATATAAAAAAATTTAAAAAGTTAAAAAATGATTTGTCTGGTGTGTGTAAGTTTGAATTTGATATATAAAAAAAAATTAAAAAAGTAAAAAAAATGGATAGTGTGGTGTGTGTTTTGATATAAAAAAATTTTAAAAAATAAAAAAATGGATAGTGTGGTGTGTGTTTTGATATAAAAAAATTTAAAAAGTTAAAAAAATGGATAGTGTGGTGTGTGTTTTGATATAAAAAAAATTTAAAAAATAAAAAAATGGTTGTGTAGTGTGTGTAAGTTTGTATTTGATATAAAAAAATTAAAAAGTTAAAAAATGATTTGTGTGGTGTGTGTAAGTTTGAATTTGATATATAAACAAATTTTAAAAAAGTAAAAATAATGGATAGTGTGCTGTGTGTTTTGATATAAAAAAATTTTAAAAAATAAAAAAATGGATAGTGTGGTGTGTGTTTTGATATAAAAAAAATTTAAAAAGTAAAAAAATTGGTTGTGTAGTGTGTGTAAGTTTGTATTTGATATAAAAAAAATTAAAAAGTTAAAAAATGATTTGTGTGGTGTGTGTAAGTTTGAATTTGATATATAAAAAATTTTTAAAAAAGTTTTAAAAAATGGATCGTGTGGTGTGTGTTTTGATATAAAAAAATTTTAAAAAATAAAAAAATGGATGGTGTATATGTTGGATAGTATGTTGGCGTGATTTCATCCCTTTCTCATACCCTTTCGTCTGATAACAGGTTTTTGGGGTTTTTAGGCAGCACACAAGGCATTTGGGATAGTGTGTTAGGTTTGGGTTTGGGTTTTGGGTTTATTTGAGTTTGTATATAAAAAAATATAAAATAACAAAAAAAAAATTTAAAATGAGTTACGAAATTTTAGTACTATTTTTTGTCTCAGTCAATTTTTTCCATTTTTTTTCCGGATTATTTTCAGTCTCCGCTAACGTCCGGTACAATTTCGGAAGTTTAGTGTTACTTTTAGTCTCAGCCAATTTTTTAAAAAAAAATCTGGATTATTTTCAGTCTCCGCTAACGTCCGGTACGATTTCGGAATTTTAGTGTTACTTTTAGTCTAGGCCATTATAATCTAATGTTCCGGATTTTTTCTAGTCAACGCTAAAGTCCGTGACGGTTCCCAAAGTTTAATACAACATTTAGTCACGTCCATTTTAGTGTTATTATAAGTTAGTTCCCTTGATAAAAGCTATTTATAACATAGGTACAATATATGCAAATTTACTGACACCTCCAACATGATCTGAGGTATAGGTAATGCTTTATATATAACTCTAGGCTATATAGATATAGCCACTAGGCAGAAGGTCACTACACACGGCGTGTTGGATAGTGTAGTGTGGGGTGTTTGGATAGTAGATGACGTTGTATTCGTCACTACACACGGCGTGTTGATGGTATAGTGTGGGGTGTTTGGATGGTAGATAACGTTGTATTCGTCTCTACACACGGCGTGTTAAATTTCCGTTGGTACCCCAAGTGCCACCCCTTATGTTAACTTCCCGTAGATACCTATAGTGCCCCCCGCCATGTTAAATTCTCGTACGCTACCTTTGGGGACTCTACAGGGACATAATGTTAAGTCCCATTGACCCCATAGCGCCCCCGCTTGACCCAAAGATTTATAGGGTCAACACTTTCCCATGTTAAATTCCCCTAGACCCTATAAATCTTTGACCCTGTTTAACATAGGAGACCCCCTAGACCCCCAGTACTCCCCGCTAAAAACTGGGTGAGGGGTGTTTTTGATAGTAGAGGACGCTGTCTTCGTCACTACATACGGACGCTATGATAAATTCCCGTAGAGGGCCATAGTGCCACCCTTGGGGCTATAAATCTTGGCACTTTTGAGGCCATAGTGCCACCTTTGAGGCCATAGAGGCCCAGCCACGTTAAACTCCCGTAGAGGGCCATAGTGCCACCCATGGGGCTCAGTACCCACCACATACTACTCAGGCGGCTTAACCTCTCGTTTAAATATTTATAGGTCTCGAGTCCAACTAAGAAACAGGTGAAGTGTTATGTATGCATTTTGCATGCTTTATATGAACATGCACGCAAGATGCATCATCCCTTGTAAATAAAGACCCAATGAATAATACAATCAAAAGTTCAGTCTAATTAAACTCGGGATCTGCTTATAATAAGTAGAGTTGGCAGACACCAATAAAGGAGTATATACGAGTTTGGCTGGCCACGATTGGTTGATAATGAAAGTAAAATTGTAGCGAAAAGAATCTTTTGAGAGTTTTTCCTAGTTGTAACTGAAAAAATAGAGACCATGTTTTACTGATGGAATTTCAATCCTTTTACAGACCTGAGTTCGGAAAACTCATCTCTGTAATTAGCACTTGACTCTTTGGTGCGGAATTGAAAGCACATGTTTCAAACACATGTAGATCCAGAAAATGCCGTGGCTCATATTGTTTTCTCTACAGAGAAGCTTTCATGAAGGATATGTCTATACTGATAAATATAGATTTGATCATGAGCATTCAGAAATGTAAAGTTATTGAATTTTAAATATCATTGTGTTTGCATAGGTTTACTATGGGAGCTGAATTAGTATCGTGAGTCCTAAAGGTTTATATTCTGTCGACCTTTGGAATTCCCGGTCCTTTTATTTAAAATGACCTGTTATATAAAACGTTGCATTTCGTGTTAGAGGTGTTATCGTTAGAAACGATGTGTTGTGAATGAAGTTTTTCGCTTACATAAATGTGAAAGCTGTAGTTTGATTGGTGAATCGATAGGTCAACAGAACATGACCTCGTATCGGTGTCTATCAAATCTCCACTATGTCGGAGACATCTATTTTAATCAGATTGCTGAAAAGGTTAAATTGTTAGGCCACCACTTTGATAAGCTAACTTGTTCGGCCTACGCCTTTAGAGATTAGCTGCTGACTGATAGACAACCACAACTGTTTCTACAAATGAAGGGGTGCTTTTTCTTCTTGACTGACTCAACGGATGAAAAATAAAGATCACTGAGTTCAACGCCCAAAACAACTTCTTAGAAAATGATAATCTTTCTTTCTTATACACGTTTGAATATTTGTCAGTTATAAAGCTGTATTTGATTATTATGTCACTTTCTGTGTTATTTATTTGCATGAGGCACCTTGATCTTTGATGCTGTAATGAAAAACAACTCTAGCCTTTTTAAGAAATAAATTGTCCATATTGTTTTTCAAAAATATATTACCGTATATACTCGCATATCATCCAATACCAACTGCAAACTGCATAGACCCATATCTGCCGTCGCATAATGCGCCGGCAGATCTGGGTCTATGCAGTTTATAAGGACTAATCAGTAGAACAAACAACAAAGACCCTGATCTACCGGCGCATTATGCGACGGCAGATCAGGGTCTATGTTGTTTGCATTTGGACCCGCTTTATACGCGAGTATGACGGTACTACAGTGCTTTGCTTATCTTGATACAACTCTCTATCTCTGACTTGAAATGGAACACTGGTAGGGCATGATATGTAGAACCAGCGATTTCCTAGATATTTTCTATTTTTGGAATATACTATTATCAGTTTCACTCATCTCTTGTCTAATAAGTGACATCAAGTCGGCTTCCTATCAGTCCTAAAGAATGTTTATATACGGATGTAGAAAGTATGGTGACAAAAGTACGGCCACATCTGTGAAAAAGCAGCAGTAAATACTCGTTACAGCTATATACTATATTGTTCTTCTTGCAGATAAGTTTAATAATCTTTTGAATTAAAATATATTTCCATGTACCATGTACATCACAATATAGTTTTTGTTGTCTGACTCAGTGAGGACACATCCCAATATTACAGTATTTTTGGGGGCCCCGGGTGGCCGAGTGGTCTAAGGCGCTCGCATTTACAGATCACTCACACATCTCACCTCTATCTACCTGGGTTCGAGTCTCGGGCTCGGCTAACGTGGGTATGTGAGAAAGCTTGTCAGTAGCTTCCCATGGGTCAGTGGTTCTTCCCGGGGTTTTCCCGGATTCTTCCTCAACCAAATATACTGGCCGCCATGTATAGCCTTTCATGTGCTGAAAAATGGCGTTAAACCCACAACAACAACAGTATTTTTGGACTTGTATTACCTAATATTTACCTGAATGTTGATATATACAGTTGTTAAAGTGTTGCGTTTAGTAAAGATACTGACAATGTTACAGTCACGGCTGTCAACACAAAGTAGTTGTTCATCTGTTCGCTTCCACGTGGGGAGGACAGCGTTGATTCCTGAGTGCGAACGCATTAACAGCGAGATCTTTGGAAAATATGTATATAGTTGCTTCAGATATAAAATGATTCATAAAGCTGGTTCTGAGATTACCTCCTGAGCATCAGTGTAACAAAAACATGCTTGCAGGTAAGGCATATTTTGACCACTGACGTGGTAGAATGCAGGCCTACACATGTATTATTTTGCAGAAACTTTAATTAATGCTTCAAAATACATTTTTCTTCTGCTGACTGCATCTTAACATAGCTTTCATAACCAACTTGTATTTATCGACGCTTGCTAGTTGAAACCTGTGATTTACTGGATTACAACGCTTTTTCGGGAGGTAACGTTTTCTCTAGTTCACTGAACTCTAGTCTTGCGATAGGGGATCAAACATAACCTGTTTTGGGTTCAGAAGCGTCTGTTTGGAGCAGGTGTTTCTCAAATGCTGAAAGTTGGATAATTTCATCTGTCTTCACACAGGAGCAACAATTAAGTTGTTTGCCGTTTCATATAAGGAAACAATATGGACGAGAGTGTGCAAAAGTAACAACTCAGTCTTTGAAACTCATGGTCAGATAGACTCCATATAAAGGTCAGGCTAGTGTTTGGCTACGAGCTTACTTAAGTTACCGTTATACTCGCGTATAAGTCGATACCAAGTGCAAACTGCATAGACCCAGATCTGCCGTCGCATAATTCGCCGGCAGATCTGGGTCTATGCAGTTTGTAAGGACTAATAAGTAGAACAAACAACATAGACTCTGATCTGCCGGCGCATTATGTGACGGCAGATCAGGGTGTATGTTGTTTGCAACTTGGATCAACATTATACGGTACTATATACGGTATGCCATTTAAATAAATGGTCTCCTTTGGCTATGACTAACAATTATTGTCGATTTAATATCAAATTCTTAGATAATCATTTTTTCATCCTTCAGAGATGATAAGGCCACTGCTCAGTAATTACAATGACACTTCAATAACTCGGTCTCTCTGTAACCTGATTTCTTTTTTTTCTGCAGGCTGGTCCCAATTAGCACCTTCTGATATTAATGAAACCTCTTTATGCTGGCCACCTTTATGAAAGGGCTCACTTTTGGTCCAAATACATAATTAATGCGAAGACTCTGACAAAAGAGGTATCGATGCTATACTTGCTGTCATATGTCGATGAATTTATCTAGCTGTTTGAAGCATTATGTCGATCAATTTACGTATCTGTCTTAAGCATTATGTCGATCAATTTATTTAGCTGTCTTAAGCAGTATGTCGATCAATTTATCTAGCTGTCTTAAGCATTAAGGCAAATATAAAGATATACTACTATAGTAGCTTTTATGAAATTTCCGAATGTTTCTGTTATAAAATTTACACTTTCCCACAAACAAAGAATTGCCGGGACACATCCATGTTTTAAACGCTGCACTTTATTGTCTTTGTTCCCATCATATCACTATCTTTTAGTACAAACAAAAATGCATACATAACACAAAAACCATATTTATTGCATACGCCTCTACTAGTTATCAAAACTTACGTAGCTGATTGAATTTAGGCCGATGTAAACAACGCCATCTACTATAACGTTACGAGGTAAGAACTTATTACATCGATAAATAGATAAAGTTGAGCTAAAATGCCTCCCCCCCCCCCCCAACAAAAAAAATAATCTCGAAAGCTCAAATTTTACTTTGTACACAAATTCAAACGTCGTAAAGGAGGCTTTTTTTATGTCATACGCTAATTTCGAAAACGGCATTCACTGTATTTAACAGAAAACTGTTGGTAAATGTGATGTCTTTTCAACCAAAAACATGTACAATTTCTATTGTAACACTAGTGAATACCTATCACTGCAAGCCTTGGTTCATAGTTCTGTCTATGACCCTTTTTTAACGTTGGAGCCAACCTATCGACTCAAATTAAAACTTCGCGTTATATGTAAGTTTTACATTTACATTCAGAAGGGAGACGTAAATCATATCTCGACTTAATAATATGTCTTGAGTCAAAGAAGAGGAGATATTTTGTCAGGACTCCTTGACTACACTGCTTATTGTATAACCACTGAAAAAAATAACATGCATGTATAATTAGGGGAATAAAGGGGTAATAGCACTAAGATAAGAACACTACTTTAACATTATGCCTCAAAGGAATGCAAGAATACGTCAAAATAGCTGAAGAGATCTAAAACATTGATGTGTAAGAGAGGGAAGAAGGAAATTATACAGCTGCTTAATGCCTTATAATCCCCAACGTGGAAAATCATTCAGTTCCGTTAATTATTATTAGTGTTAATTCTCTTTTTCTTATAGATTATATGATATCATTCCTGTTTTTGATTTAATAATGGAAAAGACTTCTTGAATAACATTTCTGGACAAGAAAAAGTATCATGTAAGCTAATTTCACGTGTATATATATATATATATATATATATATATATATATATATATATATATATATATATATATATACATATATATATATATATATACAGGCTTTAAGGTACCTATGAAAATATTGTACGTATTTTCCTCATGGTTACGTCGTCATTGCACCATAATTCGGAACAATCGTTCTGCTGATTACAGAATAAAAATCATTACCTCTGATATTATTTGTTTTCTTAAGGCAGCATAGGCGAGACGAAAACTGACAATGAGTTTGTGAAAATGGGTTGCTAATCTATACACCCTTCAAATCCACTAAATTCCTTGAGTCTTCTTTGAAAACCGAATCTCTACAATCGTGTGGACTTTGCCTTTTTGTTTTGCTCGTGACTTATATAGCTTTTCAAATTAATATAAGCCGGCAAGAAATTCGACCGTTTATGTGCAAGCGTGTATAGTTTGAATTAATATATAATTTTTTACACGTTTATTCATTATGCTAGAACGTAGAACTGTGATTTTTTTAATCCAAATATTGTATTACAGTAGCGCAATGTGGCTATGTGTGTTAAATATGCGTTTTCAATACCAGAATACGATGTATCAAACTCTCCTTCAAAATGGAAGCATACAAAAATGTTATCTCAGCATTTATGTAATTCATATGTTTAGACTTTATTTTTTTATTTCTTCACGAACATAATGCTCCGAAGTTGAAATTTTCATAGCCAACTGAATTGCAGTACATGAGTCTTTAACAGACACGCTTATCTCTGTCAAGAATAATTCATTGATCCAGTTAGAATAAAAGATCCATTATGGACATCTTGTCAATCCACTTGAATGACGTAGAAATATGCTCGCTGGAGCTTCACCTACCAGATTCACCTACAAATACTCAATGAAATTTAACCATGCCATATCAGCCTGTGGAAGCTGTGGAACATTTCAAGGTTGAAAGCGTGACCAGAAAATCATAAAACTTTGAATGTGTGTGAGCGTGAGTTTCATTGTCATCCAATCGAAAATCGTAAAGTTATTGCGATTGTTTGAGAGCAAATCTCAAGCTCAAAGTCAAGCTGCACGTGAAGAACTGTATGATTTCCAGGCCTGTTTTGGACTAGCATCATATGTACACAAACACGTGAAGTACTATGATCTCCAGGCCTGTTTTGAACTAGCATCATAGGTACACAGACAAGTGAAGAATTGTATGATCTCCAGGCCTGTTTTGAACTAGCATCATAGGTACACAGACAAGTGAAGAATTGTATGATCTCCAGGCCTGTTTGAACTAGCATCATAGGTACACAAACACGTGAAGAATTGTATGATCTCCAAGCCTGTTTTGAACTAGCATCATAGGTACATAGACACGTGAAGAACTATGATCTCCAGGCCTGTTTTGAACTAGCATCATAGGTACACAGACAAGTGAAGAATTGTATGATCTCGAAGCCTGTTTTGAACTAGCATCATAGGTACACAGACACGTGAAGAACTATGATCTCCAGGCCTGTTTTGAACTAGCATCATAGGTACACAGACACGTGAAGAATTTTATGATCTCCAGGCCTGTTTTGAAATAGCATCATAGGTACACAGACACGTGAAGAATTGTATGATCTCCAGGCCTGTTTTGAACTAGCATCATAGGTACACAGACACGTGAAGAATTGTATGATCTCCAGGCCTGTTTTGAAATAGCATCATAGGTACACAAACACGTGAAGAATTGTATGATCTCCAGGCCTGTTTTGAACTAGCATCATAGGTACACAGACAAGTGAAGAATTGTATGATCTCCAAGCCTGTTTTGAACTAGCATCATAGGTACACAGACACGTGAAGAATTGTATGATCTCCAGGCCTGTTTTGAACTAGCATCATAGGTACACAGACACGTGAAGAATTGTATGATCTCCAAGCCTGTTTTGAACTAGCATCATAGGTACACAGACACGTGAAGAATTGTATGATCTCCAGGCCTGTTTTGAACTAGCATCATAGGTACACAGACAAGTGAAGAATTGTATGATTTCCAAGCCTGTTTTGAAATAGCATCATAGGTACACAGACACGTGAAGAACTATGATCTCCAGGCCTGTTTTGGACTAGCATCATAGATACACAGACACGTGAAGAACTATGATCTCCAGGCCTGTTTTGGACTAGCATCATAGATACACAGACACGTGAAGAACTATGATCTCCAGACCTGTTTTGGACTAGCATCATAGATACACAGACACGTGAAGAACTATGATCTCCAGACCTGTTTTGAACTAGCATCATAGATACACAGACACGTGAAGAACTATGATCTCCAGGCCTGTTTTGAACTAGCATCATAGATACACAGACACGTGAAGAACTATGATCTCCAGGCCTGTTTTGAACTAGCATCATAGGCACATACAGTTTTTAACTTAACAATTCAGAGATAATTTTGGACGTTTATCACAAACACAATTATCTTTTCTGTCCTCGTACTTAGCACAGTGTAAAATACTTTTCGAATCAGGTCAGAATTACCCCCAAATCGTAAAAAGACCTGATTAATAATAATAATAATAATAATAATAATAATAATAATAATAGTAATAATAATAATATTAATAATAATATTAATAATAATCATAATAATGTATTATTATTATTATTATTATTATTATTATTATTGAACACATTTCTCATATGGGAATCTGCTATATGGATCTCACAGGAAAATTGAAGAAAGACATATTTAAAGAAATACAAGCGACACGCATCACGAACCGATACAGCATATATAAATATGTTGTCACATACTTTCTGTAAGAGGCGCGGTAGTTCAGTGGTTAGCTTACTGGACTCATACACAGGAACAAAGGGATCGATTCCCAAACTAGTCCAGTTCTGCTGCTGTGTTGTACCCTGAGGCAAGACCCTTTGCTCTCATTGCTCAACAAAAATAGATCAAAGCCACCAGTCTAAACACCTTACAGCTAGCTCAGCCCAACCAGAAATGGTGTTGTCCGTCTCTAATGCTCATCAATCATACACTGTATAGACTTTCTAAAACTTCCATTTTTACACGCAAACACGCACGCACATACACAAAGACTAAAAACTTTGGAGAATGTTTAGAAAGAATATACTTGTATCACTGACTATTAAAGAAATGTCCTCTTTTCGAATAAATCGACCTTATTGTTCAGAACTTGTATTTATTTACAGATTTTCAATGATCTGGTTTGTGATAATTATTACATTTAATGAGGGTTAAAACTAAGTTATAAATTATAACTCAGAGAGAAACATTTTTTAAAAAAGGAGAACATATGCAACAAACTGTGTTGAAATGGACACACATAGAGCCAACTTTTGCGCCCCCCCCCCCCCCCCGCTCCAAAAATAAATTCGGTCATGATCTGATAACTTTTTCATGATGCGAGGTCTTAAGCATAAGCGATCGGTTATAGTCAAAACCTTTCTGAATCGTAAATCTTATATTATACTTGATCTATCCGATAAGCCGAAGGATCTTGGCAGTTACAGTGAAATAAGTAATAGTTTCTAAATAGAGCCGATGTGTGCAGTAGTAACTTAACTAGGTAAAGGGTGGGGCTCCTGATAAAAAAAAAAAAATCACATAACATCTTGTATGGCTTCGTCAAGATATGTCTGCCGGTGTATTTTTATCCGCAAGCAAGGTTCGTTTGTGGTATTAGAAACGAAAACAAACAAGAACAACAAAAAAAAAAAAACACACACACACAAACAAAAACTATATATATAAAAAAAACGCCTCAGTAAAGATAAGCAAACATTTCAAAGTTATCTGCAATATAATAGACTGAGAGTTGTAAGTAGGTTAAGTGGCATTCACTACTTCACACCCTATCATAGGGATCGTGTGCGGATCTAGAATGTTTCGCCACCTCCTATTACTGACTTTACCTATGAGAACATTATTTGTAACAGCATGAGGGTAGCCATGTTATGAAGAATGCCGGGAAACAACGGAGATTTTACAAATATATGTCATGTTATAGGTTACTAGGGACCCACATCGAGATGCGGAAGTCCTATTATAATCACCTTTTCCGTTTGTTTGTCAGTCCGTCTGTCCGTCCGTTCACACTTCTTTTAACCAGCATAGCTCAACATATTCTGATGCAAGTTGCTGTGTGCCTTCTCTCGTAGTCCTAGATGTGCCTCTTATGCATTTTGTCCCGTCAGCTCCATTATTTGATAGAGTTATGGCCCTTGACAATTAACTTCACATCTTCCCATGTGATGTTGCTTGTAGCAATGCTAGCTCTACAACCCGTATACATACTTGGATGTCATTTGGTAAATGAATTGCCTATTACATGTAGACGTGCCTTTAAATGTTTCGTCATGTCAGGTCCAACTCTTACGGAGTTATTGTCCTTCTTCCAATAATATTACATCTCCACTATAACAGGTGTTTGTAATCTGCATATCTCAGAAACCATTCAACATTACCAGCATAGCTTTGCAACTGTTAACATATAACTGGATTCCATTTCGTATGTGAATTACTTATTACATGTAGATGTGCCTTTTAAAGGTTTCGTCTTTGCAGATCCAATATTTACGGAGTTATTGTCCTTTTTTTGATCAATATTATATCTCCACGACAGCAGAGGCTTGTAATCTGCATAGCTTAAGTCAACATTAGTAGCATAGCTCTGCAACTTTAAACAATAAATTGGATATCATTTGGTAGTTTAAGTGCCTATTATATGTAGATGTGCCTTTTGAAAGGCTTCGTCTGTTCGTACCCAACTGTTTGCAGTTATTGCCCTTTTCCCAATAATATTAAATCTCCACAACAGCAGATCTTTGTAACCAGCATATCTCAAGAACCACTGAGCAAATTGTGATGCAGTTTGGTGTATATATTGTCTCAAGAAATATATGCGCCTTTTATGGGTTTTGTCTCGTCAACACCATTTTGGATAGAGTTATGGCCCTTGACAGTTAACTTCATATCTTCAAATGTGATGTTGCTTTGAACCGACATAGTTCAAGAACCATTAAACATATTCTTATGCAATTTGGTATGAACGTTGTCTCGTTGACTTTCATGTACTGTACATGGGTTTAGTCTCGTTTAGAAGAGTTATGGCCTCTATATTGATGAGACCTTGAGTGAGTTGGCTTTCCAGCATTGCACGTCATCATTTATATGAGTTATGGACCCTGAATGCTCATTTTCACCAAACGTTTGGTTTTCCAACAGAAGTTCTTATGTTTAAGGCCTTGCCGAGGAAATTGTTGATTGCCGGGCCCTTTTGCGATGCACCTACTGTTACTAGCTCTAGTCTTATACTGCAATTATCGTACCAAAAAAAAAAAAAAATTTATAAACAAAAAAAAAAAAAAGCCATTGCAAATATATTTCCATTCCATGACAAGCTTTGAATGGTATCGTACCACATTAAATCCAGTTATTACGAACAAGATGATATTCCGAAAACAGAGTGCATCAAATGGAATTCCAGTAAGGATTTACAGAACGAAATATTGAAAGCAGAAACAAATCACGAAAAGAGAATTACCTTTATTTAAAACACAGGAAACTGACAGAGAAAGGATAAGTCGACCTAGTAAAAAGATAAAAAAATTGCTACGTATAGGTAGAAATGCATCATTTTATACAGCACTCTATTATCTTGAGATTCTTATTAATTTTACAAAAAGGTAAGCTCCTGCACTCGCTATATTATAATCCTTCATGGAGTAGTGTCTCCCTAATGTAACAGTAGAACATAATGTAGAGTTATCGAAATCTAATGTAATATGTACAGTATATACTTTCTTATAAGCAGAGTCCAACTGCAAACTGCAAAGACCCAGATCTGCCGTCGCATAATGCGCGGGCAGATCTGGTTCTCTGCAGTTTGTTAAGAGTATTCAGTGGAACAAAAAACATAGACCCTTATCAGCCGGCAAATTTATCGTTATATCATACTTTTATTATCAAGCCCACAATTGTGGGAATCAATAGATGGCAGTAATTTTTCTGGCGGTGTTGGCGTTGACACCTTGTTCAAATTTTCATTTGCGATATTTTCTAAACCCCTTGATAGATTCTCATCACACTAGGCCACAGGTAGCTACTTATTTTATGAGCTACGAACCAGTCTGTGTTTGGAGGTATATTAAATACCGTATTTAAAAGACTGAAAGGTCGCTGATTGGCTGGGAAAAAAAATTGCCGGAACAAATAAATGTAATTTTTCAGAAGAAGGCTGCGTATGGGTAAAGTGTACGCATTAGTAGGCATGAACCGAAAATCATTATTATTTTATCGCTGTCTCCACACGGGTACTATTGGATGTAAACGGGGAGATCTCACCAAGCTGGATTTTCACGGTAGACACCAAAAAGAGAATTTTTATCAAAATGGAGGCGCGCAACATATTATTTTTATCATTTTAAAAGTTTCTTCTTTGATAGATCATTCATAAAATGTAAGCGTGATTTGCCGATCTTACCAAGAAAGTATAGTATAGTCCAAATATTAACGTTAGGGTCTATGGAAATTTAATTAGTTGTCTGTGCCCACTTGGCATGAATCAGTATGAAGCTTAGACAATTCATTTTATGACACTTTGACTTTGGGATCAATGGCACAGTCATACAAAATATGCGTTAAAGTTTTCTTTACATTTTTTAAATTTTGCTTATATTTCGTAAAACTCTTGATAGATTTTGTTCATATTTGTAATGAGTCGTGATGAAACTAAAACAGTTCCAGGCCAGGCGTGGTTATCTACTTTGGTTTGTCCTTTGAAAGAGCCCTTAGCTCCCATTTCCTCGGCATGACATAGCCAATAATGTGCTCAAAGTGCTGTTTAATCCAACCATCATTATTCTGTGATACGCTCACTTGCCCATTTGACCTTGGGGGTCAAGGTGATAGTGATAAAAATGTGCGTTATGGTTTAGATTAACGTTTTTTTTCTTCTTAAATATTATTATTTGATTATATTTCCTAACCCCTTCATGGGTTTTGTTCATTCTGCGACATGCTCACTTCCCCCCTTGTCCTGGGAGTCAAGGTCACATTCACAGAAAACTTGTGTTAAGGTTTTAATTAAAGCTCTTTCATTTGCTTATATTTCCTAAACCCCCTTGATGGCTTTTGTTCATACTTGGGACGAATCATTATGAAGCTAAGATAATTCATTATGCGACACATTCGCTTGCTTCTTTGGTCTTGGGGTCAAGGTCACGGTCAAAGAACATCTGCATTAAGGTTGTGCCTAAAGTTTGTTTATTTGCTCATATTCCTTAACCACTTAATGGGTTTTGTTCTTACTTTTCACAAATCATTAGGACGCTAAAAGAATTAATTCTGCAACATGACCGTTGCCCTCTGACCTTGGGGTCAATGCCACAGTCACAGAAAATGTACGTTAAGGTTTTTGGTTAAAGGTTTTTCGCTTGTTTGTATTTCCTAAACCCTTTCATGGGGTTTCTTCATACTTTGGATGAATCGTTATGAAATTAAGACAATTCATCCTGAAACATGCACACGCAACCCTTTAGCCTTGGGGTCAAGCTCACTCATTTTATAGCAAGCTTCGATCGTAAGCTCCACGTGCAGGGGCTGTACACTTTTCCATCCATGAGCACTGAAGTTAAATATAAATATATTTCGACTTAAAAAAAAGATATTAAACCAAAGTAATAAAGTATCATTTCAGTTAACATAGATTCATATTTGTATTGCCCGATCCATATTCTGGTGCCAAGGTTGGGGTGTCTTGTATTCACTGTTTACAAACTTGAAGTTCTCAACAACTGTGTATAAAAAGACATGTAATTTAGACAGCATGAAAACTTTAAAAATAGCAAGTAAGTATGCATCAATTACATAAATTTCACGTCCATACCTCTGAAGCTTTCAGCAGATAAAGAGGGGAAGGAGAGGAAGAGAAAGAGAACATGATGGTATGGTATATACATTTCTATATTGTTAATCATGTTAATTAATCAAAAAATATATAATACAAAAATTAGTAACTATTATCATGATCAGATCACTAAATATATGCATTCCCACATACATACATACATACATACATACATACATATATACATACATTGCACATACACTCAAACGCACAAACATACATATATACATACACACATGCATCCCCAAACTGTCCTACACAGTCACCTGCGAGAAAAGTGGCCATTAAAAGCAAGTGATTACTCAAAAGGAGTAAACTTGTCTATTAATTGTTTCAGGGAATATATATATATATATATATATATATATATATATATATATATATATATATATATATATATATATATATATATATATAATGAATGTGTAAGACAGGTGGTTGCTTAACAAAGGTGACCTTTTAGGGCAGGTTTGACTATATATCCATGCATAAGTATATTCTTAATGACATTTAAAAGAGTCTTGTGTATACATGTCATTTGGTGTCAAAACTATCCCATTCACTACTTATATACGCAGAATACCTTTCACACATAAAGTTTAGCTTCATTTTTATTTTCTTAAAGTGAACCATATTTGGTGATTTACAAGTAAATCTGCGTAAGTAAATGTATAGTTTCAATGCAAGATAAATACATTGATCACGTCATCAACTTGTCTCCTATTTACAATACCGAGAAGAAATGTTTCTTTGAAGTTCAAAAAAATCATGGAGATGTTTGCACTCATTCTTTAGCCATTCAGTAAAATTATTAGGGATTAAGTTTGCTTTTTGGCAGTCCCAAAATAAAGGAAAATCAGTTTCTACATAATTATTACAGAAAGAACACAAATTGTTTGTCATTCTACCAATTTTACTACAAAAAAAATATATATATTTGTTGGTAGAATTGTATGCAAAATTTTAGTTTGAAACCACCTAAGTTTAGGACGCTAAGTCGTCTTGTGTGGCAGGGAAATATAATTATTCCACGAGTTCTAATTAGTTAATTCCACATTCCGTTTTCTTGTTGAAGACGGTTCGTTATTGTTATAAATTATTTTTATGCAATCTATTACAGTTTTTTGTATACCCTAAAATAAGTACAAAAGATGTGTGTACAGATGGGTATTGATAATAAGTACAAAAGATGTGTGTACAGATGGGTATTGATAATAAGTACAAAAGATGTGTGCACAGATGGGTATTGATAATAAGTACAAAAGATGTGTGCACAGATGGGTATTGATAATAAGTACAAAAGATGTGTGTACAGATGGGTATTGATAATAAGTACAAAAGATGTGTGTACAGATGGGTATTGATAATAAGTACAAAAGATGTGTGCACAGATGGGTATTGATAATAAGTACAAAAGATGTGTGCACAGATGGGTTTTGATAATAAGTACAAAAGATGTGTGCACAGATGGGTTTTGATAATAAGTACAAAAGATGTATGCACAGATGGGTTTTGATAATAAGTACAAAAGATCTGTGCACAGATGGGTTTTGATAATAAGTACAAAAGATCTGTGCACAGATGGGTTTTGATAATAAGTACAAAAGATCTGTGCACAGATGGGTATTGATAACAAGTACAAAAGATGTGTGCAAAGATGAGTTTTGATAATAAGAAAAAAATATGTGTGCACAGATGGGTATTGATAATAAGTACAAAAGATGTGTGCACAGATGGGTTTTGATAATAAGTACAAAAGATGTGTGCACAGATGGGTTTTGATAATAAGTACAAAAGATGTGTGCACAGATGGGTATTGATAATAAGTACAAAAGATGTGTGCACATGGGTTTTGATAATAAGTACAAAAGATGTGTGCACAGATGGGTTTTGATAATAAGTACAAAAGATGTGTGCACAGATGGGTTTTGATAATAAGTACAAAAGATGTGTGCACAGATGGGTTTTGATAATAAGTACAAAAGATGTGTGCACAGATGGGTATTGATAACAAGTACAAAAGATGTGTGCACAGATGGGTATTGATAATAAGTACAAAAGATGTGTGCACAGATGGGTTTTGATAATAAGTACAAAAGATGTGTGCACAGATGGGTTTTGATAATAAGTACAACAGATGTGTGCACAGATGGGTTTTGATAATAAGTACAAAAGATATGTGCACAGATGGGTTTTGATAATAAGTACAAAAGATGTGTGCACAGATGGGTTTTGATAATACGTACAAAAGATGTGTGTACAGATGGGTTTTGATAATAAGTACAAAAGATGTGTGTACAGATGGGTATTGATAATAAGTACAAAAGATGTGTGTACAGATGGGTATTGAACACATGAGTTAGTGTTTAAATCCAATTTATTACATCAGCTTTTTTTAATAGCATTTAGCAGTCCCCAAAAGTCTAAAAGTTTGTATGAAGTCCAAATTTATTGACAAAGCTTTCCAATTTAATGCACGAACCATCTTCATTTACAACGTCATTGGAGTATACAATTCCTTTTTCAACCGCAAGAAGTTCCAAATATAATATTGGGATTCATACATAATTGTGTTCGTAGCAATTCCTCTTAACTTTGTGTTGAAAATTTATTATATAGTTTAATATATGCTGAAAAAAAACCAACAACAACAACAAAAAAGTAACAACATCTATCCAAAATTTATTTTGGCCTAAATGACTTTCTTTAAGAAAATTTATTCCAAACATAAATATTTGTCTACATGTGAAGTAAAAGCAGCTAAAATATTGCTCCATTTTTGCTCAGAAGCAATTATTCTTATAATCCAACTTATCCAAGATAACTTCATGGTAATCTTTAATATTTGCTTTTATTTTAATTTAATTTCTTGCTCCAACCCAAACAAACTTATAAGAAAGATAATCTAGCTCCTTAAGTCCACTATGAAGAGGATTCGGTAAACTTATAATAATAAATGAGTCAGTTTTGACAGTGCCAGACTTTTAATAACTGTATTTTTACCAAATGATGTGAGTAGTCTTTTTGACCATTTCAAAATAAGATTTCAAACTTCCCTAACTTTAATATCGCAATTTAATTTAACCATTTTATTTAAGTCTGTAGAAAAATATATGCCTATGTAAATAAATATAGATGAATCCCAGTCTAAATTATATTCGGTATAACGGGCAATGTAAGTGAGTAAATGTTTTTTCAAAATCAATTAAGAGAAGAAGTCAAATTATATTATTTTTCTATGTATAAAGCATGTGATCGTAAAAAAAATGGATGTTTTCTTCTATGTATTACATGCCCAGTTAATCTTACATGCTTGATCTGGCGTTCGATACAGCTGCTCAGTCCATACTTGCGTATCACAAAACCAGATTGGAACTACTTAGGTGTCTTCTTTGACGTCGGCGCGTAGATATTTTTAGCAGCCGTGAATCGAACTTTTATAAATCCCAATTCGTTTTGAATTTCATTCACACATTAAAGCTCAAAATATTGTTAAAGCATAAAAGAGGGGGTATGTAATAAATACAAACCCGTATTCATATTTTGTTCTAAGTCGGGGGAAAGAACTCGCTTAATATGACTTATGGATACGTATCGGCCTGACGGCGTCGACGTATCCCTACGCAGTATCAAACTCGTTCTTTCCGCTGACTCGGAACAAAAGGCGCATGCAGTTTTGTGTATGTATCATCTCTTAATAGAACCAGTTTCAACATTAATTATCGTGAGAAGAGTTTGTTTTAGTCAATTTGCAATACATGCGAATGAAATTGTATTGGATACATTCAATAAATAAATCGGTCTCCAATTCCTCAAATATTGTTTAGGTATATCACCTTTTGGAAGACTAGTTGCAACACCTTCTTTTTTAGTGGATGACAATTCACATGAGTTATGTGAATAATTAATTGCTTTGACAAAATAACGTCCAATATATTTCAAAAAAAAATTTGAAAAATTCTCCATGAATACATCAGATCAGTGGCGGTGCGAGAGTTTGATGCGCCCGAAGGGCAATGTTCTTTAATGGCGCCTTACCGAGGCGCCCGGGGGCAATGTTTTTTAGTCTTTAGTGGCGCCCCTACTTTACCACAGAGAACAGTTTTTATGTCAGTTGCCAACCTCCACCCCCCCCCCCCATCTAAGCCCTGAAACCGGGGGCTTAGATGAGGGGGAGGGGCGACCGGGACAAACAAATCTTCTGACGGCGCCCCACCCCCTTCACCCGGCGCAATTGCCCCCTCCTCCACCCCCTCGCACTGCCACTACATCAGATTCAGGACTTTGATCATTTGGCATATTTTTCGGAGCTGCGAATGTTATGGGGCCATTCATTGATTCTTTCTGCACATTGTCTAGCTTACGCATATCCTGATAATTGAGCAGGGATTCAAGATCAATTGGGTATACTTGATGAAAGAAATACAGTTTCTGGTAGTATGATTTTGTTTCTTCCAAAATGTTGTCCTGTTTATTGGTATAAGTTCCATCATTTTACTGATGTAATTTCTATTTTCCAAATTACAGAAATATTTTGTTACCCGTTCTCATTCTGTTTGTGATCTTATTCTGACACCTTCCATTTTGTTCCTGCGAATTTCTTTCAACTAGTTATTTTTACTCTAAGGTCTGTAATTTATCAGCTTGATTACTTTGTTCCGAATGATTAATTTCATTGATAAGTTGCTTCTCCAGTTAATCTTGTCATCTTTTTTTATGAATGAAAAATATAAAATTGTTTTCCCTCTAATTTCCAAAGGTAACATTTCATAAAAATTTCATCATTTATGATCAAATTCACATCAAAAGCTGGAGTTTGATCAGAATTAAATATCGGATTTGGGCAGATGAATTGACTTTAATATCGATGAATTGTTGTTTTTTCAAAGGATATACAATCAATATCGCTTAACATTTAATTATGACATTTCCAAAATTTGTATGCTTTTTAGTTTTTCCCACATAAACTAAATCTGTAATTTGGTTTACATTTCCTTTGAGTTCGACTTGAAAATGGATTAGCTTGTTTCGTGTCTGCTTTTCACAGTTTGATTAGCACATGAGATCAGATGCGTAGCTCGGGCTTCAAATGAACAGCTAACTTGGTTTATGTCCCAATGTATGACTGCTGCAACTGTAAATGTCTCAAAAACGGCATGGTTGTGGGCTGATGAAATGCACACCAATTTGTTATGATAACTGAGTTTTAATCATGCATAATCCAATATTATTTGTTTGAGCCGCCTTTTTACACGAAAATATTAACCATTGCCCTTGACTGTGGGAACTGAACATTGTAAAAGAGGGGTTGGGGTAATGTCAGTTCTGTATGAAAGCTATAAATTGTACTTGGAATAAACCCAAATACTTTTTTTTTAAATCATACGAGCACGCTTTCAAAAAAAAATTATTTTTTTTTGTATCTTTAATGTAGACTTATCCTAATTGTATGCAATCTGTCATTGTCTGATGAAAATTCACCCACCCACCCACCCTCCACCACAAAAAAAGAAGAAAGCAAACCGATAAACTGAGACCCATATGTTCGATCTTTTTCTGCTCATTTATTTCTTGGGATAGGATATAACATTGCATGCGACCAAATATATACAGATAATGATCCTGTCCGACTGTCTGTCGGACTAACAGGAATTTTCCCTGATGCGACCTACATCCAAATGACTAGACAATGATTATACTAAATATATCGGATACCTTTCTAAATTATATATATATAATGTTAGAACTGCCAAGAATTTTACCGTGCTCTGGAAATCTGATGCATCAGAGGTCTAACTGCGCACGACTAAATCAGTACCGATGCTCCACACCTAATCCCTGACTTGACTTCCTTGCACCGATAGCACAGACATCCCTATTCGGGCTCCCTACTAATAACTACAAAACTGATAGCAAGACTTATTCAGGCCTCCCTTCAGATCCCTAATGGACTTACCTTCATAGTTCCAGCTCTTCTGGGGTCTTTACTATGCCGCTGCAGACAAAATAATTTCTCCTAACTGCACTACTCGGGGTAGGGTGGGGTTGGGGTTGGGGACTGATATAGGTCAAAACCACGTGACCTAAGACATGTGCATGACCTATGCCAGGTCCCGCACTATGTACTAAGTCCTGGATCGGGTAAAGCTTACTTCTCACTGGGGGGAAAATGTCACAGTAATATTAAACGTCTAAATCTCTATGACGTAGAGCAGTATTATTATAGTTTCAAATCGACAATCAGATGTTAACTCCGATCAACCAGTCTACATAATTACTATACATCTAAAACAAAAAGACTGTCAAGTCTAGAAATTTCCAGGGAGTGAGTTTTGTTTTTTTTTCATTTTTTTTTTTTATCTGGAGTAACTTCCCTCATAGTAGAGTACTAACGGTGGGGGGGGGGGGGGGTCACGCGGGGCGCCAAAACAGCTGATAAAAATTCGGGCCTCGTATTTTGGCCCGTTGGGCCATCATCGTCGCCCCCGGCGCTATATACCCTTTGTACGCCACTATTCCCTCATATGCATATATGTTGGAGAGAGACTGAGAGAGAGAGAGAGATGAATTAAGGGAGCGAGAATACGGGAAAGGGGGAACTCGTAAAATTTAAATGGACCTTAATTTTGTACTTGTTTTGATTGTTATTCAGTCTTATTATTTTACATTTATTCAGTGAGATTAATTACATCACAGACAGTGTGTGTGCTGCTGAGACAGGGATTACGATGAACAGTATCAATTTGAAATAAATACTTCTTTAAGAATAGTCCTCAAGCTTCGAAAATTCCTGTGTGATTTCTACCCTGAACATTTTATTGCTCTTCAATTTTTCAAGAATTCTGCCATTGAAGATCCACGCTGACTGCACTCATTTGAGGGCCTAAACTTCCTGCAATATTTCAGATGTTTGTCTTGCAACTCTTCCTTGATTAAACAATGGATCTATTTGTTTCATCAGCAAACCGTCCAAAGCGATGTACGATGCTAATATATCTCCTGTTACTAGCATCTTTACTTTGTTTCTCTGTAGGTTGACAACCCTCTCCACACAAATAACTAGAGAATCGTTTCTCTCTCTATCATTGATGCCATATATTACTATGTTGTTTTTCCTTGCGTAGTGTTCAAGGGCCTCCAGCTGTTTTCCTAAATACTTATTATTGTCTTGCAGGCCCTCAATACCGTTTAGATACTTATTCTTATCTTGTAGGCCCTCAAGTCAAGAATGAGATGAAGTTCTAGCATATGGAACCTCTCTTTCAATTTTTGTTCGCTTTCTTTCTGGATTTAAAGAATTCGGCTTTCAGTCTCTCAGCCTCTCCACTAATTTATCGTACCTTTTTGAAGATGTCGTCAGTATTCTCTTTGAGACTTGATACAGAGGAGACTGAAGGGTAGCTTCAGTGATAAGATTTTTCAATTTCTTGTCAATACAATGTCGGGAGGCCATTTTTTCAAGATATTCGGACAACTTATCCAGTTTGTTGTCTATAGTCTCCATTTTGTCTGTCCATATTTCTGAGCGGGAGTTCTGCAAGAATAATCCCAGCCTGACGTACTGTCTCATAGAAGTTTCTTTTTTTTTGGGGGGGGGGGGGAGGGAGGGGGATATCACACCTTCTGAAAAACGTTAACATATATCGCCTGTGACCTCATCGCTCATGACTTACTTGTGTTTTCCTGAGTGGGACATCCAGTTTTTCCTCCTGGCCTCGGCATGTTTTGTAGGTTCTTGCACAAACAAAAACAACGTGGAAATATGTATCCTGCACTCGAGGTAAATTATGCGACCCACTCACTGCATGAACGGCAATACGTGTCTCACTATGTATCGGCCATTTTGGTTGTGTTATTCGTGCATTGCGAAAAAAAGAAAAGGTTCAATCAACAGTAATAACTTACTTAAAAGTTCCAAAGACTGGAACCTCTCGGTGTTCAGGTGTCACTTAGAATAGAATAGCACTCACCAGAATTACCCATTACAATGTTGACATAAAGAAACCAGATAGTGTTTGTCGCCATTGCTATTTACTGTTTTTCACGCGGCACTGTTGATTTTTTACCCCATAAATTCATTTTTTAGTCAATGTTAAGTTATGGATGTTTTCATTTCTCATATAAGATCGATTTCTGCCGCATTTCATGAAGGAGCTAGGCACGAGCAAGTTACGTTACCTCAACAAGGTTATTGATGTTAATTTAAAAAGCGACATGGATTCAGAGATTTTTTTCAAAATAGTAATACATTAGGTGCTATGTAAACGTTTGGACGTACCCTGTGCAACGTTGTTTACCTGATGCAAATAAGAATCAAAGACACATATCCAGTCACCGGAAGTAATATCTACGTAGTCGAACTGATCTACCCAGGAATCAAATGAGAATGTAAAAATATAAGTCGCGTTTCTACATATTGATCCACAATATAAAAAATGTACATATTGAACCACAATATAAAAAAATGTACATATTGAACCACAATATAAAAAAATGTACATATTGATCCACAATATAAAAAAATGCATATATTTATCCTTGCGAGTGTTACTTTTTATATATATTATGCCGTAAACATTTGTTGACATACTAATGTTCTGAAATTGTGACTTTATCGCATAATGCAAAAAAAAATATTGAGCTAAATGGATGCATGGAATTTAAGTCTTTGTGCATATTTTATATCTATATGGAGACATGAAGGCATATAAGTCAATACAATGTATAACTTGTCTTTACCGATAGCGATACTTGTATGGATTTCTTTTAATTATTTGTCTGGTATTTGTACTTAATACTGGATTTTGGTGATCCTTTTCACATCTCAGTCTACTTTGCAAAGAGTCGAAAAACTCGTCGCAGTTCATAGACTTCAAAATTCGCGTTTTGGTACAATGTTGCTTCAAATTGAATGGGACAAGATTTTAAGAAGTTCTTCAATGCGAACTGGTGAGCACAAATGAAAACTGTCTTTTCACTTTGCTGGTTTAGTGTTCATGAAATCATTAAATTTTTAAGGTAATATCTATATCACTCATACCCTAATAACTTATTCCGTGAGTTTTAATTAAAGTTTTAATGATCTGAAGTTCTAAAAGTCGAGTTAAACTTTCACTCCTTGTGTTGTTACGAATTTCAATATTAAATGCGCGAATTTTGTAATTTTAGAAACGAACACTACCGAAGTGCAATCTTGATAATATCTCGGAGAGTTCTTATAAATAAGAGACGATTTGACCTTCAGTGCCAGGGCAATCTCATTCGGCGCTGGCAGATTAAAATATTTAACATCAACAGATATGTTGGATTTGATTGATGTTTAAGTGTAATTTTCGTGGATACATACGTGTTATTCTCCGCTGGTACAAGCGTTCCGTATACTTTCAGGTCTGTTAATAGGCGTGGTGTGGTCAAGTTTTTAGATCGTTAGGGTTATATGAATCAGAGATAAAAGAAGTTACCGTCTATACTTGCGTATAATTCGAGTCCAAATGTAAACAATATAGACCCTGATCTGCCGTCGCATAATGCGCTGGGAGATCAGGGTCTATGTTGTTTGTTCTACTGATTAGTCCTCACAAACTGCATAGACCCAGATCTGCCGGCGCATTATGCGACGACAGATCTGGGTCTATGCAGTTTGCAGTTGGTAGCTGTTTATACGCGAGTATAGACGGTCGCCAAGTTTTGCAGAATATCTTTACCTATCCAGTCATTGGAAGAAGAAGGTATTTTGCTTGCGAGTCTCTGATCAATGCATCGTAGGCACGGAAATAAGTACACACAAATTGTTGAAAGAAATATTCTGAGAGCCCCTCATAATGAAACGAAACTTTTCAAATTATTTACAGAATGTAAAGATGCGCGTAAGCCAGACCTTTTACTCTTCAGTACTGGGTGTTAACTGTGTTTGGGTGTACACAAATTTTTCACTCATGTAACTAATTTCTGTGTTTCAAGTGGTGCACAATATGTACACTTTCTTTAGGGCTTAGTTTAGTCTTAATTGTAAGCGAACTATCTTGTGTGTTTATGTTAATCTATTCATACTTAAGAATACAGAAACATTATTTGAGAAAACGGTTTTGAGTTTAGTGTTTTGAGCTCGTATCAACTGATTTAAATCAAGATCTGCTTATAGCAAGTAAGCCTGAAAGACACAAGTAAAGGTTCATGTTATGGTGACCTTTAGAATTCCCAGTCCGCTTATTTTTAGTAATCTATAAGAATAAGCGTTGAACTTAGTGGTATAGAGTGTTATTGTTAGAAACGATGCATTCCAAATGAAGCTTTTTTCACTTTCATAAATGTGAAGCTGTAATTTGATTGGTGACTCGGAAAGTCAACAGAACAGGACTTCTCCATTATGTCGGAGATCTCCATTTCAGTTAGATTGGAACTCGTATTCAAACATTCGCGTCCTCGTTTGTTCGTAACCTTTTCAACAACTGCTCGTATTTATAAACATACATTTATATCTGGTAGCTTACCTAATAAAGGCAGACGAATAACAGTTATAAATTATAACACGTAATGAGTATGTTTTGTATGTCCACTTAAAAGATTGTTTAATATTGTTAAATGTAAGGGGCATTTATAAAGCAAGGAAATATTTTTTCCTCTTACCAAATCACAGGTAGGAGTATTCAGACTTCTAAAAAAAAAAAAATAATAATAAACAGCACATCATACGAGTACTATCGTGAAAAGCACCTATCGTTTGATCTGAATTGTTTTTCCATTCGTTTCTTCAGAGAATAGTTAGCGATGGAAAATTTGGCATAGTTCAAAACGTTTCCTACAATTCGTGTACAGAATCAACGATTTAACTTCAAATTCAGTGTAGATAATGGAATCCTGTTTAAGGCTGACATATCTCGAATCGTTCTGCAAGAAAGCCGCCTGAGTATTGTTTACAATTAAATTGCTGACGATGTACACGCATTGAACAATATACACGATACGTCATATGAGGTGGTAAAGAAGTAAAGAGTTATGACCCCTCATTGAGACGCGGGAGACGCATTGTAATCACGTTTTCCGTCCCTCCGTTTCTCCGTCCGTTCAGATTTCTTGCAACAACTAAAGTTTAGCAACCCTAACACATAATTGCATGTCGTTTAGTAGGTGGATTGTCTATTACTTGTGAATGTGCTTTTAAAGGGTTCATCTTTTAATATCCAATTTTAACTGAGGTATTGCCCATATTCCATCAATTTTATATCTCCATTGCAGCAGATCATTGTAAATATCATAACTCAGGAACAATTCGACATATTCTGATGCAGTTTGGTGCGTATATTGTCTCATAGACTTTTTATGCGTTTTTTCTTGTCACCTCTATTTTGGATAGAGTTATAGCCCTTGATAATTAACTTCATGTCTTCGCATGGAATATTGATTGTATCCGGCACAATTGAAGAACCACTGAGTGTATTTTGTTGCAAGTTGGTATGAGCATTGTCTCACAGACCTAGATGTGCCGTTTATGCGCGTTGGTTCCGCTCTGGAGGTTTGCATATTTGTACATTGTTAAAAAAAAATGTAAAGAAAAAGTATTCCCCTGATTTTCCCCACTGGCAATCCTTGTTATGAAACAAGAAATGTGTTTATCCAATAAGAATTTGAAAGACTCTAGTTTTATTTATTTTAATATCTGCATGATGACGGTTGATTTGGGTTTAAGAGTACACAGCTAGACCTTACCTCTGATATACATCTCATAGAAGACTGCGAGCAATGCATGTTTTGATATTTTGAAATTTCATAATTGCACTTTCAGAAAATAGTAATGTCTACACTGAAATTTGTTTCCGTATTTCAAGAACAGGCAAAGTTCGTGTACTCTGTGATATTTCAAGAACAGGCAAAGTTCGTGTACTCTGTGATATTTCAAGAACAGACAAAGTTCGTGTATTCTGTGATATTTCAAGAACAGGCAATGTTCGTGTACTCTGTAATATTTCAAGTACATTTTTCCAACACAGAGAATCAGTCATTTCATCAGCTATCTGCTTCTGACAGCACATGGTTTTCCTAAAAGAGATTTATAAACTAAATGTCAATCCGTGTAGACGAAAGACATGTAAGTGTATGTTAACTCTCTTTACTGTGAAAATTGTAGAGCAAACAACTTTTTGTCCTGTGCCTTTCCCACTTTCAGGGTGCTCCAAAACCACGGAGTGGAACCTTTATAATAGAGTTATGGCCCCTGACAAGTAACTTTATATTTTCAAATGGGATGTGGCTTGTAACCGGCATAGTTCAAGAACCATTCAACATATTCTGATGATATGAACATTGATTGGTAGACTTAGATGTACTTTGTATGGGTATTGCCTAGTAATCTCCGTTGACGGTAGAGTTATGGCCCTTGACATTTAATTTCATATCTTCACATGGGATGTTTCTTGTAACAGCACAGCTCAAGAACATACACCATATTTTGATGGAACTAGTATGAACATTGTCTAATAGACCTATATGTACCTTTTACGTGTTTTGTCTCGTCAACTTCATTTTGGATAGAGTTATGTCGACCAACGTCGTATCTTTTCATAGGATCTTGCTTGTTAGCATAGCACAAGAACCATTCTCCATTTTGAATAGAGTTATGCGTCTTGTCAAGCAAATTCCTGTCTTCATGTGGAAACTTTGAATGTTGCTGGTAACCGGCATTTTCAAAGAACTATTCAACATCTTCGAATACTATTTGGTATGAACAATGTCTCATAGACCTAGATGCGCCTTTTATGGACTTTATCTTGTCAGTTCCATTTCAGGTAGAGTTATAGCCCTTGACAATCGACTTCAAAAATCTTGGACTTTTTGACAAAATGCGGTTAATATAACAAATTTCGACCCTACATTTTTTTAATATTTTTAACCTCTATCTTTTATTTTATATACAATTTATAGAAGTTTATCTTTTATCTTTTATCATTTTGTACTTCATGTTTATACTCTCTGGAAGGATTTATCATTTTAAATTTGTTTTGGGTACAATTCTTAATTTTTAAATTGTAAAACATTGCTTTTAATTGGTACTATATAACCATTATTGTATTGACGTGCCGTTTAACTCTAGTACATACGTATCATATCTTCACATGGGATCTTCCTTGTAACCGGCACAGTTCAAGAACCATTTAACATAGTCTGATGCAATTTGGAATGAACATTTCCTCATAAAGCTAGATGTGATTTTTATAGTGTATATCTCTTGCACACCATTTTGCACAGAGTTATGGCCCTTGTCGATCAACTTCATATCTTCACATGGTATGTTGCTTGTATTGAAGAGTTCTTGAAGGAGTTAGATTTTAGGGCCTCCGCGTCATATTATAGGACTCGTGGTCCCTGAATGCTCATCATCTTGTAGCATTTGTTCACAAGTTCCTCTGTTAAAGGCTCCAAGGAGCACACTGTAGTGAGCAGGGCCCTTTACAGTGTATCCATTCATAATAAGAAACACACTGTAGTGAGCAGGGCCCTTTACAGTGTATCCATTCATAATAAGGAGCACACTGTAGTGAGCAGGGCCCTTTACAGTCTATTCAATCATAATAAGGAGCACACTGTAGTGAGCAGGGCCCTTTACAGTGTATCCATTCATAATAAGGAGCACACTGTAGTGAGCAGGGCCCTTTGCAGTGTATTCATTCATAATAAGGAGCACACTGTAGTGAGCAGGGCCCTTTACAGTGTATTCATTCATAATAAGGAGCACACTGTAGTGAGCAGGGCCCTTTACAGTGTATCCATTCATAATAAGAAACACACTGTAGTGAGCAGGGCCCTTTACAGTGTATTCATTCATAATAAGGAGCACACTGTAGTGAGCAGGGCCCTTTACAGTGTATTCATTCATAATAAGGAGCACACTGTAGTGAGCAGGGCCCTTTACAGTGTATTCATTCATAATAAGGAGCACACTGTAGTGAGCAGGGCCCTTTACAGTGTATCCATTCATAATAAGAAACACACTGTAGTGAGCAGGGCCCTTTACAGTGTATTCATTCATAATAAGGAGCACACTGTAGTGAGCAGGGCCCTTTACAGTCTATTCAATCATAATAAGGAGCACACTGTAGTGAGCAGGGCCCTTTACAGTGTATCCATTCATAATAAGGAGCACACTGTAGTGAGCAGGGCCCTTTGCAGTGTATTCATTCATAATAAGGAGCACACTGTAGTGAGCAGGGCCCTTTACAGTGTATCCATTCATAATAAGAAACACACTGTAGTGAGCAGGGCCCTTTACAGTGTATTCATTCATAATAAGGAGCACACTGTAGTGAGCAGGGCCCTTTACAGTGTATTCATTCATAATAAGGAGCACACTGTAGTGAGCAGGGCCCTTTACAGTGTATCCATTCATAATAAGAAACACACTGTAGTGAGCAGGGCCCTTTACAGTGTATTCATTCATAATAAGGAGCACACTGTAGTGAGCAGGGCCCTTTGCAGTGTATTCATTCATAATAAGGAGCACACTGTAGTGAGCAGGGCCCTTTACAGTGTATTCATTCATAATAAGGAGCACACTGTAGTGAGCAGGGCCCTTTACAGTGTATCCATTCATAATAAGAAACACACTGTAGTGAGCAGGGCCCTTTACAGTGTATTCATTCATAATAAGGAGCACACTGTAGTGAGCAGGGCCCTTTACAGTGTATTCATTCATAATAAGGAGCACACTGTAGTGAGCAGGGCCCTTTACAGTGTATCCATTCATAATAAGAAACACACTGTAGTGAGCAGGGCCCTTTACAGTGTATTCATTCATAATAAGGAGCACACTGTAGTGAGCAGGGCCCTTTGCAGTGTATTCATTCATAATAAGGAGCACACTGTAGTGAGCAGGGCCCTTTACAGTGTATTCATTCATAATAAGGAGCACACTGTAGTGAGCAGGGCCCTTTACAGTGTATCCATTCATAATAAGAAACACACTGTAGTGAGCAGGGCCCTTTACAGTGTATTCATTCATAATAAGGAGCACACTGTAGTGAGCAGGGCCCTTTGCAGTGTATTCATTCATAATAAGGAGCACACTGTAGTGAGCAGGGCCCTTTACAGTGTATTCATTCATAATAAGGAGCACACTGTAGTGAGCAGGACCCTTTACAGTGTATCCATTCATAATAAGAAACACACTGTAGTGAGCAGGGCCCTTTACAGTGTATTCATTCATAATAAGGAGCACACTGTAGTGAGCAGGGCCCTTTACAGTGTATTCATTCATAATAAGGAGCACACTGTAGTGAGCAGGGCCCTTTACAGTGTATTCATTCATAATAAGGAGCACACTGTAGTGAGCAGGGCCCTTTACAGTGCATCCATTCATAATCTTGACTGCCTTTTTTTAGACAGCCTTGATAGACCATCTGTCGGCAACTAACCATAACACGGTAATTGAATATCAGTTCTAAATTGATTGTATGAATTAGTAGGTGTCTTAGGTTGCCTTCGAGGTCGTTGAACTTTACATCACAGTAGATAATCCGACTAAAAGAAGAACCGTTATATCTGATGAATCACCGTATTGCCTCTTTAAGTCGACGAACTGTTATATCTAATGAATCACCGTATTGCCTCTTTAAATCGACGAATTGTTATATCTGATGAATCACCGTATTGCCTCTTTAAGTCGACGAACTGTTATATCTAATGAATCACCGTATTGCTTCTTTAAATCGACGAATTGTTATATCTGATGAATCACCGTATTGCCTCTTTAAGTCGACGAACTGTTATATCTGATGAATCACCGTATTGCCTCTTTCAATCGACGAACTGTTATATCTAATGAATCACCGTATTGCCTCTTTAAGTCGACGAACTGTTATATCTAATGAATCACCGTATTGCCTCTTTCAATCGACGAACTGTTATATCTAATGAATCACCGTCTTGCCTCTTTAAGTCGAAGGAGAAGAAAGATATCATATTACACATTAGAGCAAAGCTTGTTTCAACACATAACATAAATTGTAGGGAAGAAATGGTTATCATCATCGTAATGAATGCACGATTATCAACAAGAAGGGTCCCTACTATCATGATACGGAAAAACCATTATTTTATACTTCACCTTATGTGTTAAAAGTATCTCAAAATCGATAAAAATTATGTAACTCTTTGAACAGTTCGAACTTTCGTGAGATGATCTGATCGTCATTTTCAAGGGCGGACCTTTCCGATTGCACTCAACAAAGTCCTTAATGTATGCGGTAATAATAAACAAACGAACAATATATCATTTTTGTAGACAGATGTAGCTGTACATCTATAGACATCATAACGTTTCTAATAAATATGCAATAAGTTAAACATAAATTCAAGCTAGAACCAGTCAGAACTGAAAAGATGGCAAGACGTAAAAGTACCTTTAAATATACCGTATATACTCGAATGCAAACAACTTAGACCCTGATCTGCCGTCGCATAATGCGCCGGCAGATCAGGGTCTATGTTGTTTGTTCTTCTGATTAGTCCTTACAAACTGCATAGACCCAGATCTGCCGGCGCATTATGCGACGACAGATCTGGGTCTATGCAGTTTGCAGTTGGTATCGAATTATACGGGAGTATATACGATAATTAAGTCTGGGTGCACATGAGAGTAATATAATCCACCTAAGAGCCAAATTCTGGGCATCGACGTAAATGGCCGAATGGCCGCACACGTCGTTAATCAAACGAACGAACGAACGAAATTCTGGGCAGGAATCCCACAAATTCTTATCCCGAGAGCTGTAGTTTTTTTTCCCCCTATTCCCAACCAATACATATAATTGATTCTTTCTCCCATTTCTGGTTTCTGGGAGCTGCGGTAGCTCAGTTGGTAGAGCGCCGGACTTAAATATAAGGGTCGCTGATTCGATACCCGGCCATGCCATCCCGGGTCGGCTGCCCCAGGGTGTCCTTTGGAAAGTCACTTCCCATTTCCTCGGCATGATATAGCTAATAATGTCGAATAATCTGTTTAGATGCCGTTAAAACCAAAACAAAAACAAAACAAAAACAAAAAAACGTCTATCTCATTTCTAACTATAAAAGTGTAATGGAAAAAAGATGGCGAATTATTGGTATGAATCTAGCTGTAGAAAACAATGTATTTACAAACAGGTTTTAGTTCAACGGAGAGAGCATACAACATATTGTTTCTTTGTCGTTATAAACAATGTTACTTTTGGCAACCCAGCAAAATGTAAATGTGTATTTTCCACCAAAAAAAATCGCTAGAATTATTGCAGACGTTCATGACAAAATGACGCCATCTATTGTGTCACTGAGTGTACTCGCGTGGGATAAATTTAATATCATTTCAATTGTAAATATGTATGCCAGTCCGTACAATTGTCAATAGAGTGCAACATCTGGGGTTGGATGTCTCTACCAAGTAACGAAGAATTACGAAATCTATAGTTCATCCTGGCAGTGGAGATGGTGTCTTTTCAACAACAACAACAACAACAACCCGCCCCCGATCAAACTGGTCCAATTACATGAAAACACATAACACGTGTTACACAGGGGTTCGTGTTACTTATTATATCAACGTTCCACGCACTCTATATTCCTGTTCAGATACAGCTCCAATGCCTCACCTAAACAACATGCTGGAAAACATGGATGGTAAACTATCAGACACTCTGCTCGTGAATCAAATAAGAACGCTTAAATGGTGAGTAGTTTTACTTTTATTGAATGCACTATTAGTCACTCATGAAATACAAAATTACTGCTGCTTACGATCGTATACTCATCGATTGAACTTGTTTAGCAATTAGGAATTAATTATTAGAAAAGGCTCGCGCGCGTGTATATATATATATATATATATATATATATATATATATATATATATATATATATATATATATATATATACACATTCATACATGCATACATACATATACATATATATATACACACACACATGCATATATATAGTCTGATACGTTTTGTGGGTATAAATATCGATGCTGAACAGGTGCATTTTTGTGGTTGAAGGGCGAACCAGGGCAAGAAGAAACGAAAGTGCTGAAGATCTTACTTTTTTTTAAGCCAATTAGTATTGGCGTCAAATGAATCTTTATTGGACCCGACGCCTCCGACAAAAATATGTTTGCATTTATACACAGTAAGGTGCTATTTCTTTATTCATCCTTTTTAATACAGGTCGCTGAAATTGCGCATCTTACTTGTACATAATGTAGATTAATCACGCATGCCAACATATCTGCTGAATTTCTATTTTAGACATCACTACTCACTCACTGTTACTCCTTTTTCCAGCCGTAAATTTTTGTCTTATATGTGACCATTTGGTCTTTAAAGTTAACATTATCATGTCGGTCTATGTCTCGCCGAATATAATATTCTCATTCAAATTTATTAATTTCATTTTTGGTGTAAAGAAAAATCTTTTAACGCGCACCCAACTCGCAACAAAGTAGACACATATCTTTCGTCGAAAAATACTTTGGCAGATCACGGTTTGCATTGTTCGACTACTTCTAAACTTCAAGCAAACATCACTATTATAGGATGGCAGATCTGAATCTATGTTGTGCGCAGAGGAGTGGATGTTATTCACATTTTAAAGAACTTGCATATTGGTAGTTTGAGAGTACAACTTTCCAACGTGCAACCGAATAGTTACGTACATTAGTTCAAAGTAAACACACCACCGATAAGATCTTCAAAGAAGTTCCAAACTGAAGCAGGCAGTATAGAACAATATTTCATTTAAATGCAGTAGATTGATATTTGCATGTAACTGTTACAAAACATTTTGGTGCAATTGCTTTTGTTATCTATAATATACCGCGTTCTTTATTGGCAAAAAACATCATCGGCTTTTCGCCATATCAGAATATACGTCATACCCAGGAATCACGGGACTAAAGGAATAAATGAGCACGAATTGAAAGATTGAAGTCTTCACTGCGAAACCCGCCTCAGTAGACATGACAACACATCTCTAATACACACCAATAAATCTTGCAGAATGCTCGTGATATGGAGATATATAAGGAGCTATTTCAACATTTTAGCTTGTTCCTGAAGATTACATGGAACGATTGGTGGATCACTTTTCGATTTGTTACTATTTAATATTTAAAGTAAGCTCCGCAAACATCGAGTTGGGTTCATCATATATATATATATATATATATATATATATATATATATATATATATATATATATATATATATATATATATATATATATAATGACACAAAATTGTATAACGGCGCAAATACAAAACAGTTTCCCAACGTTTCGAGATAAACAAGTTCTTCGTCAGGGAAGAAACAATTTACATTCATTAAACAAACACTAAACAAAAGCCAAGAAGACTTCTTGACTCCTACATGTTTCAGTGACGTGGAAATAAACAAACAAAGGATAAACAATAGACAAAATTTGAAAAACAGTCTAAAACGGTAAACTACATATCTATGTTATGCTGCGATCAGCCCAAGAAAGTTGTGTAAATCGTGCGTATGACGCAGAAGACCAAAGTGTTTTGACCAAATTCCAGGCTGGGAACAAAGGACTGACACCATGCGCGGCGAAAAATCAACGCTATCATCAAAATGTGCAAAAGAAATTATATCCCGATAAAGTTATGCATGGATGTACTAAGGAAGTATGTCAAGAGCATGGTATAGTGGGATAATGGACACGATTTCAAATAATAATAATAATAATAATAATAATAATAATAAGAAGAAGAAGAATAGCAATAATACATGTAAAGAGTTACGGAATATTTTACTTTGGTATATATGTAGGCTTAAAGGAGATTGAAGTCGAAAATATGTTGGCTTTTTTTACATTATCCTCAAGGTGCTGTTCAGCTGTAGTTGACACATTTATTATTATAATTTGGTGTACATGGTACTCTAGTTAAAGATGGACTACCCGCAATTTTGTAATGTCAAGAAAGCGACTCGAATGATAATATTCCTATTTTGTTACTATTTAAATGAAGATTTTGTACGAAACAATTCTATCGATTGGCTGTAGATGTTGATTTCTATCGATAGGCTGTAAATGTTGATTTCTATCGATAGGCTGTAGATGTTGATTTCTATCGATTGGCTATAGGTGTTGATTTCTATCGATTGGCTGTAGATGCTGATTTCTATCAATAGGCTGTAGATGTTGATTTTTGCGAGCGTAAGTGCGTGAAAAAGTGATATCACAACTCATGATTGTTTAAAAGGCGAAAACAGGCGATCAAGTCAATTGGTTTTTGTCACCTTTTTTAACACATGGAAAGGGCACCGATTACAGCATGGTAAATATATATAATTATTCAGTAAATACCGTCTGTACTCGCTTATAAGTCGGGTCCAACTGCAAACTGAATAGAACCAGATCTGCCTTCGAAGATCTGAGTGTATACAGTTTGTTAGGAGTAATCAGTAGAACAAACAGTATAGACCCTGATCTGTCGGCGCATTATGCGATGGCAGATCAAGTTCTGTGCAGTTTGCCGTTGGACCCGACATATAAGCGAGTACTTACGATACTGAATGAATAGCACCAAGCATGCACATTATGAAAGAAATAATTCATAATTACATTTCCTTCATTTATCGCTACGAAATAATCTTTAAAATCGTTGTGTCCCGCGGACTACAATTTTTTCTTCACTCTAGTAAAACAAAATTCATAGCTTTCTTTTTTCTTTTTTTTTTGGACATGGGTATGTTACTGCTAAAGGTATAGAAAGAAAAGAAGAAAGAAAAATAATCTTCACTGACTTAATCTTTTCGAGGTAAATGGGATCGTATGTATCATCAGCAATCGACTAGGGTGAAGTAAACAAACATTAAATGCCATTGTTAATAATAATAATAGTAGTAATAGTAGTACTAGTAATAGTAGTAGTAGTAGTAATAGTAGTAGTAGTAATATTAGTAGAAGTAGTAGTAGTAACGTAAAGGGGGTGTAGGAAAAGAAGTTACAGAGATTGAACGAAATGAAAATTACAAGTATCTCTTTAACTCCATTTGATTTGTATCTGAATTTTCTTCAACCTCAGACATATGGCCTTAGAGATCATGATGACGATGATGAAAATTTTGAAATAATATAATGCCTATACGTTCTTCTGCTTAGATTTTAGTAATAATATTTAAATCTTTTATTATTATATATTTTGCAATGGAAATTATTACTGAATCCTAACTGAACCCCTTTCGTTCTAAAACGCAAACAAAAACTTTTGCTACCGATCGCAGAGATATAAAACTCAGAAAAAGCGTGGATCATGCTTCAAACACGTACTAAAGACGGTGACACAATGGCGTTTCTTCCTATTAAGTCATTCTGTGCCATTGTGATAGAATTAAAACTAGACAAAGCAGGAGTGTACTGGGTAAGCAACTCGGCCCTGAACTTATCTGCCGGGACAGGCCCGTGGTTTTGCTCACAACAGTAAAACACCGGTAAAAACGGATTTTTTTGACGGCCCACCGGCCCACTGATGCGGCGGTCTGCCGGGACAGGCCCGGGGTTTTGCTCACACCAGTAAAACACCGGTAAAAACGGATTTTTTTGCGGTGCCCCACCGGGATTTGTCCCGGTATGCCCAATGGCCAGTACACCACTGGGACAAAGGAATAGACAAACAAAAAGCAGGTATTAATACTAGAAATTATAAACACCCAGAAGTCCTTTCCGATATTTCGTCATTTACATGAAAGTTAGACCCAAACTTTTGATTTAGCGCATTCTACCTGCCAAAATGTCTAGCCAGCTATTTTTCTGACTGTTATCGTACCTCTTTCCCTTCCACTTCTCCTTCTTCTGTCAAAAAGCGTCAATTTCGAGAGGTTACCGACCGAGATTCGGGTGCAAAGCGAGACCTTTCTTTGCTCAATATTGTATGTAGTCGGAACAAGTTGAGTGTGAAATCCGGTATTTTTTCATATTTTTTAAAATTTGTTATACCTTTTGTTTCTCAACCGCTCATTTTTATTCTAAAAATTTGTAACTTTAAGTCGGCAACCAAATAATACAAATCCAACTTTTTTTTAAAATTAGGGGAAAAAAAATTGGGTTGTACCTCTTTAGTTAACGAATAATTGCATCGTCTGGTATATTTTTAATTCTCTTATGAGTATTGGGATTAACAGTACTTACTTACTAGGGACGGGACATATATATGAAACAGGTCTGCGTTTTCTTTGAGTGTTTCAACAGTTTTGGGGTGACAGATAAGCTGACCATTATTTTAGTTCTGGGATTTTGCAGGAGTGTAAATCGCATTTGGGATCTCTGTATGAGCAAGTGGTATCGAAATCACTGTTGTGGAACATTATTCCTGTTTCTATTTGAAATGTAATTTTTACAGTATACATATTAAGTTTCAAATTTTATTTTGTTTAATTTTTTCCATACAGGAAAGACATGTTGTGTCTGTATCCAAGCTCATCGACTACGCAGTTTTGGAAATAAAATGACAAACTAGGCTATTAGAAGAACAGAAATGCGAATTTATTTTAGGTATAGAATTTGCATTTATTTGCAAAAGTGTTGTGTTTATTCGCATTCTTTTTGCGAATATTCGCAATATAACTTTGTTCTCAGTGACTCAGTTTGACACCAATGGGATTCCATACAAAACTCATTATTTACCCCTAAGAGTCATGTTTACGAGTTGGAGCTGTAACAATACGATCAGGGAGATCGATTTATTTCTGGGGTGAAATGATCATATTGCCGTCCCCATATCACGATACGAATAATACAACGTCATCTTGAACTAAATATATTAATGCGCATGAAGTGAATTATAAACGTACTTTATAATTATTCAAATGGTTATAGAATAAGTGCCCATGACAAATTCAAGCCCAACATAACTTGTTCTGAAAGAATTACCACAAGATATGTATCATGATACGTATCGTATCGTGATTTCTGTATCGTGATATGTATGGTGTCGCAACATCAGTGGCACTACATATCTGTATAACGAAATTCTCCATTCTGTGTGAACTGCAAATTAAACACTACGGCATGAATTTTGCCTCCATCCATGAATTAGATTTTTTTTTGCTATGCTAAGAGTCTCTGGAAAACAAGTACAACAAAAGACGGATTGAGCACACCTTTTTATCGATATTTGCTATCCAATTGCACACCTAACAGTGTGTACGTGAACCAGTTTGAATGAGGTGGGTGTATTATAAAGCCACCTGGGGAGATATTATTAATTTACCGTATCATTACAAGCGAAGAATATCAATAACTGGTCCCGAGAGCGCGCCCGAAGACAAGTAATATACGCATGTGATGTATACATACAGTCGTCTGAACAGCCGTACACTCTGAGATAAAATTGATATATTTCAAACAAAGAGCTATTAATTTACAGATTGTGAAAGCAAAGATAATTTTGCTTTCATTTACCTTATCACAGTTTATAAACCACATGGATGGATTAAAATAGGATAAGTGGCCAAAGGTCACAGTTTAAATATAAAAATTATGCAATAAAAGTTTTTAGTGTATAGTTATATAATTCGAAAAGTAGGCGGGGGTGCTGTTGACTTTCTATCTTACTTTGGTGTCGAATACCACACACATGCATCCAGCTGTTGTTGTAGTACAGGAGTCAGCATGTGTGATATGAAATTGACTTACTGACACATGAAGCTCTTAAATCGGAAATCATCGATAAATGATGTAATATATCAGGAAAAGGAGAAAAAAAAGATGTTTCATATGTCCGAAATAAAGTTGTTTACGTCTATTTAGATTAATCAAATATTCAGAGTACATGAGTGAACAGGTGTTATGAGAAACTTAGGAATTGGTTGTGCATACATTGACAAAAAAGTAGACATGTCCTTTTTCATGAAGCTGACAGATGGAAACTGTAAAAGTTAAATATTTGAAAATTTTAGGAAAAGGGAAGAATTTGTACGTATTCTTTAAGGCTACTGAATAATTCTACACATGAACATGCAAATGACGGAAAACAAATATCCCTAGATCCTCATACTTCTGTAAAGGATTGATAAACATTAAAAATATGGTTCTTTTAGGTACATTCTGCAGAAATTATTGACAAGTTTTCTAATTAAAAGAAACTGTTTACGTCTATCTTAGTTTAGTAATATATACCCCACACCTACGTATGTAGATGTTATCTTTGTTCCATTTCTGGACGGAAAGGTAATTACATGCGACAGCTGGTGATAATTGACAGCTGAGTGGAATTAGCTGCCACCGTACTTGTATGTGTGTATGTGAACATGTGCACATAAATCATTTGCATTTGCATTTTTAAATTACACGGCTGGAGAGAATGACATATAAGAGATATTTTTTTTTTTGAACCTATCCTAGCTGATTTTTCATGAGTCAATATAGATTTCAGGTAAGGATCCAGGGCTGCGGATGGGGTGGTGGTGGTCCTCCCTCTACTAAAATTTAGCGCGAAACAACCGGAATGTTTCTGACGGTAAGTTTTCTTTACAGTTAGATGGTTAAAATTATTCCCAGGAAACACTTAAAATGCAGGAGCTTCTAGGGGCTTCGCCCCCTGAGTCCCCACTGGGATTCCGTCCCACAGACTCTTTGCCTATTTGGGACACTAATACACAAGCATACGTAGCAGGAAAGATGACATTTCCATAAAATGATTGACTTCTAAATATGGCAACTCTTGTAATTTTGGGACATTCCACTAGCATAGTATGTGTGGTATTGATCAATATATTATCTTCATTACGAACTTTCGGAAAACATCTGCAAATTATGTTGTTACGCATTTTGTTTTTACCCAAGGTAGAAAAACTGCGAACGAGTATTGTAACTGACATGCCGTTCTTGCGCAGTATACAAAGTTTTATCAATATTGTTGGACCTGCCAACTGAAAATCTGCATTATGATCCTTTATTTGTCCTATTATTGTCCGGTACTCACTTGTACAAAAGTAAATCCAGAAAATAAATCGAAGATGTATTTCTCCAACTTGGTTTATATTATATTATATTATATTATATTATATTATATTATATTATATTATATTATATTATATTATATTATATTATATTATATTATATTATATTATATTATATTTATTGTATTGTATTGTGTTATGTTATATTATATTATATTATATTATATTATATTATATTATATTATATTATATTATATTATATTATATTGTAATACATGACTGTGCGATTCATCGTTTGAAAGGTTTCACACACACACACACACACACACACACACACACACACACACACACACATCCACAAGTTAAACACATGAACCTCTTTAATCCAGTCACATTTTCAATTAAAAATATTTGTTGAATCGACATTTCGAATAAGATCTGCTTGTCTGCAACAAAACATCGGCTAATCGTTACATAACAGAAATATCTTTAGACATTTTACTAAATTTTCGCAGGCTATTTGCAGCAAATTGATCAAATGCAGTCGTGGCATAAAAAGAAGATTAAACCAGTATACGATCAGATATCTGCAGTTTCAAAACAAATCAAATGCAACAACTGTTACAACACTTGAATGACATAGAATAGAAAACAGATAATATTAAAGATGAGAAAGCACACAAAACAGCTGCCCTGATGAACAAATCACGATAAATATTTGACAAATTAAAGTTTACAGGCTCCAGTCCTTTTTTAAACAAAAATTAACGTGATAATCTGTTCAAAGAGATAAACAGAGTTGAAAAATCAAAATATATCGACTGTTTAATGTCACAAGCTGTTGGAGTTCCAATATTCAACATTCCACCATCTGCGTATAGCTCGCAACGATGAAATTTAGAGACTGAGAACTTTGATGTCCCAGAGTATCTGTTAAGCTTTCATTTCTAATCAATGAAATTCAAATAAAACAAGATTAACTTTACAGATATTGTTTCATCTGTGGTGCGGCTAGACAAATGTACCTCTGGTGCTAAGTCAGTATCAAGCCCAGTGACTAATGCTGTGCTTACTACTACAGTGGAACGTTCAATAACTGTCAGGAAAGCACACGAAAAGGTCCCATGTAGACTTTGTGGTAAGCATTTCTCAAAAACCAAACATAGGAGGAGTTGTTTGGAAAAGAAGATAACGAAAACAAAATTGCCAATAAGATGAACTTATTTTTTGTATCGGTCAGCCATTGCCTGGATTAAAAAGTTATTCCCACTCCGTATGACCTTTCCTCCGTGTCTGATTTTGTAACAGAACGAGTACTTTCTGATATTGAAATTGTTATACCTAGATTATCTGTTCACGAAGTTTTTAACATTCCTGTCAGTATTAACATGAATAAAGCTATCTAGCCAGATGGGATTAGTGCCAAACTGTTTAAGCTTTCTGCGCATAATATTTAGCTCCCTCTGTCACTGATCTCTTCAATAATTATTTAGAAATTGGCGTATTACCTGATGCCTCGAAGCAAGCCAAAGCGTTTCCTATACATACAGGCGGACCCAATATTGATCCAGAAAATTATAGACCAGTTTCTATCCTTTTCGTCCGTTAGAAAATAATTGAGAAACACGTTGCTATCTACTTTTTTTGTTTCTACCCACTTATTTTTAGTCTATGTCACTCTTAATTGGGGTTCAGACAAAATCACTCTTGTCAAATTACCCTGACTGGACTAATAGACGAATGGATCTCTGCGATTAACGCATTTAAAGTTACCAGGCTTGTCTTTATACATTTCAAAAAGGCCTTCAATTTTACTGATCATAACGTTCTTTTGAAGAAATTTGCAGCTTTGAAATTTTCAGCTCTTACACTCTTCGTTCAAGATTTATCTAACAAGCGGGACTTAAAGTCTCAGTATTGAAAACCATTCGTCATCATTAGAACCAGTAAAATGTGATGTCCCACAAGGTTCCAATTTAGGACCTATTCTTTTTCTAATCTTTATTAACCTATTTTTTCAATTATCATCTTCAGTCATATATTCTGTCTGTTCACACGTGGTGTACGCAAAATAAAATCCACATAAATCTATAAAGTTTGTTTGTTACTAAGGAAACGGGTTGGACTCCTGAAAAATCTTTCTAATCACCTTTCTGACAATATACCTAAACAATATTACAATAGCTATATCGTACCAGTCATAGATTATGGATGCGCCATTAGGGGCAAGTACACTATCGCTCAAACTGATAGAATTACAACGTTGCAAAAATGAGCGGACCGAATATAATTCTTACACCGGAATATTCTCTAGATCAAATTGGTCACCATTTTGTATACGCGTCGCATTGCCAAAAAATAAAAAAAAAGATTGCATGGTGTACATGGCGGTCATTGTTGAAAATCTATCATATCACCAATCACCAAACCGCTAATACATGACCAAAATCTTGGTTCCTTTTCAACTCAATATATATTTATTCCCCGATTTCACTCCGCCTATTCTATATCGGGTCCAAGATTATGGAATACTATTCGTATTGAAATCAGAAGTTAACTACTGTGAATTAAAATCCTTTATGAGGATTACCTTCTGGCTAGGCCCTACTGATATCCAGACTTATTATGATTACCATCGGGCTCTCCCCTAATGATATCCAGACTTTATACACCTATACATTTTTCATTCAAGAAAGAGACAGAATTTTACCGTCATTTTCTAGAAGTTTTCTGATCCCGTATCACCATACTCTCAAACGAGGCTGGAAGCATTTTTACCTCGTTATTTTCTGGTTACAACTGAACAAGCGTGAACAGTTATGCTGTAGTCTCATTTGACACGCAAAAGGAAACGAGTAACATTCTCTTGAACAAATCTGTATCATCAAGCTCCAACAATTTGTCCAATCCGGTTGTAAATAACTGTCAAAAATAATGTTGTCATTCACATTCCAAGTCTTATCGGATTTCTCACAATGTCAGAAACAGTTCAACCGCTATCAGCCTGTCTTCGGTTAGAAACTTTCATAGTCATTCAGCTGGTGAAATCTTCCGTAATGCAAAATTTGCTAACATGCAATAACTGTAAATCACATATATGGGTCTGCGGTACCCACGCGTCGAAGAATTCGTGTTATTAACAGTGATCGTAATGAAAATGAGTGACTGGTGTTTCACCCGCTTCTTGCACAAAACTGTGATATTCATGCGCATATCAGCTGATCAAAATGTAATTAGGATTACAATTTTAGATGAAGTTCGTATTAAAAAGGTTTAAATGTTCAGCACTTTCTTTTGTTTTTCATCTAGGTATATATTAAATTATTTGAAAATTGATAGAAATATAACAAAAAATATCATTATCATTGTATTTCTATCGTGATTGCTAGATCACGTATTGTTGTCAGCATAAACAAAATCCAGATCATGACTCGACGCGTCGCGTTTCGTAATGATCCAAAGTTTCAGATGCTGACAATCGAAGTTATGTAGCAGACAAAGATAGCATTACTATGATAATGATATATATTTATTATTCTGGATTTTATTGAGTACATATATTTTGGTTTTCTTTAATTGCTTTACATTATTGATATCATCCTCTACTAATTTACATGCTACTTTAATCGTAGTTTTAAATAGGATTACGAGGTTTGACTGATGTATACGAATGTAGTATGTATATATATATATATATATATATATATATATATATATATATATATATATATATATATATATATATATATATATATATATATATATATATTACGAGGACCATATGGAAGAGTAGCTTTTACTGCTAAATATGTTCTCTTCTTAAAATATATTATTATTATTATTATTATTTTTATTATTATTATTATTATTATTATTATTATTAAATACACATTGCTCATAAAAAAGCTTCGTTTGTCTCACCCTGGATCAGTATGGTTAAACATTTAACCTGTTTTCACTGTAGCGTCATAACTTTGCTAGCGTTATTTTAAAAGAAATCGATACATGTTCATTGTAAGCACACAACTTTTTTAAAGTGCTCACCTCTATGACTTGCGCGAGAACCTCCTTTTCGCACATGAGTTGCGCTTACGAAAGCTGTTCTAACATAACAGTGAACTCCTTGCCCTTCTCAACGTCACTGCACATCAAAGAAAATTACAGCTGTTGATGATTTTCCAATAAACTACCAATATTTGCAAATTTTTGGAAGTGGATCTGTAAAATTATGCCTTCAATGCGTTTGCATCTCTTTATTGTACAAGAGTTAAATGTAACAGGATGAACCGGGTGGGACTGGATCTAGCGAAAATACTTAACAGAATTACGTGAATGAGATGTTTATTTATAATGGAAATTAATGATGAATGAATCGGACGCCTTACTTGTGCGCACAAAGCGTAATAACATATATAACAAAATTATATCGTTCCTAAATGGATACGATCAAAACATAAATTTTCAACAAATACTCACAAATGATATCGTATGTCAATGGATATGATCAATGAATGGAACTTATCAAGATATATGATCACTGTATGTAATTTATCAACAGTTATGATTGATATATGCAATTATCAACATATATCATTTTTTTATGGAATTATCAATAAGTATGATCAATTTATTGTTCAACTACAGATATGTTTAATATATGCATTTATGATTAATGTATTGTTCATGAATATGTATAATGCTGTGTTAGATTGATTGTCACACATATAGTGTGTGTGTGTGTGTGTGTGTGTGTGTGTGTGTGTGTGTGTGTGTGTGTGTGTGTGTGTGTGTGTTCCATCAACATAGATGATGATATTTATATCGTGGCATCCAGGCGATGGTTGCGAGACTCCGATTCCACAACTCCCGACAAATAGTGATAGAACGACCTCGTGTGGTCCGCTCTTCCCAGGCTACTGAAGGATCCCTCAAACACCTCTCTATTCCACAGACCAGTTGGTCCAGAACATTTGGCCCCTTACAATGAGCTAACCAGTATCGTCCCTCGAACCAACGTCCCCATTGACTGAATTATCTGAGTTAGACACAACCCAAAGACTTCGATGACTCCCCGTAACACATCTAAAGCTGAAGATTGCTTCCGTAAGCTTCCTGACAAGCCTCATTTGTATTGTGATGATACATAAAGAATTTGGGCTATAAGTACTATAGTCATGGTCACATCCACGTCCAGTCAACTCAAGGTAAAACGGGCTCCATACTGCCGGCGCTTCGTGCGTGCATCAGTGAGTGAACATAAATTAATATTTCTAAATTGCCAAGATTAAAAATAATACACCTCCGGGTAATGCTGTACGCGGCAACGAAACCCATCTACATCTTCATTCATATATAATGCACGGGCATTTTCGTACACACAATTCCGTGAAATTAAATATGAGACATAAAATGAAAGGAGACCTATTCCTGATACTTATATTTGTCTGGTACTTAAAATACTTGCCTTAGTACTTAAAATACTTGCCTTGGTACTTAAAATACTTGCCTTGGTACTTAAAATACTTGCCTTAGTACTTAAAATACTTGCCTTGGCACTTAAAATATTTGCCTTAGTACTTAAAATACTTGCCTTGGTACTTAAAATACTTGCCTTAGTACTTAAAATACTTGCTTTGGTACTTAAAATATTTGCCTTGGTACTTAAAATACTTGCCTTGGTACTTAAAATACTTGCCTTAGTACTTAAAATACTTGCCTTAGTACTTAAAATACTTGCCTTGGTACTTAAAATACTTGCCTTGGTACTTAAAATACTTGCCTTAGTACTTAAAATACTTGCCTTAGTACTTAAAATACTTGCCTTGGTACTTAAAATACTTGCCTTGGTACTTAAAATACTTGCCTTGGTACTTAAAATACTTGCCTTAGTACTTAAAATACTTGCCTTAGTACTTAAAATACTTGCTTTGGTACTTAAAATACTTGCCTTGGTACTTAAAATACTTGCCTTGGTACTTAAAATACTTGCCTTAGTACTTAAAATACTTGCCTTAGTACTTAAAATACTTGCCTTGGTACTTATAATACTTGCCTTAGTACTTAAAATACTTGCCTTAGTACTTAAAATACTTGCCTTAGTACTTAAAATACTTGCCTTAGTACTTGAAATACTTGCCTTGGTACTTAAAATACTAATCATAGACTTTTATGTTACTCCCTATTTGTGCGTACGTAATGTCGCGCAGCTCTTGTAGTACCGTTCAAGATATGAACTCGAGACTTTGGGATATGATTGGGGTGGTCTGTAAATGTGCACACAGATTTCATAATTTTGATCCATCCTTTGGATGTGGAGCTTGGAGTCGGGGAGATTTAGAAGGGACGAGAATTAAAGATAACTGAGGAAAGCGCGGACACATACAGTTACTATACTTTATAAAGTTACTTTTCCCTGACCTTTCATCTTGCAGTGTCATGTTCTAATAAAGTTAAGACCTTTAAGATAATCATAAAATTGTTATACCGCCGCATCTGTAATGGCGAGGGTATATAGATATCCTGATGTCCTTTGGTCCCTCGCTCAATCTTGCGAACGCAGTCTTTGATGGATTGCAATGAAACTTGGCTAGTATTATGATCATAACCTGAAGATCTGCATATTGAACAAATCGGAGAAATCAGGTGTTATTGTGTCGCCTGCGTATTGGACACAAACCTGCCTCATGCTTATCCTGAAGGGTGAACCTCGACCAGACTGTGTGCCAAGCCAATGATCACTAACAGTGGAGCATACTCTTGTCGAGTGTAATGACTTCCACCTCGTGAGACAGAAGTTTTTTATTTTTTATTTGTTTAAAATGTAATGCTCATGAAGAAGCTTTTTAATGATGTGCCTCCAGAGAACATCTGGGATTTTCTTAAGGAATGAAATTATATAAGAAGTATATATAAAAAGTATTAACCCTTTTAAGGATTTTACCTTGTTTGATTCTTGACTTTAATTTTATACCTTTTTTTTAGCTCTACTGGTTAAGGACAAAAAAGCTTATCTCGTCCGTCCTCCTCACGTCCGGCTTTTAGCACAAATTTTTTATCGCAACTCTTCCTAAACTACTTTGATGAAAGTCATTAAACAGCCAGTTTCAGCCTGATGTTTAGTTGGTTCTAAATGAAAATAGTGCCTTTCGGACATACAATACAGCCGCCACGACTGCCATTTTGAAAATATTGTTACCGAAACTCCTCCGGAACGGATGGTCATATCGACATAAAATTTTCATTTTAACTAAAGGACTTCTTATGATATCAAGTTGGTCTAAATAAAAATGGTGCCGATATAACGTCTAACGTGGCGGCCATATTGAAAATCCCGAACGGATAGTCGCATTAGTATAGGGTTTTCACTACAAGAATTCTTAAATGTAACTGGTCCTAAATCAAAATAGTGCCGATCTGACGTCCAACATGGCCGCATCTTGAAGATCTTGTTATCGCTTGCTACTGAACGATCGTCATATCGACATGGGGGTTGCACTAAAAGACTTCTTATGATGGATAAATGGTCCTGAATGATGACAATTTGACGTCTAAAAATGGCTGCCATGGCGGTGATCCTTAAACTCTTATTATTGCTACTCCTATTGAACTTTACTGAGGTTATGAACACAGTCACTTGAACATATGCAGTTGAATTTTGACCAGACTTTGTATTTAATTGTTTTTCAGTAAACATGTTGATAGTTGATAGTCAGCACTCTGATATTTTAAAGTCAAAGGTCTTGACTCGGGCTTTTATCTGTAATGGCTTGTGAGCATGACAACACAAACACGTATGAATGGTGTTTATCAAACACATTTTGTGGTTTGGGTTTGGTAATTTACGGCACAGCAACACAAAGAAGACTATTTAGTGCTCAGGCAACTAGAATAAAGTGTCTTGCTCAAGGACACTCCACTGTAGCCGACTCAGGCTGATTCGATGATAGGTTTCGAATCTGCACGCTTTCAGTTGGGTCCCCGGCACACCAACCACTGGCCACCGCGGCTTCAGCCCCTATATAAGTCGTCTCTCACGACATGAAGAGAGCGCATCGAGTCTATTCTACATCCCGAGCCCGCAGAAGTATCTCAAGAATTCATTGACTGATGCCAGGTCAATAACTTGTTTTCCCCTCTCCCCCAACACACACACACACACACACACACACACACACACACACACACACACACACACACACACACACACACACACACACACAATACTAATTACTGATTTGACCTACCGTATATACTCGCGTATAATTCGATACCACTGCAAACTGCATAGACACAGATCTGCCGGCGCATAATGCGCCGGCAGATCTGGGTCTATGCAGTTTGCAAGGACTAATCAGTAGAACAAACAGCATATACCCTGATCTGCTGGCGCATTATGCGACGGCAGATCAGGGTCTATGTTGCTTGCATCTGGACTCTGATTTACGCGAGTATATACGGTAACTTAGTATTAGAGTATATCAGGACACTATACGGAGACGAGTTCAATTATCATGTATCCAAGATAATATGATCAAGTTTAGAGGCCACAACAAAGAATTTTGTTCAGCACTTAGCTTGCAAACATGCTAACTCAGACATATTAGAAAATATTTTTTTTTTACCAAATTTGGTATGTTGGAGTTTCTCAAAATAATCTAGGTGCTTTCAATGCTCAGATGTTAAAAAAAATACAAGTATTGAAGACACGGATTCTCATGGATTCCTAGAAAATCTTTTCGGTCAGTAGTTCTTTCGAGGGACTCTTGTTTAAGAATGCTTGCATCATGTTAATCTTGAAACGTTTATGTTACTTTCATTCAAAAGGGTTTGTCTTAAGATTCTAGAAATTTTTCAACATCACCATTTTCAGTACGTAATTTTTACTCAGTGCTGTATGGCCAGACTTTTGCTGGTGTGTTGTTAAACCCACACATACATACTGAAAAGAAAACTGTAATACACATGGCGTGCATACCTATGCCCCGAGTTCTTTGAAAAATAAACAAAGTATATCATTGGCAAAGAGGAACCCGCTATATTTTATATTGGTGCGGTTAGGCCAACGATTCGGTTACATCAGATTTAATTGAAGGGTTCTGTACAAAACATCCATTTGTGTCTTCAAAAATATAAATAAAATTATACGTGCATATATTTGCTAATTTCAGATAATATTTGTAAAACTCGTTGAATACTTTCTATGGTTTTCTCTGAAAGGACGTAAAATCTTTAGAAAGGGGTTATTATTATTTGTTTGTTTGTTTGTTTGTTTTACTGTTAACATAGAGCAGAGAAGCAGGTCATGACTGTGTGAGCAAAGCGCATGTATGCTCGCATCGTCTCAGAGTGTTGTCAGTATATAAAAAGAAGACTTGAGAGTTTTTTCTAAGTATTGGGAATAATAGCTTCTACTGTGATTCTTTGTGCAATATTTTATTAGATGTACACAAATTACTTCTAGAATGTTACAATAAAATGATCTGAAATAAAAAAAATTAAAAAATTCAAAGAAAATAATTTATCTCTAGAATTCAATTTCTCTTCAAAACTTGTGAACAAACGTCAACTGTCCCTTCTAATTTGTTTCCATGCGCGTGAAATCATTTTCTGATGGCATACCAACATTACTTACAAAGCAGACCTTTTCACTTGTACAAACTATTTAGTCTACTTTGTTGATGCACAATGCATGAAAATATAGCTGAAACAAACAGATGTAGAAGATGATTTCCAAGATCTTAAAACTTTCACATTGCGAAACTCGAGCTAGAGGTCAAAGTACGACAATTGGAACATCTAGTAACCTTAAATAGGATAATCGTAAAGCCACAGAACTTTCAGGATTTCCTTATCTTTAGTTCCTTTACTATAATGCTCAATTTATGTGTCAATGAGGTGCAGATAAGTATTGTACAAAATTTGAAGTTTTGGACATGCGTTTCTTGCTCACAAAGTTTCGAGAATACGGGGCCTGGTGAATTATTAAAGCAAATAGGAAACTCCTCATCGCTATTTTATGTAGTTGAAATTGAGACAGAGTTTTCAGATTACGGAACAAAAGTATGAATCTTGTGATTGCAAAGATATAAAAAAATTATACAAAAACCTACCACTAGTTTCAAACATATACATGCAAACATGTACCTGTACACTTATATTAAAACTTTCTCTTGATATTCTTCTTTCGACTTGAACCAAGCCTGTTCAAGAATGAGTTCAAGTTAATCACTGTAATAGTAATTCGTCCTGCACATGAATTAGTGCGTAGGAGAGCCAAGAACCTGCAGTAGTAGATGATCCAACTTTATACAATATATAGCCGATTAGGAAGAATCTAACGGTTTTTATTTTAATGTTCACTGTCCATTAATGATCCAACGATCCCAAGATAAACACCGTCATAAGAATTCATGTGTTAGCAACGTGCGTGTGTGTTTCAGATAAATGCAGTTCCCTGATTAGCTAAGTACTGTGCGTGGAACATGAGATGTTTTCATAAGCTGAATGCTTTCTAAATGCAGCATGCTTCCAATATAATGTTGTTTTTTGTGTGATTTCTATCAAAGTCTTACATTCATCTGTAATTTCTATTTTTTTTTTTTTAAGTGTTTTAAAACAAAAGCTGTGAAGTACTTGTACATGTAAATTGTCTCGTGAATTGTATTATTTATTTATTTCTTTTTTCTGTAGACTCCAAGGTTAAAAATTGCGAAGGAAAACATACTTTTTGTTTCGGAGATCACGTGCTTGCACATTACAAATATTGCATACTATCTATATTAAGCAAGACATTTTTCCATGGTCCTCTTTTTTCGGTTATCGTCCAATTACAACGACATTACTATTCCAAAGAAGATTTGGAACGTACTGTGAACACAGCTGACTAACAATATCATTGTATAATGGGTCTCCATAGTTGCGCCAGATCTGCAGTGTAATGGCGCCGCACAACACCCTGACGTCACGACCTCCCTTACAAAACCTGTTCCAAGTTCTTAGAAAAAAGCCTTGTCTTTTCGATGCTACTGCTATTAAGTGAAAAAACCAAGATGAATGGATTATTTTCAATGATATAGCAATGTCTTGATGTTTGCTAGTTGATCCAAAGAAGTTGTTTTAACTTCGAAGCCATCCCATACTATTAGAAGTCACTCTGCCTGAATCTTTTGTCTTGGAAGGGCATGTGAAAATATTAAAAATAACCTTTTCATTCTAGTACACTGTTTGATTTAGCACTTACAGAATCTCACCGTAATCGGAGGTAAGGTTTTGTTTTAAATACGGCATGCATAAGAAGTTTCCCCATCTTTCAAAAAAAGATAACTTGGCAAGGTATATAATTAGCAAGGACAGATTTTACGATGTTTGAGGCCTGCATTATAGGTATATAACGTCATTATATTAAAGGGTGTGTGTTTTAGTACTCGCCCATCAGTTAGTACTATATGACCTTGTTCCTGATAATTCTGTCTGTGATAAGTCGAGGATCAAAGACCATTTTCATGCCACCTTTACCTCAGTCAGTTGCTTTCGAGGGCACTTGGTTTTTACAGCACACTTTGTACAGTAAAGTCATTAAAAATAACGTGTAACGTCTACCTAAACAAATAATCGAATTTTACTGCGATTGTAATATTTAAAAAGAAACGGACTGAAAAGGCGTAATTGAATCTTCATTATTTTTAACTCACCTCTACGAAGTCGTGGAGATGAATTGTAATACCGCTGACGTCAGCGTCGGTGTCGCACTGATAGAAGCATATACATGTACATACATACACTCAACCATTCTTGCTTCTTACGTCCAAGGAAACAGTTTGGAGTGGGTTTCATAGAACCTCACCCCTGGGAAAAGGGCTTAGGATGCTAACTTTGTAATACATGCACATTAGTTCTACATTCTTGGTTTCATTTTTTGCGTTTAGTTCAGGTTTTTTGCACCCTGTATACATACTGTTATACCAAGATTCATGAACTCGATGAGGGGATGCATCTTCACCCTCAGCACAAAAGTAGGTCACTGTGACCCATATTTCACGCACCATTGACTTTGGTTAAATTTTGCGTTATAAGTTTCTTTCTCAAGCTCTGTTCATGCTAAACTCATCAAACTAGATGATTGCATGCATCTATGTGAGTACCCACACCCTTACAACAAAAGGTCACTGTGACTAAAATATTACATTTGACTAGCTTACGTTAAAGTTTTACATTCAGCTAATGTCCAAAAGGGTTTTTGCACCCTGTGTGTGTGTATATATATATATATATATATATATATATATATATATATATATATATATATATATATATATATATATATATATACTGTTATACCTAGAATCAATAAACTTTGTGAGTGAATGCATCTTGATGAGTACTACACCCTTATCACAATAGTAGGTCACTGTAACCCATATTTCACGCTTCATTGACATTGATTTAATCTCAAACACTGTTCATGCCAGAATCATCAAACTAGATGATTATATGCATCTCTACTAGTACCACACCATGTCACTGTGACCCACATTTCACATTCTCTTGGCTTATGTTAAGTTTTTTGCATTTTGCTCATGACTACATAGGTGTTTTACCTCCTGTATATATACTCTTATACCTAGAATAATGAAACTTGGTGAAGGGATGCATCTTGATGAGTACTACGCCCTCGTCTTAAAAGTAGGTCACTGTGATCTATCTTTCACAATTCATTGACTTTGGTTAAATTTCCTTTTTGATCTGTTCATGCTAGAATCATTAAACTAGATGATTATATACATGTCTCTTAGTACCACACCCATACATAAAATGTCATTATGACCTACATTTTATATTTTACTGCTTTAGGTCAATATTTTGCTTTTAGCTCATGAGCACCAACTTTTTGCATGTTATGTGCATACTATCCTACTTTGGTGAGTGGATGCATCTTGATAAGCACTACTCCCTCATTCCCAGTAGTATGTCATTGTGATCCATGTTTGACGCTTCTCTGACTTGGATTAAATTTTGTGTTTTATGTTCGTTTCTGAGCCACTGTTCATGGTAGAAGCGTGAAATTGATGAAGATATACATCTTTATTAGTACCACACCCTTGAAACAAAAGACAAAAGAAGCTCATCGTGACCCCTATACCTATACATATATATATATATATATATATATATATATATATATATATATATATATATATATATATATATATAACTACTTTTTACGTTAGAGAGTGGGTTAAGGTAAAAAAAGGCGGATTAAGAAAATTTCCCTCTTTATTAAAGGTATGACAGTAAATTTGCAAAATGTAAATATTATGAAAAAGAGTCCGATAAAGATGTTGTTTCTCAAGTGTGACGGAAATCGGTCTTCACGTTTTTAATGCACAAGCCTTGTACATTTATGATTTTAAAATTTTGTGATCTCTATTTTTGAAGAGATATTAAAGTATTTTTTCCTGCTTTGTTTGAAAAGTATGTGAACTGTGAGAGAGTTTTCCGATATTTTGCTTCGTAAATAATTATGAAATAATTTGTCATCCTTCTTTAATACAGGAGTTTTTCCTTCAATTGGCGGTACTTCGAAGGACATAGCCAAAAAATCGGGACCATTTTTACTGGCGATTCCCTGACACAGATCTCTGATAGTATTTTCGGCATTTATTTCATCCAATCCGCCTACAAATAAACGAGTAACTGGTGTTAAAGGCCTGCATCCTTTCAAGCGAGATTTTGCCGACAACCCGTTCTATAGCAAGCAACATCAGTTTTCACCCAAATCCGACGTTTGATTGGTTTAATTTTTTTAGTATTTTATCCGCCCATTTCAGGAGAACACACCGAGTTACAACTTTTGACCATATTTCAACTGTCACTCAAAGTAAATATATTTTCCTGTGGCTTTTCATTGTTTTATTGCTCTTACCCACAAAAGTTACACGCTACGTGACTCTCCACACTGTATGAATAAAGATATACTCACAAAAATTACTCGCCACGTAGCTTAATGTATTATTATTATTATTATTATTATTAATATCAATACACTTAGCATAATTGAAGAAGCTCTATCTGATATAATAATAATAATAATAATAATAATAATAATAATAATAATAATAATAATATATAATAGTATATTTGCATGTCCGAATAAGCCCTAGCCGATTTTGTAGCAGTAGTAGTAGTTTTGCGATTATTGTAGTTTTTTCAGCACTAACTCTCTTTACGTCTTGCTCTTTCCATGTGCTTTATTTTCAAATCAGTTAAATTGATATCATAACTTGAAGCGTGATTTGTAAGAGTTGAATTATCCTGCCCATTTACTTTATAATCCCAAAATGATTACTCTCTCTCTCTCTCTCTCTCTCTCTCTCTCTCTCTCTCTCTCTCTCTCTCTCTCTCTCTCTCTCTCTCAGAATGAACAATAATATAGAAATGTTGTCAAACTTTGAGATTTTAAGAAGCTACAGATATCTCAGAAAACTGTTCAACTAGAACCAGCGATTTATTCGAAGACAAATATCTCTCTCTCTCTCTCTCTCTCTCTCTCTCTCTCTCTCTCTCTGTCTCTCTCTCTCTCTCTCTCTCTCTCTCTCTCTCTCTCTCTCCAAAGCGTCGGTTCAGAAGTGATGTAGTTTCATATTTGAGAAGTATCAGGGGCAGTCTGTTAGTCTCAGGAAATATGCAGAAAGTCACGTATAAGTGTAACAGTTACCTAATGAGCCGTCACGATATTTTTGTTGCTCCTATGGTAAATATTTCTTCTTGATTTGCATACCTGTGTGAACTGGGTCAAACAGGTGTAATATCAACTTAATTGTCATCCTTTGAACATACATTGGGAAGATCTAGATATGATATAACAATATTTTCTACATAGATAGATAGTACTTTCTCTTTCGTCACAATATGCAAAAAACGTTCCTTGACGTTGAGATTGATTTGTGTACAACAACAATAACAACAACAACAAAATAATAATAATACTAAGTTTAGGCTCAAAATTATACAATTTAAAAAAGTATTCCTACTTGTATAGTTTTTCGGGCAAATATTTGAAAAGACGAGGACCGAATAAAATAGGAATTTTCCAAAATTTTCTTTGCTATAGGAGTTTTCTGATTAAAAAATTTCTCGTGATAGATATATGTTTTCCTCAAGTGTCAAGACAATATCATTTTGTTGACTTTTGTTGTTGTTGTTGTTATTGTTGTTGTGGAATCGGCAATAATAGAGAATGTTATATTATTGCAAACTTGTATAGGGTATTTCCTTTATGAGCACACGTCGTTTTAAGTTTGCCCATTCAAATCTGCCGAAAACAAATTGCATATTGTAAAACACTTTTGTTGCCGGTCTGTCCCAGAATGTATACCTTTCTCGTATATACACGCACATTCTAATTTCATAAGCCTTTCCAACTGATTTTGTATCACAGGAAATTATTTAATGACTCAATGTACGTTCTTCGAGGTTTTATAAGTACTGTTCAATGTGATGCAGAGCATGTCGAGATTTGAATATGCTTTGTATTGGATGGTTGGTGATAAATACATTTTGGTAAATATTTTAGATATTTATTGTTGAAACTTTACAAACTTCATGAAGGCTTCTGTCAAAAAACGGCAACTACTCTTTTTTTTTTTTTTTTGAAATCTTAATTTTCCTTCTTTACAAGACAGGAGAGCAATATTCCCGCGTTATTTCACCTAGTGACAGTATTTCAAGTTCTAAGAGAAAACTTTTTATTTTTTTCTGCAGTTTATGTTCATTGCCGATTACAGTATGATTTGCAAAATATTTATTTAAAAAAATGAAATAGGTGGCAGGTTTATTACAATGCTATTTTTTGGTCTGCTAATGTCCAGTTCTGTGTCCACTGACCTTCCTCAACGAAACCCCTAAACGAGGGTTTAACCTGTACGACGGGATCTCTACAAGGTAAGCTCAAACGCAGTTATGTGACGGAAAGCTTTCTGCCGAACTGTATGAAAAATGATTCCAGCTCCAAAATTTTACAAACAGGACAAATCATGAATTTGAAGAATGTTATACTGTTTAAACAGTTATGTAGGTTTATTAATATCGTACTAAACTCCTTCTAATCTCGATACGCATAAACATCATTATAGTTACTATATTTTATTATATCCATGTATTATGTATTTTGTATGTATGTATGTACTCGCTTGTGAGTTGATTCTAACTGCAAAGAACGTGGACTTTGATCTGCCGTCGCATAATGCGCCGGCAGATCAGGGTCTATAATGTTTGTTCTACTAATAAACAAACCGCACAGACCCATATCTGCCGTCGCATTATGCGCCGGCAGATCTGGGTCTGTACAATTTGCAGTTGGACTGGACTTATAAACGAGTAAAGCCAGTAGTTTTTCCTCATAAGTCATCGAAAGGCGAACTGAGCATAAATAAACTGCTTACCCAGTTTTGACAATTTTAGTCCTAATTACCCTAAAACTGTTGGTCTTTTCAAGCCAAAAATTTAACGAAATCGAAGAACAATCGTATCATTTTATGAAAAAAATATTGAACAATCGAAAATTCTGATCAAAATCGCCGCCCTTCTGACTTTAATCTTCTTTGATGTCTCGTAGTACAATTGATATATATATATATATATATATATATATATATATATATATATATATATATATATATATATAAAAGTTAACAATTACTTGCACTTCATGAAATTACAGAAAGCACGGATTTCTTTTATTTATTTTTTAAAATCGTTTGTACGTTAAATTTAGAAATAAGGGCAATATCTTCTTTTTTTTCCTGAGTGCGTACCAAAATTGCATATAATGCACAGTTTCTCATGGACATATTTGCAGACGTCTTACAGGCATATGGTCAGGGCCGGCTGGCTTAAGGGTTTTTTGGCCACCTAGGCGACCTATGCATTGTATGTTAATATTGGAGTGAACCGGAAACTCTAACAAATACACAAATCAAAAGATATAGGAGACATAGTATGGATTGAATCTTCAAGGAAAAAAACATTGTACTACTGATCACTTAAAAAAAATATTTGACGGAAAATCCATTGGCTAAGTCATAGAGAAGTACATAACTTGTGTCAGCTGTGAGTGTGACACAAAAAAATATGCATGGGATCCAAACTCAAGTCTTCTGCATAATGGTGACATAAGAACTAAACTATTTTCGAGGATATTTTAATAATAAAACTGCTTTCCTGAAGGAAGCAAATGATAAATTAATTCGTTTCAGCGAAATCTGAAGCCCACACATTTGCCAGTAAGGTATATCCACACTATTTGTCATTGGGATCCATCCTTTCTGTTGCCATATGCAACTTTTAGTGTATGCATCAATTCATGTTGAATAGAGATAACCACAGAGGGAAAAGATCACTATACAAATTTGATATCCTTTTAAGCAAAATATTTTTTTTCAAAGAACTACTGAAATATGACATATTCCTGATGAAGGATCTCAAAATGGCACTCCTAGATGCTAACAACCGACTTCAATATGCTTTTTTTCAAAACAGATTTCTTCCTACTTGCTGTAGGCCTTCCGTTTAAACCATAATCCTTTGTTTTCAGACTAACTGGGGGATTTTTATTTTCAGAAAACATTAATTTGGTGAAGGGAATAAGTTTTCGCGATAACAAGAACACTATCACAGTTTTCAATATTCGTCCTCTCAACATGTACGTAATAAAAGTTTAGAACAGTTAATAACGACTGCAGATTAATTCTGATACTACACGTATCGTGGGTTCTTATCCGGGACAATGGAAGTGAGCCTATAGTCTTGCGAGAAAATGCACTGATGCATGCATCAATAATGGCCATTATTCCCAATGATCGGTCCACTTTAGGATCATTTTTAAAATAGTCCAAAATGGGATGTGGATAGGGTGACCAGACAAAGAAAGATTTGTCTACATTTTGTTATGGGCATAGAAAGATTTTCTACATAAATATTGAAAACGTTTTAAAATTATGAAAACCTTTCTGTTAAGATGCTATTATGAAAGGATTATAATTATACATGTTTCTAGAATAGATGTTGGACATGTGTGACCCAGTGTCAGTTTAGTAGCAGCCAGGCCAGGGCTGCGTGGGTTGAATGTTTATTTTAATGTTAAGTGTTTATTTTAATGTCAAAGCTATTCTGGTTAACACCAAACTGACTCTGTGAACTTTGGAGCTCATGTCAGTCAAATGATTAATATCTTATTAATTTGATCCCCAGTTAAAACAAGTGCCTTATGCTCTATCAGGCATTATGGGTTGTAGAATCAGAGAAGTCGCATTAAAGAATTTAAAAGCTGTATTGTCATTTCTCAGTGTTGTTAAAAGAACCCCGCAACAATCGGTGGCAGCGGTGGGATCCCTAAAAAACTTGGATAGTTTCAAAGGAATATAAAACCATAATGACAGTTATAGCGAGCCGTGGATTCGGTGAAAGTATTTAAAGTCTATTTTAACTGTGGATTCCATTGTATGCCATTACCATGGATTGGCGGAGTCTTAAAACTGTGGATTCAGTTTTAATTAACTTTCGCCGTGGATTTCGGTGAGACTGTGACTTATTGTACGCCATTGCCGTGGATTTCGGTGGAATTTTAGCAGATTTTTAAAGAAGCTGTGGATTCAGTTTGTGTACGCCGATGCCGTGGATTGCGGTGGAATTTTGGCGGATTAAAAAACGATATATTCAGTTTTTGATGAACTTTTGCCGTAGATTTCGGTGGAATTACAATTGGAAAGTCTTAGATTAAAGTTCGAGTTATAATTGTAACTTCTTGAGGCAAGCGATGGCTATAGCAGAAGAAGTAGAAGTTGACTTTGAAGCAGAAGTTTATGAAAGACAAAAACGGGGTGCTGCACAGAAGGCTAATTTGATAACATTCACAGACGTTGATGTCGATCCAGAAGATGAGACGGAATTAATGGCCCCTCCTAAAGGAAAGCAAACACGAGAGAAGACCGGAAACGCAAAGAGAATGACAGAAAAGGAGAGATTTTGATATTGAAAGACAAAAAGTAGAACTTGAAAGGGAGAAATTACGAATGGAAAAGAATGTTAAACTTAAAGAGATGGAGTTAGAGATAGAAAAAGTCAGACACCAGAAAGATGTAGATAAAAAGAATGACAGCCTCCCATTCAAAATCAAGCTTCAAACTTACAATTATGAAGCAAAGGAAGATATTTTAACATTTCTTGCTGAATTTGAGGCTGTGGCAGATCAGGCAAAATGGAGTGAAGAAGTGAAAATCCTGCAACTTAGAACTCTGCTAACAGTAGAGTCAAGAGAGGCAGCACAACAAGCAAGCAAGAGCTATGTTGAGCTAAGAAAGGCCCTGATAGATAGGTCTGGGGAAAAACCTCATGAATATTTCAGCCAGCTAGTAAGCATTGAAAAGGACGCAAACGAAACATACAGAGGTTTGATGGCGCGTATAGAGCAGTACTTAACAAGATTCATTGACAGTCGTGATCCAGATAGATGCTTAGCTGATGAATATTTCATAATGACCCTCCCGCTAGCGCAGGCCGAATGGATAAGGCGCATTAAGGGCAGTGGACCTGTTGCCGACCCTGCTGAGGACTGCATTTTGCCTACCAATGACAAGAGGTTCAATCATAAGCACAGCCGACAGCAAGCAAATAACCAAGCAGCGGGTTCATCTCGACCAAAGGCAACTGGTTCGACAGAAAGATCCTATGGAGACAAAGAGTGCTATAAATGTCACCAGAAGGGTCATATTGCAGTGATTGTCTCAACATAAATAAAACCAAATCAAGCATCATAACTCGGTAAGACAGTGACCGGGGAACGTCTTTATCTCTGTGCCTGGCAGTGTTAATGGAAAAAAATAATGTTTGTCAAGACACTGGAGCAGATATGACTTTAATCAGGAAAGACTTGGTTGATAAAAACTGCAGACTTGAAGGACAGAAAGTTACATTGTATACCGCCATAGGACAGCCATTCGTGGCAGACCTTGCAATTGTCGAAGTTAGGACGCCCTATTTCAGCGGACCAGCTCAGGTTGGACTGGTACCAGACCTTGCAACAGATGCTTTGTTAGGGATGGATATCCTTAATCGCAATACTGTTTTTGCAGTGATTCGGGCTCAGCAACGTGCTGAGAAGGATTCAAGGGAAACACAAGAAAAAACTATGGAAGCTTGTGGTGTGAAACCACGAAGGTTTGAAGGAAATGACACTGAGGACCCAGAATCGGAAATGAAACTAAGTGATATTTCCTCCATTAATGCTGATAAACTCTCTGCGATACAAAGGGAGGACCCCACATTGGAGAATGTTCGGTCGAAAGTTCACCTTTCAGAACAGGAAGTAGAGGGCGGCAACGTATTCTACTGGGAAAATGAAATTTTGCGACGTAAATGGAAATCGCATGCTGGAAGCAGGTCAGGTGTATAGGTGGTACTTCCACTATGATTGAGGACAGCAGTGATCACATTAGTTCATGACAGACCCTTAGCGGGTCATCTTGGGATAGAAAAAAAAAACAAGGAAAGGGTGTTGACTGCATTTTATTGGCCTGGAATTTTCCGTGATGTCAAGGAATACTGCTCTACCTGTGACACATGCCAGAGGGTGCCTTATAGGGGAAAGGAACGAGCTCCCATGGTCGTTACCCCTACAGTAAGTGAGCCCTTCTACAAGATAGCGATGGACATTGTTGGTCTTCTGCCAAGGACAAAACAAGGAAACAAATTCATCCTTACTATAATTGATGAGGCAACAAGATACTCGGAAGCGTATCCTCTACCAAGTGTGGAACCAGAGCGTAGCGACAGTTCTTGTTGACCTTTTTAGTCGTGTTGGTGTTTATAGAATTATACTAACTAATCAAGGAACAAATTTTACAAGCATATTAATGAAGCAGTTGTACGACCAACTGGGCGTCAAGGCTATAACGTCACCTTACCACCCACAGGCAAATGGGTGCATCGAGTGCTTCAATGGGATACTCAAAAGAATGTTGAAAAAACTTCGCGAAACCAATGAGAGAGAATGGGGTCAGATATTGCCATATGCACTATTTGCCTACCGGGAAGTACCTCATGAAGAGACAGGTTTCTCGCCCTTTGAGCTCATATATGGATGGCCTGTGCGAGGCCCTATTCAGATATTGACAAGTGTGATGATAGGAGAAGAAGGCACCAACAAGCCTATAGTTGACTTTGTTGTGACAAAAAGAAATCGACCCGCAGACGTCACAGACACTGTTCAGGAAAATTTGAAACAGAAAACAGATTATCAAGAAATGGTATGATCAGGACACAAAAGTAAGAGTTTTTAAGCCGGGGTATGAGGTTCTTGTATTGTTGCCTTCAGACGCATCAAAAATGAAAGCACAAAGGAAGGGCCCATATCGTGTCAGCAGGAAAGTGAATGACGTAAACTACGATGTTTAGACAGGTGGACGCAGAGGGGTAGTTACTTATCACGTCAACCTTCTACGGCGATATAATCGTGCAGTTATGTTTACAACCATAGATGGCGAAGATGCGGGGAACTGCATGACCAATTTTCCATGTGATTCGGAGGAATCGCTCAAGGACATAAAACTTTGCCAACATTTGACTGCAGAGCAACATCACAGCTAATGCAAACATGTTAAGAGTTCAATATTGCATTCACAGCCAAGCCAGGACAAACTGACCAGGTGATACATCAGGTACGCACAACAAGCGAGAAATCGATCAGACAAAAAACATACAGGATACCATTCGCTCAACGCCAAGAGGTAAAACGTACCTTAGATGAAAAAATGCTGCTTCAAGAGCTTATAAGTCCATCATCATAAACCTTATGCATCTCCGTTAGCACTTGTGCGAAAGAAAAATGGAACCCTGAGAATATGTGTGGACTACCGCAAAATCAACGAGATTACTGTATTTGATGCATATCCAACTCCATTCATAGATGAAATATTTGAAAAACTGAGAGATGACAACTATTTGAGCATTTTGGATCTTTCTAGAGGTTACTTTCAAGTTTCACTAAGTAAGGACAGTCAGGAGAAATCGGCATTTATTACATCATTTGACTTGTTTGAATTTAAAGTTACTCCATTCGGTATGAAAACAGCTCCGGCTACTTTTTCCCGTTTGATGGACAAGGTGATGGACGGGGTAGAGAATGTCGCGTCATATTGTGATGACCTAATTGTATAGAAATCGCAGCGCCTTTGACCGAGCTAGTCAAAAAGGGCCAAACAACAAGTGTGCAATGGAATAAACCTGCAGTGAACGCATTTAATGAGCTGAAAGACGCAATGACTTCAGCACCAGTGCTGGTTACTCCTAACTTTGAAAAGGGATTCGTTCTACAGACAGATCTGTTGGCGACATTCTTAGTTAGTGTATAAATGGTGAAGAACATCCAACTGCATATTTAAGCAGGAAGCTACTTCCAAGAGAGCAGCATTATGTTACTGTAGAAAAAGAATGTCTTTCCGTCGTCTGGGCTATCGAATCCCTGTCCTTCTACCTGAAGGGAGTGACATTCACCGTAGAAACAGATCACAACCAACTCACCTGGCTTCATCAAGTCAAGGACAAGAATCAAAGGCTGTTACGCTGGTCTCTTACCCTCTAGCCATACAACTTTAAGATTTATTACAGGAAGGGGAAAAACAACATCAATGTTGACGGACTTTCAAGAATATGATTTCAAGTTCACTTGGAACGATACAATCTGGTCTCCAGTGTTTGGTACTGAACTGTGAAAGTCTGCATACTTGTGTATTTCATGTTTAGATCACTTCATTATATACTTGTTTTAATTTATATCAGTGAAATATCCGAGTAAATTCAGTGAAATCCTGGTTCTATGTGGATATAGGTGAAATTTATTACAGTGTAGAAAAAAGAAACGCTTATGATTTGGATTTTGCAATGAACTTAAATAAATCCTTGGTTCTGTAACACAGACATTCTTAACATCATATCGAAAACTATTTGTTAACAGTTTTCTCTTAAGTGGGAGGGGTAGGTGTAAAGATACTATTATGAAAGGATTATAATGATACATGTTTCTAGAATAGATATTGGACATGTGTGACCCAATGTCAGTTTAGTTGCAGCCAGGCCAGAGATGCGTGGGTTGAATGTCTGTTTTAATGTTGAATGTTTATTTTAATGTCAAAGCTATTCTGGTTAACACCAAACTGACTCTGTGAACTTTGGAGCTCATGTCAGTCAAATGATTAATATCTTGTTAGTTTGATCCCAGTTAAATCAGTTGTCTTATGCTCTATCAGGCATTATGGGTTGTAGAATCGGAGAAGTCGCATTAAAGAATTTTAAAGCTATACTGTCATTTCTCTGTGCTGTTAAAAGAAACCCGCAATACATTCATTGATTTAATTTATCTTTTGAAGTTAACTTGTGAAGTAAGTCGTCGGTGAAAGGTGTAATGTTCCCTTTTAATCATATATAGTGCTATAAAAATGTGGATCATTGTAGTCTGTTGTTATTTTTTTATTGTTAATCTTTCCGCAGTGTTTATATCATCACGATCCGATTAAGTAATTAATTAATTATCGATTGCACTAATTAATATCAATTAAGTTATAAAAGCAGAGGATTTAATTCGTGTGTTTCAGGCCAAATTTTAGCTTTGTTGCCTTAAATGTAATTTAAGATAGTACAAGTAACATCTGTTGCATTACATTGATTTGAGAGTCCAGAGTTTATTGCAGGAAACAAACAAACAATCAAAAATATAAGGTGGAAAAATAGACAATATCTAATTTTGTATTGTGTTGGTATGTGCTTGTTTGTTTGCCTGCTTGCTTGCTTTCCGACCTAAACTAGACCAATCTGATACTGACATCACACAAAGTTTCTACTACGATGTTATGACTGAGCTATATCCGCGATACATTTCTTTTCCATTTGTTTACTTATCATATGTTAATATCAGCACACATTATTGCCAAATGTCTGTGCATGCATCATTGAGATCATACATAGGGTGTAAAATGTCCTCTTCAAACTGATTATAGAGTTTTGCAATCTTGTATACAGAACGCATAACTATTATCATACAAACAAATGAAAAAAATAAAAAATAATATGACAGAGAACACGTGATAGAAAAAATACCCGGTCGTCCCAGGTTCGATACCCGGCAAGGGTAGGTGGTTGCCCGTCCAAGGTCGGTGGGTTTCTCCGGGTGTTCCGGTTTCTTCCACGATGAAGGACACGCCAACATTTAAGCTGTCGAGACCGCGTTGAAACAAATTGTTAAACTTGTGTGATCCACGGGAAACATAAAAAAAAAACTCAATCGTAATCCACAACAGTAATGACATATTCACCAATTAACAGCTGTAGATAAATTAGCCCCTTTTGTTTCTTTCTAGACGTATTATTTTATGCTCTAAAGAGTTTTCAACAGTTATATTCCCAGTGTGCTCACCCTATTTTATATTTGTGTTGGAAATGAATGGCAACAACATCTGCAACCCCTTCTTGGAATGGGTTGGAAAACTTGATGATGTTAGTAGGTTACTTTTCTGCGCAATATATAAACGAACTGTCAGTCAGCTTAGTCCGCTGAAGATCGGAACAAAGTTGTATTCAGTTATGACCAATAATTATTGATGGTTTCTGATTTGTGTATCAGGTTACAAGCACATCTGTAACATTTATTTTGATCCATATATTTTATTTAAAACACGCACAGTAACATATATCAATCCAGCAATTTGTTCACAATTTAACTACCGAATTTCCATGGCCTCTTTAATTTGCATCGAAACATATTATATATACATTTATTTTTTTACATTAAAACCGCACAATACGTCAGGAAGTGAGCGATACCTTAAATATTCGAAAACAAGCCGCGTGTTATAATAGTCAGTAATCGTTGCTGGACTTCAGAATTTTTTGTTTTTTGTTTTTGTTTTCTTTTTTAAAGAAAAGGCCAATCATTTATGCAGTCGTATTAAGATCAGTACTTGTTTCTAATGTATATAAAATTACTGACGTACATTACAGGAGCTTTAAAGACGGTTAAAATTGCAAACTTTTCAACTTAGCTTTGATGAAAAATATGTTGGTTTTATCTCAAGTGAGGCATGATTTTACAAGTAGATTTTGTCATGTATCAGAATATATGTATCTCTTCTGACGAGATACATCTATATGTATGCTTACAGGATATAAATATGTCGGCTTTTGTTGAGGCTGGGATACTATGAAGAGCAAAACATCATAGTAATCGAACGGCTTGTTTTCAAGACAGACTAGCTTTCTAGACCGGTTTAATTTTAAATTTGTAAGGCGTACATGTTTGTATCGCGAAAAGTTCTTTAAGAAGCCTGAATTAGAACAAGCAGAAAAAATGAGCTAATCTATAGTTAAGATTCGATCGATTCTGAATCATACCCAACCTTCAATCTCGGAAGGCATTTACCTGGCACAATTACAATCTAGCTCATAATTGTTTCATAGCTTTACACATTTGTTCATCTATCTCTCTCTCTCTCTCTCTCTCTCTCTCTCTCTCTCTATATATATATATATATATATATATATATATATGTGTGTGTGTGTGTGTGTGTGTGTGTGTGTGTGTTGCATTTAAGATGTCAGCGATCGGACTCACGTTTTAAATGAATAATTTGGACATTTATTATTATTATTATTATTATTATTATTATTATTAATTCCTAAAAATATAAATAAGAAAGATTAAATTAGTATGAAAAATTATTTTTATTATTATTCAAATAATTTTTTAAAATTTACAAATGAATTTTCAGTTTCTTCATTTTAAAAATTATGATGAAAAATATCAGCCATTATTGTAAAATATGGTTTCTTTTTTTACTTTTATTTTTTATTGATTTTTTATTCAGATTTTTGTACTAAATCATCTGAATTTATTGCACATTCATATGCTAGTTGTACTTTACGTCTTCTTTAATAATAATAATAATGATAATAATAAATGTCCAAATTATTCATTTTTAAAACGTGAGTCCAATCGCTGACATCTTAAATGCAACACACACATATACACTCCTAAGTGTCTTTTCTATGGGAGTGGAGTCTTTTCCCGCTCACGAGGGCGGGGATTGGGCCGCCCATACCGCGAACCAGGCCCCTAGTGGGCCCGGCCTACCAATCCCCTCCTCCCTGGGCAGGACCCTCCTCTCCTGCTTTAGACAGTTTGGGGTTGCCATTTATGCTGTCCTATTTGGCAACCTATACCTGTACCTTCCATGACCTGTCTTTTTTATGGCGGTAGAAATTCTCCCGCCTCTGAGGGCGGGGATAGGCCGCTCGTCGCGAACTGGTCACCCCGAATGGGTCCAGCATGCTATCCCTTCCCTCTTGGGCGGATTTTTTCCTCTCCCGCTCAAGATAAGTTCTATGTCCCTATTGCCTGTTCAAAGTTTTATGGTGCGTAATTAGTTTTTGTTCTGGCTTGAATTGGTCCTTAGATGGGGTTTAAATCTTTCCTCTCTTTCCGATTTCTTTTCTGTATCCCACGATGTTCGCATGCACCAAATTGATGTTATTAATTTTAGTTGTTAAGAAATTCGGGTATATGACCCAGGATTTTAGTTCTTTCTGTTTTTCCTGAAAGTTTGTTCTCTCTCTAGTGTACTTAGGGAATATATTGAATATATGTTCGAGTGTTTCTGGGGTGGGACAGTGTGGGTAGTTTACGCCTGCTTCTTTGATACATGGTACAAACCTTCCAAAACTTTTGGCAAGGAGAGTTTTGCCAGTTTTGATTATGTTTATGATTTTGATGTCGTGTGGGTTGTCAGATTTGGGGCGAGCATGTTTCTATTAACTTGTTTATATAGGTCATATAGCCCACGCCCTTTATTTGTATTGTCCCATTATCCATGCCATTTTTTAAAATTAATTTATTGTCTGATCACACTGTAGATTTCTTGGATGCTGTATTCCAATTTCTGGATTTCTGGTTCACTTAACTTATATTTGGCTACTTTATCTGCCCTTTCGTTTCCAGGTATGTCAATATGTGAGGGTACCCACATAAATTCTACAGTCTGATAGGTTTCTTTGGGGATTTTGAGTTTCAGGTATACTTCTTTCATCATGTTTTCCCTACATGAAGAGTTGCCTGATTCCAGAGTCCGCAGCACACTGCTTTTTTAGTTTGACTGTAATGAATCCATTTGATTGCTTTGGTAATCGCCCAAAATTCAACCGTGTAAATGGAGTAGTTGTCAGGTAGCCCCACCCCGAGTGTGATGTTTTTCTCCGGAATTATTACTGCTGCTGCAGTACGCCCTGGGTCTGGGGATTTCGATCCATCGGTGTAATGTTTTGAATGTATCCCTCATAACTACTTTCTATCTCAGAGAGAAATTTCGCCCTTATTGCTATTGGTTTATCTTGTTTATCTCCATATTTTAGAGCGTTAAAATTAATTTTGGGCACATTGCAGGTCCATGGGGCGGGGTCTGCATATTTTGTTGTTTCCGCCTGAAGGTTAGGGATTTGTAATTCTCTCTTCAGGTCATGGATATTTTTTCCCGCAGGTAAATTTGTTCGGAGTTTATGCCTAAAGGGTCTCTTGCATCTCTCTATTATTGCTCGAGCAGGGTGCGACTCATTATGAATTGATATCCTTGTCGCATACCTCAGGAGCAACTCTTCTCGTCTCAAGCTAAGTGGAGGTTTCCCAACTACAATTCTGATTTTCTCCCTAGATGTGCTACCGAGCGCACCGGTGCATATAACAAGGGCCTGGTGTTGTATTCGGTCCAATTTTTTAAATAAACTTGGGTGTGCCGAAGCATACGCTTGGCACCCGTAATCAGTTTTGGACCGAATAAGTGTCCTATAAAGTGTAAGGAGTGTGGTTTGATCCGTCCCCCAATCAGTTCACTTTAGGTTCCTTAAGAGTTTTAGATAATTTCCACATCTTCTTATTAGCTCTGTTATATGATTGCTCCATGTTAGGTGTTCATCGAATTGCATCCGCAGGAATTTAGCCACTATTTCAAATCTTATTTCTGTTCCATTTAGGTACAGTTTTGGTGGTTGCCTACGGATTTTGGGGTTTGGAGTAAACATTATACCGACTATTTTTCCGGGGGACAGTCTAAAGCCCCACCTATTGGCCCATTGCCCGATCCTATCCAGCGCGACCTGCAATCTGCCTGCCACAGTTTCGCCGGATGGGTTTCCCGCTTTCCAGATTCCGCTGTCGTCGGCAAATTGGGATAGGTCCAGATTAGACGGGTCGATTGATTTCCCTAGGTCATTTTGGCAAAACTGACTGATTTTAGATTATACTTGCGTGCGGCCATTCGACCATGTGCGTGTGGTTAATGGGTGCACAGAGCCCTATTTAATTAATACACACCGCTCGCTCGCTGCATATTTTCCCTACTTTGAATTTTCATTCGAGGCGCGAGATGGGAGGTTGTTTTATTTACTCGTCAGATGAGTTGCCGGGCTGCAAACCCATCTGACGCATTTCAGCGTGCACGGCACGCTGATTAATTCTGTGTCTGGAGAGACAGGTTGCACGTACTCGGCAAGGAAGGCGCGAAGCAGAACAGGAGTAAGCTGAAACGCCACGAACGTACAAAATCGAAATCAAATTCTGCCCAGTTAGCTATATCGGGCTGTCCCTAACAAGCAATTGTGTGTTAGTGACATATTGTAATTGGAATCAATCTAAACAGTTTTATAAATGTTCCTAATTTCTACCACTTTAGTGTACATTAAATTTGTCAAAAACTAGATCAATACCGGGTTAATGTAACCCATTAATTTTGATTTTGTGATCTTAATTAGGTAATATCAAGTGATCAATTTGGAACGGTGTGCGAATGGATTGTATTTGCGTATTAAAAGAGTTATTATCGAACTGGGTTTTCTGAGCCAGAAAGAAAACCTTTTGGCAATAGAGGCAATTCCTTTAACCCTTAGAAGGACTGAGGGGTAACCTCTGATGCTGGAGTCAGGTATGGCATCAGGTAGTCGGGCGGCTCAGACTTGCGTCTAATGCGGCCATTTGAGCTGCCTAGATCGATTTGGTCTGCAACCACAAGGTCTCTCCTCGGCGCCATACTGTGACGGGTACTTGATCTTCCATGCCTCAATCCATTCATTTAACATCAGCGTAGCTAGTGGAATTGGGCACCCACTATACGTTTCCCAAAGGGCTCTGATGTTGTCAGCTGCCTTAGTGAAGCTGGATCAATGCGTCTTATTTAAACTCCCGTCTCATTCGAGTCTCTTGGAACATTCAGAGACCGTCCGTAAATTTTCAATGTGCTTTATCGCTGCATCTCTATCCTCCAGGAATTCACCCAGTCCATAATCATAAGCCTGGTCGTACAGATACGTCGACACTAGTTGTTTGGGCTTGATTGATGGCGGCTGCTGCTTCTGTTGAGTTTTCTTTGCCATCGCTCTCGTCTCCGGCTGTATTGTCTGCTTTCCCTGCTTCTGTAATACAGGCTGCGGCGCCGCTGCTTCGCGTGGTGGGTGGGTTTTTCTCCTTTCGGCCTCCTGTTTCCTGGTTACATCTTGGGCCTCTTTTGTTCTTTTTTCTTTCTCTCCTCCTCCCTTCCCTACCTTGCCCTCTGCTGTACTGTTGTCACTGCTGGTGGTGGGATTGAAGTTTGCTTCCCAGCTTCAAACATTTTCGAAGCTGGGATTAGCGTTGTTCTTGGAGGTGGAGGCAGTTCTGTCGTGGATTCCACGAGTGGGGAGGGGGCGCTCGGTAGAGGTTGAGTCTGCGTCGTACGCTGATGCTGTTGCTCCTGCGTTCTTCCTCCCTGTCCAGGCCTTCTTGGGGGGTTTACTTCTAATTCTCCTAGTGTCGTTGAAATGCTGCTCCCAAATCAGTAGAAGAGTTGATCACCTAGACTGAGCCAGTAGGCTCCACCCTGAAGCAATGCTAAGGCCTAAACTTTTGATTTCATTCAGGGTCTGGTTTGGTATAAATAACTCCATCTCTAGAACTATTTCTTGTTACGTGTTACTCGTTGCTCTGTTCGCTGAAGACTTTGGCAAAACTGTTACTTAATTTACTTAATTTCAATTATACTCGCGTGCGGCCACTCGGCCATGTGCGAGTGGTTAATGGGCGCACGGCGCCCTATTTAATTAATACACACCGCTCCCTCGCTGCATGGTTTCCCTACTTTGAGGGTTCATTGAAGGCGCGATACGGGAGGGTGTGTAAATTTACAGGTCAGATGAGTTGCCAGGCTGCAAACTCATCTGACGCATTCTTGCCTGCACAGCACGCTGATTAACTCAATGTCTGGAGAGGCGGACTGCACGGGCTCGGCAAAGAAGGCGCGAAGCAGCATGGAAATACTGAAACGCCACGAACGTACATTATCCAATTCTGCCCAGTTAGCTAAATCGATCTGTCCCTAAAACCAATTATGTGTTAACCACATGTTTAATTATGACAATTCTATCGGTTACAAATTTCTTTATTTATTTAATTCATCCATGTGTAAATTTTGCATTCATAGTGCACATAATTATTCCAAAAATAATACCAATCCATGAATACAAGTTACTCATTTCCCTTTCGTATCACGCACATTTCTTCTTAATTCAGAGTCATATTTTAGATTATGGTTCGAAATCAGTAAATTTGTAATTGAAAAAGTATAATCAAAAGGGGTTTTCGAAAAACCCAACAGAAAACCCCAAACAGTCAGGCAATTTTGATCAGGCTGCCACTGGACCGGAAAGCTTCTTTCTCTAAGGATGTTGCTTCCATGGTTTAAAGCTGGCTCACCGGCTTTCTTAGTCTTGGGCAGGCTAATTCAATTCCAGTCGTCTTGGTGCAGCAGTCCCAGGAAAGTCGGCTCGTACTGACGGCTTCTTCTCCCGGCTTGCTACACGCCTGACCAGGCTTGGCACCCGCTGCGTCGGGGTACTTCTCGGTAAATTCGTTGAATTTCCTAGTACTCTTCGAATTGGGTTGGGGGGGGGGGGTAGGTCGGCTCACTTCTGTGACGGTCTGTCCCGTATATTGCAGCCACGCCCCGTACTTCCATTATTAAATGTAGTCGGCTGGACGTTGGGTGCACGTGGTAGCAGTGAAACACCACAGGTGGCCCCCTCCCCGCTTCCTACCACAGCATGTGCAGCTCCTATCTTGTGATGATGCTGGCTTGACGGCTGGTTGCTGACTGACCCTGAGGCAAAACTGACAGACTGATCTTACATTATGATTGTGTTCGGCCATACAACCGTGTACGACGTATTGAAATGTTTACCCTTATGCCTGTATGTCCGGCGAGGCAGTTGAGGCAAAGAACTCAGCAACGCCGTCGTCCCTGGAGGCTCCGCTGTGTCCAGAGTATATTAAGTTTGATTGGTGTTCAGAAAGGTATAGCAAATGTGTCATCTTAAACAAAAATTTTTGAAATTTGGCATATCGCTGTACTGATGGCTTAAATAGTAATGTTAAAGATAGTTATTAGAGAGACAGAGTTGTTAAGAAGTAGTATTTGTTGGTATGGCGAGTTTCCTTATTACTTGTGTATCTATGCAGCTATTGCAGTTAATCGGTTACTGCATTGTGCAGTGGGTCCTGATGGTCTGGGCTTAGGACCACCTCATGTTGGTTAAGTTGAGGGACGTGTCTATTGTTAAGAGGTGTTTCTTTCCTTCAAATGATTGCCGCCTTGTACCGCCGGCCCTGATGGTCTGGATTTATGACCACCTCATATAGATAGGTGTGGGGCAGTTATGAGTTTCTGAAATCAATGTTGCCACCTTGTTGCAAACTCAGATTGGTAATCGCTGCTCCGATGACACAACACACCACAAAAATATGGCAGAAAAGACAATTTGAGTTTTAGGAACACGTTCTCCACACCACACCCACCAAGGTTGTTTTGTAATTCTTGAAAAGAGGAACTTTTTATAGTCGATCACTTATAAAGCTGCAATCCAAGAATCAAATCTGGGTGGATATCCTTTCCAACGGACTTTCACTTCTTCAAGTCGACGTTTGCCCACTTTACGTGTTCTTGGATCGTGAATGATTTCGATATCGTACACGTCGTCTTCTTTTTGGTAGCTAGTTGTAACTCAGGCAAGTAAAATGTTCCTTTTAACACATCTCTGTGCATGTCTTCCAATTTATAGACAGGTAGACAGGAGGATCACGTCCACGGACTTGTCCAGTGACTCGAAACAATTCGGTGGTCCAGTTAGCTAAATAACCTCTGTCAAAAGTGCGTTTGGTTTTTCCAATGCGAACCCAGTCTCCAGTTTTTAACACCACTTCTTTCTTTTTTTGAATCTTTGACTTTCCAAACAGTCGATCAAACACCATCGCTTTGTTTTCAGGGGTTACTTCTTCAGGTGCACATCCGATGCTACGATAGTACGATTGATTGTAAGCTTTGACAAAGACGTGGTAACACGTCGATGTACTTGAGAGAGTGTTGATGTGTAAAATATTTCCACATGCGCTTTTTCAAAGTTATGTGAAAGCTTTCTACGACACTGACTTTTGTTTCAGGATTTCAATGGTGAAAAAATGAATGTGTCGTTGTTCAAATTCATTTTTGAAAAGCTTGGTTCAGAATTTGGCGCCTTTATATGTTTGCCATCGTAAAGGGTGACGGCCACTTTGTTTCAAAATCAGTTTTAAAACTCGTACTATTCAGAACTGGTTTTAGAAGTCAAAGGAACTACCGGAACTGATTTTGAAAACACGTCAATGACTCGAAACAAATATTTCTAACCACGATTGTAAGCTGCCAAATTAGAGAAATCCGCTAAATCTGGTTGACATTGATTATCGATGGCAGCAACTTTGGTTTGACTTCTGAAGAATTTTTGTCGAATGGGTTTGTGTAACGTGTACGTCGATTGTTCTTGTAACCATTGTCGAACCTCTGCAAACGTACACTTTTAATTTTGGTTTTAGTAACACGATACAATTTTTTAACTCGTCTATAACTAGCAGCATGTGCAGGATTGTAGTAAATGCCAGCTAAAAGTGTCTCCATGATGATAAGGTTCACTGTGGTGCCCTCAAATAGTCATCCACTGTTCGATGCTGCTCTTAGATTCGTGTGGTATTGGTGGTTTGGAGGAGGCTTGACGTGTCCGACGAGCAATAGGAGTAGGTTGTGAAATAGTGACTTTTTTCCTGATGTCTTTTTTCGTTTCTCTCTTCCACTCTTTCTTTTTTTCTTCTGCTGAAGAAGGTGCTGACGTCATCTTTTTGACCGAAGCTTTCATTTCTTCTCGTTGGGGAGTAGGGGAGGGTGTCAACAAGGAAGCTGCAAGTTTACTAGGTATTGGAGCAGACATAGTTGGAAACACTTCTCGTGTGTCTTCTTCTTCTGGCGGTGTCTGTCTTAGTGGCTTTTGGTTCGCTTTTCATGATCGTCTTAAAATCTCGCAGATTAGGTTTAGCTATTTCGTCTAAAGCTTTCTGGTGAAACAGCTGAAGACGTTGCAATACTTGTTAGTACCGTTGCGATTTTTCTTCTTCTGACAAATCACATCGATCCATCAACGATGGTAATTCTTGTTGTAACTGTGACATCTCAGTGAGATTAGGATTCGGAGGTAAATGAGGTATCCTTTGTTCGTACCAACGATGGAGTTCCATCCATCGTTTATAGGGAACTAAAGTGAGTTTTCGTCCTTCCATAATGTGTCATTTTTATATTCTTTTTTCTACATTTTTACCTCATGACTCCTCCTAAAAGTTGTGCAGCAGTCGATCCTCCCAAAGGAGCAGCCACTTTGAACAACATTCCTATCAGCATGGGTAAAAATCCTCCTCGTTCAACCAGCATTTTTTTCTTTTGACATATGTGTATTTTCTTTTTCACCATTTGGCGAAGAACGTTTCGATATTTACCTAATCGTTGTTTCTGTATCTTGGACTAGGGTACCGTTCCTTTCAAATCATTCAAATGACATTCACACACGGTACCGATGATTTCTTTAGGGGCTGTTTGAATGAGTTCTTTTCGGATCGGATGATTGGATTTAGTCATTACTGACAAAACATCCCAATGTTTAGCTAAACGAGGTGGGATTCAGTATCGTTTTTTGGAAGACGGTGGTCTCTTGGGACGACAATGGTGGTATGCACTTCTTGGTGATATCTTTTATTTCAGGAACAAAAGAAATACTGATATAAATCTTATCACACACTTCTTTTTGATACTGGAATTCGTCTCCACTGATGGTCAGCACGTCGTATCAACTTCATGATGGGCACCACTCGATGATCAGGTGTTTTCAGTTGACTCAATCGTGCCAGTTCTTGTATGGATAAATCCAGTAAACCTTGTAACACTCCTGTCCTGTCATAGACTTTTGTCTTAGGTGACGACACTTTGTTATTAGCTTAGGCAGCAGAAGACGTCGCCGTCGCCGGAGAAGTGCCTTTCGAAATGGGTTTCCATTTCTTCATCAAATTAGGAAACACGGGTCTTAAGTTTGGCAGGCATCCTCATAAAAGGCGACGAAAAAGAAAAAGAAGTGGCAGGAAAAGACACTGTCACTGCGCTGCGTGGTTTTCTGGAGTACGTGCGCGTCCTACCAGCAGTACTTCTCTTTCTGGCAAGAGGGGATGTTTTTTCTTAGGACTTTTCTTCTTGGGGCTTTTCTTTTTCTTGTGTGTTGTTGTTGTATGTTGCCGTCTTTTGGGTACTTTGGCTTTTTTCTTCTACTTCGTTTTAGCTTCGGCATTAGGATCCCATTTAAAAGAGAACTAATAGTGACACCTCCTAAAGATCCACTTCCACCAGGTTTCAAAATGATTTGTTTTTGGTTTGAGTATCGATTCTTGGATCTGCCAGTTGTGGCAACATTATTTGCAAAGAAGCGTTTGCTTTATTGGGTATGTGAATGATGCCTTGAAGTAATTGACGTGCTGTCAAGGTAAACCATCGTAAGACTCCCTTGAGACTGGCTTCTAACAAATGTGAACGGACTTGTGCATTCTTTTTGCGACTAATGGCATACAGTGCACAAATCAATTTGGCAGTAGGATGAGATTGAAAGGAGGTCATGTTGAATACTGTTTGAAAGAAAAGACGTGTAGGATGTTTTTATAGTTTTCTTCTTCAGAGAGATGCCAAAGGGGATGTGTAAATGACAGGACCAGTGGTGACACCAGTGGTGAAATAAACTGGTACAGAATCTCAAATAATCAGGAGTGGTTGGTTTTAAATCGATGAGTAAATATGCATGAGGTGTTTGGGTGGAATCGTCGAACGCATAATTCAGCCAAGGTGTTCCTAACTGTTTGGATAACACTTGCACTTGAGATTTGTCTCTTGGACTTTTAAACTAGACGACAAAATAGGCACTGAGACTGATGGTACGATGTGCTTTACTTTGTTGAAAAAGTTTTGAGTAATGTAAATAATACTAGCATTACGATGATGTCCTTTTCGTGTAAACCAAAGTTTAATTTCTTCTTCGTCTTCTCATAATATGTCATCGAAGATGACAAGATGTGTTTGACTAAAGTCAGACAAGATCCAATCGTCTTCGCGAGGAATGCGTACTACAAACGAGATGGATTCTCATTGACTTTCAAGGAGTAATGTGTGAACCGATTGCCATTCTTTGTAAAACCACACGATACGTGGGATTGGTGTTCGATCACACGTTTGACAAATTTGGTTTTGCCTGAACCGCTCGGTCCAACAATTAACATGTTAAAGGGATGGTGAAGAGGCCTCCCAACTTTGACGATCTAACTTTTCGTCAATCACTTTGAGAACAGAAGAGGACGAGGAGAAAGAGGAGGAGGAGAATTCTGAGATGATCATGAAAGACTAAAGACATTTTATACATTGTATACACGTTTAATATCTTTTCCAAAAAGTGTCACCAAAAAGCAACAAATTTACATGTCAAGAATTAAAACACGAAAACACATAAGACATAAATGGCTACGTACATCAATGTGGCACAAACTAAAACCACTGCAGCTGTATATAAACAAGAAAGTGTACACATTTCTCGATCTATGTGTGTCCCATGAAATCAACGTACTCGTGCATGTGTTCTTTTAATGGTCTCTGTGGAATTCATTGTCTCTAATTTCTCCGGGAAGATCCTTTCTTCCTTATTCGTTTCGATTTGTACGACGGTACTTTCGGGACTTGTAATATTTCTTCCTCTGTGTCAGGTTCTTATACCACTGTTTCTAAACTTGTTTCTAATTTCACGTTCACTTCTGGCACTGACTTTAAGTTCACTTCTTCTTTTCTTGGATGATTAGTGACACACAATGTCGTTGGCATAGTGAGCCACTTCTTGTATCCAAGCATCGAAGCCAAGACTTTTCCAGGCACCTACATTTTTCCAGTCGTAAATTTGTTGGTGTAACCAACTAGCTATACAGACTTCTTGGTAAGTATGAAGCGTGGATAAAGTTTGACAAATATCTTCTTCACATGGAGGTACACAACTTGTTTTCATCACTATTCTCAACACATGTAACACAATTTGTCTTTCGTCACAGATAAAGTTTGGGTAGTGATGTCTTTGTTGTATGTACTGTTCATAAATAGTCCTCAAAGAATTTCCTGGAAAACGAAATCCGAGAAAAGTTGTCACTAACACACACACACTACACGTCGTCCAAAAGTTAATGGAATCGTTGGTGGAAATAGTTCTTGTAAAAGTTTTGGTAATCCTCTAAGTCCTGAACACTGTCATTGACTTCCTTTCACGGAATTTGTTGCAACACTGAAGTCAACAGTCGTGGCATGGTAAGCTTTTATATTAGTCCTTTTTACCGCAAAATCTTTCTTTTTGATGAAATATTCACACGTTTTCCAAATGCAATCTGGTGGTAAAGGATATCGAAGAAATTCAGTTATGACCTCACCACACATCACACGTCGTGAAGGAATTTCATCTTGAGGTGATACTTTTTGTAAACGTTTTTTGTATTCCTGTAAGTTTTTAACCTTTTCCTGGACTGCGGTTCCATGGAATTCTGTATAACACACCAATATTGTAGGTAGAAGTCGTGACATTCAAAATCTTAAAGGAGGTAGGTAATCGTTGATGAATGTCTGACCATTTGAACACTTTCAAAGTAATCAATCATCTTATAATATACAGATACCAATGGTTTATAGGTCTATACCGTAAAGGATGCAATTGTTCCTTGCGTTTTACTTAAATCTGTACAAACTCTTTGTAAATGCGTTTTCTTATCTCCGGAGGCAAACTACGAATGTTCTCTTCTAAAGTATCCATGGGATCATATTACTTTGGACCGACCAAAAGGAAGGTAGTGACAGCGCTGAGACCATTTGGCATGTTCCAGGTAAGCTAAGTCTTCATACTCCCATTCGTGAAGTGTCACACCATAGCTGAAACACTGCACTTTATCTCCTTTTCCGAAGTAGAGAAATCCGGCTCTGGCTAAAGATTTGGGAGTAGGCCATTCCAGATATTTAGGCCATTTCCCTTTGAACGTCTGGAATCGATATTGAATAGTCACAATAACCAGGCAAAGCCACAGAAAACGTGTTTTCTTCTTTGATGGGTACATCTCGTTGTGCAAGCAGTGGTATCCAGAGTGGTTTGCAAGTGCAAAGATGACATCCGTAAGTAGGTACACGCACGGCATCACTTTTACCAGTAAAGTAGAAAGGTCGTGCTGCATCGCTTTCGCTAGTAGAGCGGTAAGGCACACGAACGGCATCGTTTTCGATGGTAGTAGAGGAGCGGCAAGGCCATGCTGCATCGCTGATGTCCCAGGGCACGGCATCAGTCTCATCGCAAGATACAGCATCGCACTCGAGTTCATAATTTAACATGAAGTCCACAATAGGCCCATCCCTCGGAAGCTGTGTCGAGTTCGTGAGTATCGGTACCAGTGTGCTGGCCTAAAAATTGAAACTTGGAGTTGATAGTTAGTTCCTCACTCGTTTGCTGTGTTGAATTATTCATCATCTTACTATGTCGACGTTTGTATTTACAATAAAGTATTGGTTTTGGAACTTGCCCTTTTTATACTGGAGTTCAGCGTGTCCGTACGGTAAAGTGTTGTGGTCTGGAAGTCGCACTCATTTCTGGTAGACAATTTTATAGACTTTTTCTAAAGGGCGACTGACGATTTGGTGGTTTTGCAAACGTACAATTTTGAAGATCGAATGTTTTCATGCGAAAGTCTTGATCTTGTCGAATTTTCTTTTCTTTACCGTTTCTCGCTTGTTGTATCCATTTGTCTTAACTTTCACACAAGTAATGCAGCCAGCGCAAAGTTTTGGCGGAGTATCGACGGCTGACTGAGAGGTAAGACTGAGGGGGTATGATAGCAAGTTTGTCTCAGGCATGAACTTATTTCGGTAGACTAATCAACACGCTTTAGCAAGAGTACAAGCTTCCTTCAAAGGATAGATACCTCCGTGATCTAGAAATAACTGTCGAAATTTTCCACAGCAACGGCGTAAAATGTCCAGATCCTATCGGCAATATTTCAACATTTCTGCTTGAAAGCCGAACGGGTTTGTAGCGTGAGTGTGGTACCAAGCGTAGAAAGCTTCTCGTTGTTCCGTGTGTATACCGTCGGGGTCGTAATAGTGAACGTCAGGCAAATGCAGGAGCACAGTGTGTTGATTAGCTATTGAAAAGTGTGGAAAAGTGGAAAATTACCTTTGACCATTCTGTCATTTCAAACGTTTTATGCATTTTACTCAAAGGCATGGCCAAATAACTCATGGAATCTTTAAACTGTACTTGTCCCACTTTAATGTAGATGAGTTTGGCTCCGTTCATGGTAACTGTGGGACATTTGGTACCTTGTTGTGAATAATATTTCAACAGAAATTGCCCATCGTATCCTGAGAAATTGTGAGCCATGACTGTGGCATATCGATGGCAGTTGCCGTAACCTGGATGTCCTCTTAGCTCCAAGTGTCGTCGGTAGGGTAAGGCGGGTCATCATTGTTTGAACCATACATATCAATGTGTATATATATATATATATATATATCAAACGTATCACTATCAGTTGCCAAGTTATTAACACTTCCATCATTGATTACTTTATTTGAAACTTAAAAATGTTATTAAAGTATACAGCGTCTCCTCTAGATTGAGATGAATAACTTTTAAAAATTACTTCATAGCCCCATTGCCATCAATTTTGTGTGTGTGTGTGTGTGTGTGTGTGTGTGTGTGTGTGTGTGTGTGGTGTTTGTAAAACGACTATTTTGAATGAACTATATACCATATTTGTTTCGTTTTAAGACGTTTAGAACCTCCCTCCTTTTCCACTTATACCTAAATATTGACAGTTTACTAAACTTATTTTCATATTAAATGTGGACATATTTACATTTAAATTTGAACACAAACATTGATATTAATAAATATATATTGTGCAGACATACTGACAACAAAGTTGAACATATCTAGTCATAAACTGGAGTAAAAACTGTGAATAACAGTTTCTCTAAAATAAAATGGCTGCGACTGATATAAGATCAAGGTGAACAAAAAGGAAGAGTTACAAGAGCAAAATTAGAAAAAGAAAATACAAACACCCCCCCCAACCCCCAGCACCCCTCCCCCAAAAAAGAAAAAGATTATGTTTATTTAAAGGTGATCCGTTTCCCGCCTTATCTTTGTAACAAGTGCGCTGACAAAGGTTCGCTTGCAAGAAGAGCACTTTTTTTCCTTCAGGAATGCCTGGTCTGGAGGCTAAAACAGACCCGATATCTCTCTCCCCAATAAATTTATTGCTCCCGACTGGTAAATCCTTGGTCACATTTCTCGCAGTAGTAAGAGTATCCAAGAAATCCTGCGATAGTAGTGATGGTATCGAAATGCTCTTGATGATGATACACGTGAATGTATTATTCGCCTGGGAAATTGGGTCCTCGAAACACGAGAGCTCCGCGAACCATTTGAGGGTATACTTTTCACGTACAACGAGGAGCTAAGACGTCTCGAAGTTTTTGCATTTCAGGAATGCCACACACGGTCTCTTTGAAAATGCTCGCTTGCTGTAACAAGAGTTCTGCTTCTCCTCGTTGTTTGACTCTGTCCGATTTTCGAATGCTCTCCATGCTATTTTCCATTCTGCGGTCTCATTTTTCTAGGCATACGTTCGCCCCACGACGATGGCCGGGATAAGCACATCTGGTCTTGGGAGTTGTTAATTTGGACGATACTTCGTTTGGTACTGCGTATATCGTCCACCAAAATCACTTTGCGTGGTCCGCTAACTCGTGGAGGTGAAATGTAGGTCATATGAAGAGTAGCTTTTCCGTCGGTCATGTTAAATTCGTCATTGGATTGTTGAATGTGTTGAATTTTGCTGGTGTACTAAACTCGATCCAAATAGGAGACTTCAAACTGTCGTGATTGATGGAGAGACTCAAACGATCATCCTCTTTAGCTTGGCATTGTCCTTTCAGTTCCTCTAACAAGGAATCTCACGAATCGGTAATGAAACCTGCTGCTCTCTCGGGTGGTACTTCAGACTTAATCTCTTTAAATTTCACCGTGTTGGTGTAAGCCGTGGTTCTAAATTTTCTGGAAGCTACTGGACGACTTTCTTTTTTAGCGGTTCTGGACTCTCTAGGTCTTGTGGTAGAAGTTGAGAGTGTTGGTTAAGGCTGACTCATGTCATCTTCGAATTCACTGGCATGTACTTGGGCTAAGACTTCAGTTAGCGTATGAGGCGACACCGAAAGTCGTCGTCGTTGACTCTTGGTTTCTTCTTCTGGTTTCTCACTGAAATAGTCTGATCGTTTCATCTTGATTGTAAACTTTGATTTGACTCAGTTTTACACCTACTTGCTCCCTATATATGTAGAGAGAGAGAGAGAGAGAGAGAGAGAGAGAGAGAGAGAGAGAGAGAGAGAGAGAGAGAGTTTCTCACAATAAGAGTATATCATTCATTCAGCTTTTAAACTGTAAAGAGGAAGAAGAAAATCGAAGAGTCGAAACAGATCGCTTTTCTCGTCAGAGATTTACAGAGAATCATTCCAAAGTATACAACTTCCAATAGGACTACGGACTACTCCTCTCGAGAAAAAAGTCAAGATACTTGCTATCTCTGCCAGGAAAAGGACATTGGCTTCAGAATGTCAACAGCGTCAAAGCAAAGGAAAGACAGGAGAAAAGAGAGATAAAGGTAAAGACACCTGTTATCATTGTCAGAAAAAAGGACATTGGTCTTCAGAGTGTCCTAAGAGAAAAAAGAACAAGCAGGAGGAGAAGCGAGAGGCAGAGGAGAGTTCTTCAGAAGAAGAAGAACCCATCCTCGTCAGGAAATGTTACAAATCAAGACCATTGGAAGAACCAGTAGAAGAGGAAGAACCCATCCTCGTCAGGAAATGTTACAAATCAAGACCATTGGAAGAACCAGTAGAAGAAGAAGAACCCATCCTCGTCAGGAAATGTTACAAATCAAGACCATTGGAAGAACCAGTAGAAGAAGAAGAACCCATCCTCGTCAGGAAATGTTACAAATCAAGACCATTGGAAGAACCAGTAGAAGAGGAAGAACCCATCCTCGTCAGGAAATGTTACAAATCAAGACCATTGGAAGAACCAGTAGAAGAGGAAGAACCCATACCAGTAAAGAAATTTAAGAACAGAGACAGACAGTGAATATGTGGACTTTGGTGATGTGTTATGAAATAATTTATATTGTAATTCAAAAGAGAAAATACCAATAGAAAACGTAAGTGTCTCTTGGTCTTGACTTTTATACTATGGAAAAAACACACACGCACACATACACGCATACACCATCAAATGATGGGGAAAAGGGCTTTAAGTTTTACTTGATTTGGCAATCATTGAGTAGTATCTATTTTCTAACAAATTTTGGTGTCTCTGAAAAGGGCAGTTGGGTTGTTTGACAAACTCATAGACTTGACATCATGAGCTTTAACTGCCTCAATCCTTTTCCACGGCCAAGTCCTACTCCTCGTCCTGTTGCTGTTACTGCTTTGGTAGTGGTAGTAGTAACTACTGCTGTTGGTGGTGACATCTCAGTGGTACTGAGCGTGGATGTAGTGATGGATTTAAAAAGCTTAGTCCGTGAAGGTCTCTTTCTCTTGGGTTGAGTTAAAGAAGCCTGGTGCATTTCTCTCAGATACTTTATTCTGCCAAAATGTCTTGTAGCCCACACAACGTTTTGTTTTCACTCCCTTACTTCTGTCCTTCACACTTGAAAATTTTCCTCTTCTCTTCTTCTTCTTTTCTTTATTCCTCTTCTTGCTGTTGTTGAAGAAAGGCTTCTTCAGCTTCTTTCTGTCGTTGCAAACATTCTCCAATTCTTCCTTCTGTCATTTTCTGAAATCATCCACCAAGGGTAACGATGGAAAAGGGGGTGAAGGTAGTACTACCGTCGCAATCAAACACTCTTGCGGAGACGACATCAAACAATCAACCAAATCCAATTTAAAGCTATCCTCTCATGGAAGAAGAATGTTAGTTACAGCTGCATTCGTAGTAGTAGTCACCGCACTATCACTCCGAGAATACGTGGTATCCGTAGCTGGCGTACCCCAATACATCGTCTTCATTGTTTCAGACATACTCAAACTGTGCCGCAATGGTAAACCGTGTGAACGCTGGTGCGCCTATATATTGATTTGTCCCTATGTCGCCCCCCTCATGTTAACCTATGGGCGTCTATATAATACGATATATCCGCGAATACCCCCATACAACTACTTAACGCCGATATAGAAATAACACAAATTATAGGGTAAAGCCACTTTTATTTGGAATGGATTATTGTGGAATGTTTGACATGTTACCAAAAAAAATGGATACAAATGTAGACACTGCTTACCTGACATATATATATACAATTCAGACAATTTTGTCATCGTGGTTCATCTACTTTTTATTTTAATTTAAGCCGATGAAGTTGCGGGTATCTTGGATGCTGAATACCGTATTTATATATTGAGTCCTTTTTTTATTTTATTTTTTTTACTTGCGCAAGAGTCCACGTCAAGTCATTCCACATAATCGTGTATATCAGACTGCTTCATCTGCTAAAAATGGTGTGGAGTTAACATTGCACTCGTCGTTGACGACATTCAGAATCGGTAGGATCCTGGCTATATATGCCTAATAGTAGCGGTCGGGTTTTCCTATTATTCCCAGAAGTAGTAATAACTTGGACTGTTCCAGAATATCTTACCATACCAACTTGATTAATTGTGCAGAACACGAAGTTATGATAATCGTAAATAGTACGAAAAGAGGATTCTTCAAAATTGATTAGCGGTCTTTATGAGAGATCCATGTCTTACACCCAATCTCATAACAAAAGGCAATGTCTCTAGAGTTGTGGGATGATAATTAAAGATTTTATGATCTTTTGCGTGCCATTAATTACATCCTCTAGCTTAATATATTCATCCTCTAGCTTAATATATTCAGATGAAAGATTCTTTAATGACGCCCCCACTTTTCCACGGAGAACAGTTTTTATGTCAGTTGCCAACCTTCCTTCTCCACCCACCCCCCACCCCCAATATAAGTTTTGTGAAGAATTGCCCCCGTTACACTAAGGTGAGGTGAAATACTATGAAACTTTCAGCTGCAAAAGAAAAGAAGCTCCCGACGGCACCCCCCTTCACCTGGCGCCCGGGGGCAATTGCCCCCCTCAGGCCGCCACTGGGTATATTACCGTATTTACTTGTGTGTACAGAGTATATCTACGTTTTTTGAGTGGATATAATAAAATAGTTCACGAGTGAAGTGGAAACACGAGTGACAATACAAAATGTATGGGTGACACAGAATATCGAATAGCAACACATCATGCAAGTTCAGTCACTGACAATTTGCATAATTCATGTGGAAAACTAATTATAAAAAAAGTGAATACCTGAAGCGTACTCTTTTTTTTTTTCTTTTTGCTTTGGGTTCATTTTTAGGCATTCTTGATGGCGCATTCTCATTGATTGCATAAATGTATACTAGAGTGTCTACAGTCTTTACATATTTTAAGATCTGTTCATCCTGATGGAGAGAGAGAGAGAGAGAGAGAGAGAGAGAGAGAGAGAGAGATGGAAAGAAGAAAAAATGAAATCGGTCTAAATATGGAAATACAGTTCTGAATAACATACATAACAGCAGATGTACTTCCTAAATGGAAAAAGAAAGTAGCTCCAAAAGTGATATAGCCACTGTGGCAATAAAAGTGGTATCCCCACTGTGGCAATATCATTTTTCGTGTACTGATAACATGCTAACTGTGATGTACAAGTCCTAACTATTTAAGTCCGGATTCAGCTGTAAACTAAAGAAAATGTGAAACTACCAATTGCAAACATCGTTATTCGAGATTTTCGTTATTCATTGAGAAGGTACATTGAAAGTCACTTACGCATTTTCCAGAATTTGATGCTATATTCTTTTGGCGAACACTGAATAGATTGTCAACTTTAATTATGTAGACTGGTGCACGAATTGCAGAAAAGTAATAACTATTACACCAGTCACGGCATAAGTAACATACTTGCCCTTTCATGCAGATGCCATTCCTATTTGTTTTTAGCCAAGTGCAATCACAGCTATTTCAAAATGTGTGGGTTTGCAATCACCGGGTAGAAGAGAAAAGGATACTGAATATCATCCGTAATGCCGAGGATAGACACGCAGAGGCAGGCGATCCCAGCTGACATGGGCGGGTATCGAACCCTTGGATTACGAGTCTGACGCTCTTCCAACTGAGCACCATATTACAAGTCCTCTTACATGTGCCAACTATAATTATGTATCCTACTGCATGGACTGAAGATAAGTAAACTTACCGGCTTGTGTATTAGTCTGCACGTAAGTAAAATACTCGTCATTTAACACAGACGACATTGCTGATTATTTCGCAAAATTCAATCATGGCTTCTTTAACGTGTTTACAAGCTACATTAACAGTATGGGAAGCGAACGGAATGTTAGCACAACAGAGGTCAACTCTGGATTATTTAAATGCCAGGCGACATGTCGCCCCGTTAAATTTTGCAAATCGTCCTACTTTTAAGATTTTTGAACATCAGTGTCATCATTAAAATAATTCAGTTGTGGATTCGGTATAATTAGTAACAGAGAAGTTCCAAATGTTGAGTAGAAAATGATTGTTGTGTTTTATACTTATAAAGTCCTAAAAAATCTTTTTTTCCCATTATAACAGAGAGAGAAAAGGAGTTGTGGATATATTAATTAGTCCACCCTTGTAAATAAATGTAATACAATGGCTGGAATTTGGTGTGTATTGCAGACAGTGAAAGCTACACGTTACCAATGCAGCATCTACCACCATTTTATTCATACATCGATAAAGTTGATTCTATTCGGTACTAATATTACCATATCTTGCCAAAATATAACCTATTTTTAATCTTAATTCTGACTTCTTCGTTCTGACTTTTGAAAGTCTGGAGGCTCTTCTTATTTCTGACTAATTACTTCACCTTTTTATGACTTCATACGTCTTAGAAAAATTTGGTGCTGGGTTCTTTTGGAGAACACTAATTTTTCCATGGTAGGAGATGGTTAATATTAATAAATTATTTCTGTTGCAACGAGATTGGTGCATACTTCCCTTTATTAGTTTAATGTCTGATAGAGCTTAACGCTTAAGCTTTCATGTTCTTGACATTTAAAGATCTACTTGCATAGCTTGCTGCATTTCATGCTAAGTTCGTTTGGAAGTCATTGATTCTGCTTACCCGAGCCTCATAATATATGTACAATGAAGTTATGCAGACTGGTTCACGTACTGTAGAAAAGTAGACTAGCTGGAAAGCATTCAAGCCTTGCATAAGCAACATACACATGGCATTATGACAGATACACCACTCCTCACAGCTCATACACTTTCAGTGTACTAGTATATCGCTGCCATAATGCTGTTTTGACCCCTGGGTCATCTAAACCTTAGTCCATCGTCTCCGCGCATTAGTACACGGGCACTTTGACTGGATCCGACCTTGCTTCTCTAATCAAAGATTGAAATAAAAATAAAAAAACGATGCTCTTCATTGTGACGTTATTGGTATATTGTGACATCTGCCGCGTGCTGCCTTGAAACGACGTCAGGCCGGTGCCCCATATCTGCAAGTAAAGAATTTCTGGTTTTTTCCTCCTACGTATTAGGTAAAATCTTCACACTGTGCACTAAATTCATTATAGTGAAAAGATTGCAGAAAGTGTATTATAAAGTGAGTGTGATGCAGTTATCAAAGCGTACTATTTCAATTAGGTCGCATTTTACCACCAAATTTACAGTGTTATGACAAAAGGTATTTTCATTTTGAAGGGAGGTAACCCACTGTGAGGAGTATGAAAGATACCATTGTTGTTTTTTTATTGAGAAATTTAGTCATAACAGTAAACTGCTCGTGACCAAACTTATATCTCACAGCATTGACCCACCCCTAGTTGCATGCTCCTAAATTGTGAAAACCATATGAGCCCCGGTAGTTGTTAAACAACATGTGCCTGAAAGATTCCATTCTAACTGCACACCTAAGAAATTAACAGCCTTTGTCAATATTACGGTTTCTAAACAGAAGCCAGCAGAACAAAATTGACAATGCAAATGTGCGAGAGAGAGCCAAAAAGTTCCGATACGGAAGCTATAACTTTTTATTTGTTATTCTTGTTTCTTCATATTTTAACATGTATTAATTCAAAATAATTTCAGTAGATTCTCCAAGTTAAAATTCATCAAGAAAAATATGGATGAGTCAGCTTTACTTTGATCAAAGGTTTTTTTGGTGGCGCACTCTTATTTTGAATCCATTATTTTTTTTTTCTCAAATAAATATAATTTGAAAATTCACGACGTATATTTACAATACGCTCGAGAAAATTTGGACCTGGCATGAACAAATTTTTCAGTTGCTACAGAAAGTTTTCTAGGAAAATTACTTGTCAGAGACGTACTTGTACGAGTGATTCATGGAAGGAAAACTTTCGCCAAATGATAATATCCGTTCAGGAAGACCTAGAACATCGAACACGGTACAGGTTGTATCTGAAATGAAAACGTTACCAAAGTCTTGTTCCACACGGTCGCAATTCGAAACATATTACTGGGTCAAAGAAGAAATGCAGTAGAAATTAATAAAATTCCACTATAACACAAGAAAGGGCACATCGCCCAATAATGCTTATGATAACATACACATTCATTCAAAATGACTTTAAAATGTGCGTGGCTTATAGAGTTATCTTCGAAATGTCACTTTGTATCTATTTAGGGATATTATTTTGCGCCCTATAATTATACACACACAGACACACACACATTTGTGAAAGGTTGACGGCAGCTGTCCAGAGAAAACATTTATTTCTGGCAGCAGCTATCCTGATAATACTTTGTCTCAAACATTTTTCTATAAAATACAAACAAGCAGTAAATAATAATAATTATAAAATTCCCTTACAGCGATTAGTAATTAGTATTATGTGACGTAGGGCAAGTATTTATTTTTAATTAATTCACGTCATTATCTTCCTTACTGACATTTATCAAATTATTCTTCATTTTTTTTAGGATTTTAAAATTTTTAAAAATTAATCAACAATTGTAGCGTTGCTTGAATGAATGCTTCGATAAATGCGCATGTACTAGCATTGGTAAAGGAGTATGTCATACTGACGCAGTTCATAGAAAACCAGCCATCTATCACTTGTCTCTTCAAAAACGGTCACGTGTACAGTATATATATATATATATATATATATATATATATATATATATATATATATATATATATATATATATTATGGCCAAAGAATACAAAACAGGCAGGAAATTTAATCTTGAAAAATCTTATTTTTTCAGGTATCAGTGCTTTATTCTCAAAGATATTTGTATTCATGTAATAATGACACAAACGTAACCAGATTGCGTTCAAAACGGACTGGACTGGTTCTTTATATTATTATAAAAGAAAATCGCTGCTGAAGGATCCGCTCTATAGCAGCCCCAATCACACAGTGATGTGGCGTTAGCTCAACTGTAACAAAATCACGCTCTTTGTATTGATAAATTTGCTGTAAGAAGCCAAGCCAATTGATCGAGGCCCCTCCTCCCAAGGATGTTTCAATTTTCCTAATAGGCGTTTCATCTGTTTAACTTTGATTCTCAGATATTTAACGACTGTTAATTAGGGTTAACCTGTTCAGAAAACACCGCCAGAGAGTGAGAAAGAGATGACGATTAGAAATTATTCCCATCAAAGCTATACACATTCAAAAGTCTCTGTAGAGTAGATTCAGTCAATCCTGATTATGAATTAAATCAGATACATTGCGGTAGCCGCTCATTTACTGACCCAACAACGTGCGGCAGCGGGTTTGCTGCTTAGGCATGATGCTAAATCCACAGGAGACAGTCTGTTCTTCGTCAACCAGGTTAGTAGCAAACTGCTATTCATTTACATATATAAATATTATAGAACAAATGACTACGGCTATTCACAATTTCTACATGCCATTAGGAACTCTTAGATAAATAATGAAATGAGAGGGGCGAATATCTCGCTGACGCACGTACACTGAGAAAGGACTCGTTCCATATAAGCCTCGTTCATATGTTTGATATACACATTTTGCGGTCTTTTCTGCAATGTATGTTGGGTGTGCATATATATATATATATATATATATATATATATATATATATATATATATATATATATATATATATATATATATATATATATCAGGAAGCATGAAAGCATGTACTAAAAATGTAAAAAGTGTGATAAAGACCAAGGAAGTTGAATGAAATACATGAAGGTCATAGGACAGGCACCAGCTTTTCTTCATGATGTATCGATAACATAAGTGTTTTAAATATCTCATACTGTTTATATATTCTTTAACATTGGTAGAAGAAAATGAGCAAGTGAATATACGCACTTGCCTATATATTAGTCGTCTGATATTTCTAGCCTCGCCTACAATAGACTTTGTCAATGATTTTTTACCTTTTACTTTTGGGCATAACTAGCTTTCTTATGTTCCCTCCAAACCTGCCTCTAAAACGGAAAGAAGCTGAATATGAATTAAGCATTATATGAAAACATAAAGGGATTTTATAACTAATATTTCACTTTTCTTTAGCTTTTCTCAAATAAATTTGCTGAACAATGGCACCAATTTTCTCGAATTCGGGACAAATCCTGTAAAATTGCTCGATCATCGTTTCTGAAGGAATTCATAGGTATTTTTCTTTCAAAGCATTACGAATCATAATTTCTAAAATCTTTTATTATCATATTTCCCCGCACTGGAAGTAAATGAGCTCAGAATTTAAAAATATCGCTGTATTTGCATAAATTGTCCGCTTCAGGAGAGTGGGTGTACTAAAGCATTGTAACCAATTATCCACTGAATGGGGACAATGTCATTAAGCGAGAATATACAAATGTCTCCAAGTATTGTGCCATACCAATCCAGTGCTGATTACATGGAATTTTCAGTTGGAATGTTGTAAAAAATCGATAATATTTATTCGGGTAAGAGGTTGTATTGATTAGGATTTTTCTTATTTTTCTTGTTAAAGTTGGACAAAATTTAAAACAAAAGGAAAATGTTCCTACTTCCAAAAATATCAGACATTTCTTTTAATTCATACTGCCTATTCTTACAGACATAATATGATGTTCTGATAATTTGCTTGAGATTATGTATCAGGTTCTGGTCGGCACGTACATGTATATCTTCATTAATGATATACTTCTGAATTCTGATGGCACCAGTCGCAGTCGATAATGTCTGATGTGTTTTTTTTTTTATTATGATGAATATTTCTCTTAACCCACACTCTCGACATTCGAACGGAAGTTCTTAAAAAATATAGTTTTAAATATTAATAAAAAGTTGCCCCAAAAAGCTTGTAAAACATGAGGCGTAAAGGGTGGTTACTTAATTGCCACTTAAATTTGATTGTACATTCTTTGGCTCTTAATTTTTTTTTTCGGAATCTAACAGGCGTAGGAGTCAATTTTTTGCACGTTTCATATATCTCTTTTCTTCAACGAATATAACTAATTTTGATCCATTTTATGAGCAGTTCAAATTACATTTTGCGAAGCTTGTTCTAGGTTATAGCCAACTCTTGAATCTTCTTGAATAACACGTCTGTCAACGATCAGACATATCCAGTAACCATCGAAAATTTACAGAAGCAATTGTTTATCTGCGTAAGCTGTTCTTTGTAGTCTAATGTAGGCAGTCTATGATCAGTAAATTCTTCAATACACCTCCAAAGTGGCGATATATTTTAAATGGTATCAGAGAGTGTATCATCCAGGAATGTGCAAGCCGATTGATGCCACTCTAAAAAAAAAGAGATATTGATTTATTGTCGTAAACAGAGATGAATATATGAATGTTGTAACTTCGATCGAATCGGCAAGTATAGACGAAGAGTGAAAGGCAGGGTCGATAAAGTCTCTTGATATTGCGCATTAAATAATTGTAATGTTGCCAGAACTATGTCTGTCAAACGCACATTTTGAATTAGTAGAAACAGGTTGCTCAAACCAGATATTTGGTTTTCATGGGGACGATATTCATATTATACCTTTTCCAAGTTTTCTTTCTTGTTTCCAAAAGCTGCGATCTTCCGACTCAAACTTCAAAACCATTTAGGCATTATAGGCATTGCGGACTATTTGCTACAACTACTTACAACCGAATTTGAAGAGTTTGACAACGGAAGTGCTCCAATGAACATGAACAATTTTATGGTTTACAAAAACACATATTTACGAGACAATGTTACTAGCTTTAAATTACAGTCGAGACATATATTTGTATGACTTAAGAAAGTCATCTCAACAAAGAAAAGGGGTGAAGTATTTGGAATTATTGTGTTTGGACTCTTAACATACATATGTGTCCGCCCAGCTAGTCGGAGTTGGCGTAATATGCAAAAATGTATTGTGCATCGCTTTACTGAGCGGTGATGGTGCAGAGAGCCCTACGAGTTTGAATCTCTGAAACAAAGGCGGAAGAAATAATTACTTATAGCTTGATCACAATTTGTATTCGTACCAGTTACTTTTATTCATTGTCAGTAGATGTTACACATGTTGACAGTCAATGTTGGGATCAGAGCTGGAATCAAAGTGGCACTTTAGACGGAATACTGAGTTCGTATTTTAAAGTTCATCTTCATAATCCTCAGATGACAGTGGTTTTTATTGTTGTGAGGTTTATGCAAGTTTGTGAGCAACCGGGCGTGATGAAATTAACCTTTTATCTGAGTCTTTTTGTATGCCTAATTATAACCTAATGAAGTTATAATATCTCCCTCGTGGTTAATTGCGTTAATGACAGCGATTCCAATCTCTGCCACAGAGTGTCATATATCAATCACAAAACCCGTAAGTCTGTGGTATGTTGTAAGGATGAAACGTGAAAAAAAATTTCCTCGTAAGTTGCCGAAACAATACATCCTCTCTATTTCGAATACAGTCCATTTTCTTGGATGTAATGAACGGTTACGATTATATGATTTCAGATTGCTTGTTAAGTTATGACTAACTCTCAAATCATCTTCTTTGAGATCCTTATAAATGATGGAATAACTCCATTGAAATTGAAAGATGTGGTCATTTATTCGAGTTTATCAACTCTTAAGAACAGATGCTGAGGTAGTCTTTCCAGCATCATAAGTGACAAGATCCGGTATTTGAGACAGCGTTTCTTTGCAAGCTTCAAACCCATCAATGCCACTCACAGCAGAAGCAGATGTTGATTAATTGGTATAAATGTGCAACTTGGTATCTTGGTATGAATATTAAAATTTTCAATCAAGTCGGCAAATCTGGGGGAAAAAAAAAAAAACAAACAAACAAACAAACAAACAAACAAACAAGCAAACAAATTTTTTGTATCAAGGACTCGCTGGAAATGTTGCGCACAGAGTAACCCCACAGTCGCAAGATGTTGAAGTATGGTTAACAAAAACACTCTAAACGGACTTCTTAATACAGATATCTTACACTCTAAACAGACTTCTTAACACAGGTATCTTACACTTTAATGCCGATAGTAAGGATAATCACCATTCTATGCTTTGAAATGTTGGGTCCTGCGTGTTACAAAATCATGCTGATAACAAACTGGAATCACAATTGGCTTTAACATAATTTCCTTTGATTTGTACTAACTGTCCTCATTTCTTGTCAATAAATATGATATATAATTGACGGTCTAAGGAATAAGGACAAGGTGGTTTCATTTTGCTTGTATGTTTTTTTGTTTTTTTTTTTGTTGCTTTTTTGTTGTTTTGTTTTTTTTTTTTAATGCGGGTTGTATTTTATGACCGTGTACTGGTTTACCTCAGATGACAATATTCATGCTTGTGTTATTAATGTATGTTCCTGGCCAACTGGGATTTATGCTCTCAGACGTGTCCACGCACGCGTAACTTAAAACCTTAGCAAGTCCCTCGCATCTGGTGAAATGCCTTTAAATTGCTGTTTCTGTTTGTCTTAAAGCGCCTTGCCTCGACAAAGCTCCCACCGTACATATTTAGTTTAAATATATTTTATTGTCACAATATGAAACAATGGGCACACTTTCCAACAACTTGAATTAGCCCTCTCCCTACATGATACAAGTATTGCAACATATTTCAACATGACAACAGTGAATAATAATGAAAAATGATGAGAGAGAGAGAGAGAGAGAGCTGGGGGGCACAATGACAGCATTCGCGATTTGAATAAGTTATTGAAATCGTCCGGTATTAGTTATATATTTTTGCATACATGTTGTAGAATTCTATATTTTTCATTTGCATCGCTCTTTCCCCAAAAGCAGTAAATCTGAGCTAACAGCTGGATATGGCACTGCGAGTAAATTTCTCGGTTCGTTGCTGACTATACTTAGGACAGAACGTGAAGAAATGCACGATGGTTTCTATGCAGCCATCGGAACAAAAAGGGGTGTCAACAAGTTGAACGCCGTAAACATCAGCTTTTAATGAGGTTACATTATGTCGCAATCTAGTATGGATAATATCTAGGGCTCGATGACTAAAACTAGTCATTTTACTGGATTCAATAATTGGACATAAACACTTTTTCAAAGCACTGTAACACATGCTAAGTACGTATTCAAAACAAAGTATGAGAAGAAATTACTTGCATGCTACTAATTCAGTCCATCTTTCATGAAAACAATTGACAGTTCAGACTGCATTCTTTAAAAGTGCTTGCTAAATATATCTCACATATTATTTAATCAAACCAGAGCTGTAACGATAAAGCAATACGTTTCGGCAATAAAAATATTTTAAGGCGATAAAGTCGTATCGCCACCCCTGTATCGCGATATGTACTTGTTTGTTTGTGTTAATCATGGTCTGTAATCTGATGTAGAGTCAGCCTTCCCTAAGTCCGCTCTAGAAAATACCTCCATAATTGAGAGATACACCATTTGGTACCTGGTGACCAGTAATTCTGGAATTTTTAATCCGATTGATGCCACTCTAAGATTGGAGAGATAAAGATTCATTGTTGTAAACAAAGTTACGTATTTAATGAGGGTTAATTTCCATCAGAACGGCCAGTGTATACCCTCTATCAGAATTTAGGGTTTACCGCCGCGTATAACCGTATACCAACTGCAAACTGATCCCGATTTGCCTTCGCATAATGCGCCGGCAGATCTGGGTGTATGCAATTTGTAAGGATTAATAAGTAGAACAAACACCATAGACCCTGATCTGCCTACGCATTATGCGACGGCAGATCAGGGTCTATGTTGTTTGCATCTGGACTCGGATTTTCCGCGAGTATATACGGTAAGTTCTCTTGACGTTGCAAAAGATTAAACTGACCAGCGTCATAGATAGAGAGCAGAAACCACCCCAATATGCACTAGCAAAAACTAATTTCCACAACCATTTATAACAATTTCTATAATCTTCATCTAACAATTAAAAGTAACAATAATAGACTGCGTGAAGCCGATTATGAATAACGGTAGCATAGACTAACTAAATGAATCATCAGATATAACAGTCATTCCTGTATTTGATCAGAATCTTCATTCCATGTCGGTAGATATTACATGTGACTGAATAAGATTATAAGCACGACCGTTTCGATTTGATTGAGCTCGTATTTACGACTTTGCTTTACAGTACCGTCTATACTCGCGTATAATCCAATACCAACTGTAAACTGCAAAGACACAGATCCACCGTCGCATAATGCGCCGGCAGGTCTGGGTGTTTGAAGTTTGTAAGGACTAATCAGTAGAACAAACAACATAGACCCTGATCTTCCGGCGCATAATCCGCCGGAAGATTAGGGTCTATGCTGTTTGCATTTAGATCTGCATTATACGCGAGTAAGGACGGTAGTTAATCGACCTCTGACAAACATGATCTTGGCGTTGCGATTTATATATTCGTGGGCAATTGGGCTTCAGGAAGTTAAGATTAGGGCTGTATGTTTGAATGTTTTAATGCTTAATTAATTACACAATTATTTCACTCGGTAATTAATTACACAATTAATTCACTCAGTACTTCTAAGCTTGTATTCATTGTTTTTGTTTTTTTATTTTTTTATTAGCCTTATTTATGTTATTAAGCATCACGTTTTATTCAGTAGATGCCAGAATGAATTTTTGGAAAAAATGCACTCTTAAGATTAAATTTTGCTTAATACGAACAGATTTTTTAATCCCTATCAGATCAAATAGAATTATTTTTTTATATCTTTAATACCAATAATATATTTAATCTTTAATATCTTTTAATCTTTAATCTTTAATAATATCTTTAATATCTTTATATCTATAATATATTTAATCTTTTGTATTTTTAATCTTTAATATCTTTAATTTTTAATAATATCTTTAATATCTTTATATCTTTGATATCTTTAATCTTTAATATCTTTAATATCTTTAATCTTTAATCTTTAATATCTTTAATCTTTAATATCTTTAATCTTTAATCTTTAAAAATATCTTAAATATCTTTAATATCTTTAATATCTTTATATCTGTAATCTTTAATCTTTAATCTTTAATCTCTTTAATCTTTAATCTTTAATCTTTAATCTTTAATATCTTTAATATCTTTATATCTGTAATCTTTAATCTTTAATCTTTGATCTTTAATATCTTTAATCTTTAATATTTTAAAATCTTTAATCTTTAATATCTTTAATTGTTAATTAAAACCATACGAGCTAATTAATTGTTAAACCTTCTTAGTGTTTTGCGCCAAAGAAAAGTATTACTTTAAAAGAGCGAGTTGGGGCATTGTTCAACATTTCCGTTTTCATACCTTGCAGAACTGGCCAACAATCAAAGTACTACAAAGTACTACAACTGAAACGGGAAATAATTATACACGTGTACTACTGAAACTAAAACTGTACTTAAAAAATAGAAACGGAACAAGACTAAAGTAGTAACGGAACAAGACTAAAGTAGTAACGGAACAAGACTAAAGTAGTAACGGAACAAGACTAAAGTAGTAACGGAACAAGACTAAAGTAGTAACGGAACAAGACTAAAGTAGTAACGGAACAAGACTAAAGTAGTAAAAGTTATATAACATACTGTATTCATCAAGCTGAGTATTCTTACAAGCATAGAGATATTATCTACCAAGGGTGTAAAAAATAAACAATAACTACAGACACAAAATTTAAATTATCAGTGATATGTATGTAGGTATGTATGTATGTATGTATGTATGTATGTATGTATGTATGTATGTATGTATGTATGTATGTATGTTCGGATGGATGGATGGATGTATCAAGAAAATGCCATCATTTATTCTCTTCCATATTAACCATAGTGGACTTATCAGTGTTGGTATCTAATCCGACCGCCTTAATTCCATTCAGTATGATTAGATCGTGTTTACATTAATACAATTCCAATAATGGTGGTGTTATTTTTGATTGCTTGTTGATTTCTGAATTTAACCCCTCGGCGATGTATTTGCGTGATAATGTATAATTTCAGTAGGTCAATCACTAGCCAGACTCGACGTAATTGCTGTTCATAGCTTATGAATTTTTAAATGTTAACCTTTCAACTTACGTCCTAAGTGGTGAAATATTTCACATTGTAACGGAGGAAGGGGAATACACTCCTGACTCTTGAGCCACATTATGCCACTCACTGTCAGGAGAGGTATACATATGTGTATCTGACGTCTTCGACCGGCTCTACAGTTATAAACGTTGGGCACAAAAGAGATTTTAATAGTTTCTAGACGTTGAAAAGATTAACTTAGCCAGCGTCGTAATAGTTGAATACACAGCAATAAATAATTGCTTAATATTAGCGAAATTGAAGGAGTTTTAAGAATGTCACTTCATTATAAGAGGCTTTTAACTGCACATCATGAAGTATTACTATAGCCAGGTGTAAACCATACCAACGATAACCCGGAAGAACTCTTAGAATTAACCTGTTCTTGTCAGTATATCAGGAGTGTGTGCATTACATGTCACATGTTATTTATCATTCATTAACGATGTGAAGCTGGATTCAACAGTATTAAGTATAAGATGATGAAACCATTTTTTCATGTTGTTCCAGAACACCAGTCTGTTCATGTTGTTTGTATGTTGTTCCAGAACACTTATCTGTATATGTTGTTTGCATGTTGTTCCAGAACACCAGTCTGTTCATGTTGTTTGTATGTTGCTCCAGAACACCAATCTGTTTATGTTGTTTGCATGTTGTTCCAGAACACCAGTCTGTTTATCTTGTTTGCATGTTGTTCCAGAACACCAGTTTGTTTATCTTGTTTGCATGTTGTTCCAGAACACCCATCTGATTATGTTCATGAACGGTACGTACAGTTCAGATTACAATATTTAATGAAGGTTCCTACCAAGCGATGCCAACTCGAAGAGCTTAGTAATGTCTTAGAATGATCCAGCAGCTCCATTCATAACAACTGATGTGTTTGTTAATTCGGGTACGTTGCTCTATGTAATCCGCAGAAAAGAAGGATGTCTTTCATGCGTCAAGTTTGCTGTTGAGTTAAAAATAATTAAACTGTACACTTTATCGCTTTAAACTTGGTTCAGTACATTAAACAAATTAATAAATATGATTTCAATATGGAAGACGTGAAATACGTCTTTTACATTGTCGAAAACGAATTCTTTTATTTTTAAATCTGTGTTTAATTTAAAATGGTTTAACCATGCATGTTTGTGGTTATCACTCTATACTTGGCTCTGTTGGACGACAAACTGCTACAAGTATCTGTGTTAACTTTTTCTTCATTGCTGTTTTAGTCAGTTGTCTTCATGTCAAATAAGATGGCATGTGTTTATAGCTACACTGCAATAAAACCCGGTTTTAGTTCTTAATGTTTAGTACGATATGGTTCATAAACGCCATCCTCCACGTTGATGTTTGATTAACATGAGACGAAAATGACACTAGTATTTCCATTTATGGAAAACTTTGCTTAATGATACGATCTCTTGTTTGTGTTAGATTAGCAAGCCGATCCGATGTACCGATGAATATAGCCTTATTTAATCATTAAATCTTAGATTACTGCTTTTTATCTTTTTTATAGCTTTTTTTCTGTGTTTCTGACCGTAAGAGTAGGGTTTGTCATATCCTGTACGTCAACTGTCACGAGTCAGCCTACATAAAAATTACCTTTGATCAAAAAGAAATTTAATTAGTATTTAAAATCAACAAGTATCATATTTTATTATTACTTTCTACTATGTTCCGTTTCATGTAAAGCAGAACTTAGTCTTGCTTATAATCCCAACTTTTGAAGGTAAATATTCTTGTTACAGTAGCTTAAACATAAAGAAATCGTATAATCTTTCCGTCTATATGTGGCAGAAATAAATGTTAAAATTATAGATCTGTGATTCGTTGTGTGATTTTTTTTTTTTTTTTTTTTACGGTGAAAGTCTATGTTCATCATGAAATACCAATGCCAAAAGAACCATTTCCGTTATCTTCTAATTGTATGTGCTATTTTAAGCCCCTTCGATATTCTGGATTATAATTCATATCTATCCATGGTTAGAAATTTGAGTATCGTCCATTTAAAGGGACGCAACTGGCCATTCAAGTTGCTTTTATAAAGAGATGTTATAAAGTCAATAGTCAAATTGTATCATTTTCTGTCTTTAATAAGCGGCCTGAAAAGATGGAACAGCTCTTCCTTCACCGATACTAACAGATACAGCTGTATATATTCCTCACTCAATTGTCCATAATCTGCTTTTATTAAGGGCAAAATCAAACGAGTTCCTTGACATTTTTCAGACCCTTTTAAGTGATGCTTATGGCATTTTGTGTATACCCCAAAGAGTGATGTAATAAATTGGATGCATTTGATTATAAATACATAGTCCTTGAAATTAATTAAAGAATCCGTAGACCTAGCTTACTCGTGTTAGTATCTGTTCTAGTCGTCTTCATTCCACTTAATGTGTAAAGGTTATTAACTGAGTATTAAAAACACTGGATCTGAGGTCATGTGGCGCAGAATGCCCGAGCTTGCGAAGGCATTATACACCACGTGCACGAGGGTACAATATTCTTTAATTTTCAGTCAATAACCTTTTTATGTTTTACTTAAAACCATCCATATTAATTGCTCTGTTATGATATAGGAATAAGACAATTGAAACAAACAATTATTTCAACGTTTTATTGAACATTTTACAGTCGTTCATTTTATGAATGAAAACTGAACACCGCGTAGTAAAACAAGCTACTTTTCTGCTATGGAAGCGTGCTCATACATATGGTGATTTTCCTTCAGCAGTGAAACGAAACTAGGTTTGTTAAAGAGAATGAAATATCATGTATCAAAGAAACACAACAAAATATTGATTTTAGGAAAAAGACGACACAAGACATTAATGAAAAATTTAAAATACAATTATGAAAATATGAACTAGAAAAATTCCATCTAAGGTGGTATTTGTGATTAGCTTCGTCCTTATCCCATGCTGCTGTCATACTGTCATACCCACAATGATTTGGAAGCAGTACTTGTGGCGGGTACATTTGGAAAGTGCAGTGTGTGTCAGGATTGAGGAATATTACTTCTGCTCCTTTACACACACTTTAGAGTCGTACGCTGTGATTCATTACATATTTTTTGAGCCATGTGACCTACATAAATTTGGTTGGTGGGATTCCAGCTTTGGAGTGTGTTGTAACTGTTGTTCTCTAGACGGAGTGATTTGTAATTCTACTCTGAATGTCAATATGTTCAGTCGCAAAGTTTGTCACTAAATCTAGGGTATTATGGACCATAAGAATGTAGCTACATTTTGGAGTCGTTTGTGTTTCATGAAATTCCTAGTACAGGATAAAACAAAGCTATTCAAAGTGGGTAAAATCATCGTTCTCAGACAGTAGATATTCCGGCACTGGTGTCAGCCAGAAAGGGCTATTGACATTGCTGGCCTATGGTGGGCGTCAGATTTATGACATGGTCAGCGTTTGACGTTTCCGTCGCCATTTTTATTTAGCCGTAACCAAAAGTAGTTCATCGAATGCGGGCACGTGTTTACCATACAAGGAAGTGGTGAATATTTTTACTCGACTACGGTCAATACCGCTGGATGTTAACCGGAAGCAACAACGTTAAACTAATGGGACTGTTTATAAAGTTTATAATAAAGTTATAAGCTACATTTTATACACAGTCATACTGCCAAAATACGTAGAATAAGAACGACAGTTTCGGTGTAATGGCTTTTTTATTTACGGCCTTGCTTACATTAATAAAAACTCAGATGATGCTGGTGTTATTGCTGATTGAAATTTGTTCGCCATTATGTTTCATGAACGTATAATTACCTAATATTGACGAAACTGAAGTAGTTTTAAGCATTTTACACAAGTGTATATTGTTTTTACATGTACATCGTGACGTATTATTATAGTCAAGTGTAAATCATGCTGACGATAACATTGAAGAAAAGAAACTCTCAAACTTAACCTGTCTTGTCTTTGTGTAATCTGAGCATTGGCCTTTGAAATTATATTACTGTGGTAATAAAATGTCAGCATATCTCAGAAAAAAACGCAAAAAAGTTCGGTACAGATATATATATTTATATATATATATATATATATATATATATATATATATATATATATATATATATATATATATATATATATATATATATATATATAATACGGAAAGGTTGGCAACCAGTTTTTTAGGTGGGTGGGGGTGCATAATAAAAATTCTTAATTTGTTTTCGATGCCATTCAAAATATTTTAGAAAATCTTACCTTGCCTCAAAGAATGAGTGTTAATCATCCGTCCGCCATGGTAGCATGTACGATAAGGACGGTAGTTCCAAACTAACCCAGAAGAAATCACTGTTGAAACAACATGAAAAAATTGAATGTGACTTCATTTCCAAGGTAAAGGTCGCGTTTCTACGCTGCGGAATAGTCTCTTATTATTGAAATCCAAAAAGTTGTATTACTCGAAAAAAAATGAAAACTGTTTTATTTGTTTTGATGTCTTGTTGTGAACGTGGTCAGATGTAAATAGCAAAGTGATCTCTCGGGTCTCATACATCTTTAAGCAGGAATTGTAATTTTGGTTACGAAGATGAGAACCGAGTGTGAGGAATGAATTTATATATTTGTAAATAAGGAAAGATTTTACTGTTTATTATTTTTTATATAAAACATTTCGGATTTAAATAATAAGCGACTATTCCGCAGCGTAGAAACGATACCTATGCCCTTCGAAATGAAGTCACATTGACTTTTCTCATGCTGTTCAACAGTGATTTCTTCTGGATTACTATGGAAGTACCGTCCTTACAGTACGTGGCGGACTGATGATTAACACTCATTCTTAGAGTGATTAAAAATATTTTGAATGGCATGGAAAAAAATACGAATTTTTATTCTGCATCCCCCCCCCCCAGAAAATTGGTTGCCAACTTGTCCGTATTATATATATATATATATATATATATATATATATATATATATATATATATATATATGATTTTGTGCGTTGTTTTCTCTCAGATATTCTGACATTTTCTTACTAGATAGAAATTCAAAGGCCTTTGAATCTGAGAAGTTCCTTCGCATGTCAAATGAAAAAGGTCTGTGACTTGCACCCATGTTGCCATCAGGTCCGTAATGTAATCCAATTTCAAATGATACAGCCTGTGTCTTGTTTGCTTTCGATAAGCCTTAAATAGCAATGATTTTTACTCCGCAACTTGTCCTTGCATTAACTAAATACAGTGTATCCAATGAACCAAATCTGTATTAGGAGGTTAGGACCTCAATAAAGCCACATGCGACCTCAGGCGTCTAACGACTTCGCACTATTTTCGAAAGAACACATTTTTTTGGTCAAAATTTAGGGACTTGAGTTTTTTGCTCAAAAAGTTTCGAGAATACGGGTCCAAACTACATTCTGTACGAGTTCTTGCCAAGTGATGCTAACTCTTAGCTATCAGATATAAGCGCTTAATTTTATGGACGCTGAACGAGTTGTCATAACATTGCGCAAAACTTGTGAATCTACTTTATTAATATGATTTAAGAAAGGATTACGTTAAACACGCATTTCATATGGAGAAAAACTATTCCGATTTCGTGAACCCATGTTCATTAAAAAAAATTTTAACTGTACACATTAGTACAGTACCGCTTTAAATTTGGTTCAGTCGATCAGCCAACTGTATAGATATGATTTTAAAACGGATGACTTGAAACACGTATTTCGCATTTTGCTTAACGTAACAATCTCTTGTTTCTGTAAGCATGCTAATCTGACAAACCGATGAATATTGCCTTACTTAATCATTAAATCATGGATTATGGGATTTGTATGTATTTAATATCTATTTTCTGTGTTTTTGACGGAGTGTTTAGCCTGTGGTCCAAATAAAAATGTCTAGGTATATGTGCTATAGTACTTTAAACATGAATAAATTGAGCAATCTTTCCATCAAAATATGGCTGAAATGAATATGTTTAGATCAAAGAGCCCTAATTTTCGAAGTCCATTTCGTTGTTTTTTATAATGAAAGTCTGTGTTTTATCATGAAATACCAATACTAACAAAAAAAAATATCATTTCCGTTATCTTGGACAGACTTGAGTGTTGTATTGATTCAGCCTTAATCATGCTTTACTGGAATTAATAATGTTTAGTTACGCCCAAAATAATTTTGTCATCATTCAATAATAAAGACGATAAGAAGGATAATTAAACAGGTCGGGAAATACATTTATCTCACAAAATCATCATTAGCATACATATGTATTTCGAACTAATAAGAATAGAACAAATCCATATGTGTAACTTGAAATGCCATTACGACCGCGACAGGGGATCATATAACTTTTGTGCTTGGGTTTGACCCTGGGACTTTTTGTCAACCAATCACTGAGTACTTTAATATAGGCAAATACGATAAATCAAAGCTGTAATTTATAGATTACTTAAATTTCATCCTGCCTTGCCGTGATTGGAGGTAGTGTCTAACGTCATTGGCGATAGTGTCTCACGTGACCGTAGAAGGGTTTGCTATTATCAGTTATCGGGGAAGACGACCATGCCAATTGTGTTAGACGGCTCGTTAATACACTTCAATAATATCCACTAGCTTCCATTATATTATTTTATTACATACCAATTTAATCTTACAAGATTGATCTAGCGTTTGATTAAGATGTTCAATCCGTCTTTCCGTATCGCACACACAAACTGGAACTCTCCTGGTGTTTTAACTGAAGTCCGCGCGTTGAAATTCTAAGATGCACCAAATGGAACCTTTTGATATATCCCAGTTTGTTTTGAATTCCATTTACACTGGATACCTTAAATATTTCGGAAGCGCAGAAAGAGGGTATGTAATAAATACAAAACCGCATTCGTGTTTTGTTCTGAGTCGATGGAAGAAACTCTTTCTGCATGGCGTATGAATACGTCTCGACCTCGCGGCTTCGACGTTTCCCACTCCACATCAAACTCGTTCTGTCCGCAGACTGGCCCTCCCCCACCACCCACCCACCCGCACCCACCCGCACCCACCCGCACACACACACACACACACACACACACACATATATATATATATATATATATATATATATATATATATATATATATATATATATATGGAAACGAAGAACCTTTCACATACTCTCACCATAGAGTTCAGAAAATAGAAAGTAAATACGTAATCTTCAAAAATGCTTACATCAGACAAATATTTCATGATAGTTGGGAAATAATCCATTAATCTTATTATACTCCTTAATACAATGAGGTCTACACATTTCCACCCTTACAAAACTTTAAATATAAAAAACATCACAAGAAAATGGCCAATCTTTAGAAACAGACATCTGGTATAGACTTCGTAAAACTTGAAAGATTGGGACGGAAAATTTATTCAAAATATTCGGATAAAATATATCCAAAGCTACTGAAGATTCTTTCATTAACTTTTAATAGTTGATCACTGTCAGCCTGTATAGTATTCTTGCCAATTTGTATGAATCTCTCGCTTTGATGGAACTGTGATTTCTGACGATTTCATTTTTAGTCAAAATCTGAGGATCTTAAACAGCTTATGTATATTAGGCCTAACACGAATTTCACCAACAATCTTGAAAGTTTAATCGCAGACTAGACATGAAATGGGTCATACGTAAGCCAGGTTTACCAATATTCCATCAGATTTCTGTTTTATTGACCGAAATTTATGTCAAGACTAATTTTTGTAAAAATTCATGCCTGGTTTACAATGTAAACTCATCGAGTCATATCTTTTTTCCCACTGTTCTTTATTCCTTAATTCCAACGCCTGGCTATGTTTGTGATTATTTCGACATTTTATAATGATTTGTACAATGGATCGAACAGCTTACTGTTCTTTATTCCCTAATTCCAACGCCTGGCTATGTTTGTGATTATTTCGACATTTTATAATGATTTGTACAATGGATCGAACAGCTTACGGTTAAGATTATATGATGTCTCAATACAATATTAATAGGTGTAAACAGGAATAGAAACTTAGCCCACATGACAAGTGCGTGCGAACACTTTTAGAAGTCACTTATCCGATGATAGTTGAAGGTAAAGGCATCTCGAAATTAGAACAAGTTCTAATTGTAAAAGATACTTGCTGTCGAGTTGAAACCTTATTTTATTCAGAGATTTTCATCTTGCATAGGTGCATAGAAATTCTGAAATATCTGGTAGATTTAGACGAAAGCAATAACTTTGTTATTAAATATTGTTGTCTAGTCCAGGCACAAAATCGTAAAGCATACTAGCTCTTTTAGTTATATCAAAGAGATAATATGAAAATAATGAAGAGTCACTGAACGTAAATCCTTACTTATTTTGTGTAATTGCCAACATGCCGAGAAAAAGAACTGTTAACGTAATTATATAATTATGTTAATTGGCCTATGCTTAACTAAACAATCTCTCTCTCTCTCTCTCTCTCTCTCTCTCTCTCTCTCTCTCTCTCTCTCTCTCTATATATATATATATATATATATATATATATATATATATATATATATATTTACACTTGATGATATGCGGCGATATTTAAAACGTTTGATTTCCTTCCTATCTTAAACACTGGTATCACATTTGCAATTTTCATGAATCGGGGAATATTTAAGTATTTCCCATAACGAATGGAGCATGCAAATATTTTAGAGGTGGATAATTATGGTAAATAAACACACCTTTAGATTAAATAAAAAATGTTGATATGCAGTGGTAATTTGAAACGTTAGATTGCTAACTTTTTTAACATTGGTATCACATTTGCAAAGTTTTATGAATCAGGGAATATTTAAGTTTTTTGAGAAGCTTTGAATATTCAATTACATATGGAGCATGCAAATATTTTAGATGGACATGGTTCCGATATTAGCTGTTTATCACGTCGGGCAATATAGACATAGTATTAGCATTTACTATGGCGGTTCCAGAAATAACTTTAAGGGGTGAGTAAGCAAATAGACGAGGGGTCTGTTGGACGGACTCCCGGCTCAGGGGGCGAAGCCCCCTGAAGCTCGTGCATTTAAGCGTTTCCAAGTACTAATTTTAACCATCTAACTGTAAAGAAAACTTAATATAGAAAACATTCTGACTGTTTCGTGCGCATTTTTTTTTTTTTTTTTGGAGGGGGGGGGGGGAGCCGCTGGCCTCGCCCCCTTCCCCCTTGGATCCGCATCTGAGTTAAAACATACCGGGAGTCTATATATTGTACAGTGAGTATACAAAACAAATCATTTTTTTTAAATGTGTAATTTATTGCTCCGTCATCCACAGAGCACGAAATTGCATATTTCTTGAATATACCATATGGAAATTATGTTGTTTTCTTTAAATAAAAAAATAAATTAAAAAAACAGCAAAAATAAAATAAAAATCTATTAATGGTTTGTTCCATTTGGGATGATAAAATATGGCAAAAACGATGACTAGGGAGCGCATGTTTCACAAAGGTCAGTTGTGTCGTCAGGAAGCTGCGTCAAGCAAGGGAAGATACTATAGAGATGAAAAACAAACGTTAAATGGATATTTGACTTATCTAATTCATGAATTGTTTACCCAAAATAAGCCATAAAGTTGATTTTCTTATTTTTGTTTAATGACGCAGAGTTGATATAGAGATCGTTTTATTGCCAACTTATGAAAGAATCAATATAGTAGTAAAGTGGATTGTTATGCGTTTGCACTCGGAGTTTGTTCCGGGTTTTGATTCCCAAACGACGAAAATCTTTACATGAAGTATTGATGAGGGAATTCTCGGACAGTTTTATTGTACAGTCCAACGGAGGTGGTAAAACTAAGTTAACACAATAACAAAGGCATGCTGCTTCCGTGTGAGAAAAACAGAATGCGAATCATTGCTGCTTTGAGAATTTTACATGAAATGGAAAATGATGTTAAAGTATTTTCAGTATATAAATGACAATACTTGACAATTAGTAGGGTTTTAACGATTTATGTGATTAATCGAGTTTTCATGTTTTTAAAAATAATTTGGATTTCTTTTCATAAGCCATTATTTCGCAATACAAACGGTCTTCGTTCGCTGAAGAAATATATAAAAAGTACAATCTGCAAATAAAAATAAAAATAATTGGTTTTGTTTGGTTTTGATGTTTTTACGGCACAGCAACACAAGAAGGTTATTTAGTGCTGAGGCAATTGGAGTAAAATGCCTTGCACAAGGACACACCACGGTAGCCGACCCAGGATGTTCCGATGCTAGGATTCGAACCCACATCCTTTCAGTCGCGAGTCCGGCACGCTAACCACTGGGCAACCGTGGCTCTTAAAAATAAAAAAAGACTGACGATAAACGGTTCTTTGTCCCAATATTGGAGTGCTCTCAGATAACTCATGTCAATAAAGTCATAATTCGATGATTTTGTACGCCTATATTCAAAGACAAAAATATCATGCGATATTTACTGGTTTCAATCTAATCATTTCATTGCTAGGACTGCGAAAGAAAATTAGAATTTCCCTTTTTCAGAGAAACCAATGTGATGCATTGTTTATCCTAGGCACGGTGTTTCCCTTAGGTCATTGTCCTTATTTATCTCAGACAATTTTATTTATCGCAAAAACCTGGTTTAGGCAAAGTCACGGACAAATGTTCGTTAGCCGCTCTGATATGGATATAATTACTCTGTTTGTCCCCTGGGGTAGCAAAAACTTGGCCTGACGCTGCAGTTTTCGTTATCCATCAGTGACGTTAACTGAATTGCACAAAAGTATAGACTACCTCAAAACATTTGTATTCTTTCTTTAAAAATATCTAATGTCTGAATTGAATGGAAATTCACTAACTCTGTTAGAGAAAAACATATTTCAAGGAAAGACCATGTCTGAAGAACTTAAAAGTATCAGGTTGATTTGAGATTGAGTTTCCAGTCACAGAATATCAAAAGTGGCGTTTCAAAAGTGACATGCTTTCTGATTGGATGACACAAAATCCCAAGTTCAAACTCAGTCTCTAGACTTAGAGATCACACAGCTCAGAACTTGAGTTTGAGCTTTGAGTTTCCACTATCTGCCAATCAGAATAGGCCTTTCAAAGTAACGCAATTAGTGGAAACAAAATTTCAAGCTGAAACTAAAGTTCAAGAGTTTATGATTTCCAGTCTGGTCCCGCATTTTCAAAACCTTCTGAGCAAAAAAGCTTAAACTTAAGTTCTTGCTTGAGTTTCTTGCTCAGAATATCTCGAGAAAACTTGGCCAGGCTTGCTGCCAAACAAATAACGTTAGTCAATGGCTTTTGATACAAAAGATCGGAAAGCAAACACCTTACGGAAATTTAGTCTTAATGGAGCACACAATCGATATTCCTACTTCAGCTGAACAACACATAGTTGCTATACGGAATGTTTTATCGCCAAATTATGACAAAGCATATATCTTTTCACGAGAGCAATGTCACATTATAGAGTATTAGTTAATGTCTGCATCCAGCTTTTGTCTTCGGGTTTCTGATTAGCTATTGACAAACCACTTAACACAATTCGGAATCCAAAAGACATTCCGTAGAATGATATAAGCTATGTTTGATTCGACTAAGAGCTTGTATGTATAACTACATTTATGTAAAACTGAAACATGTGCTAACGGACAGAACTAATTCATTTGTTTAAAAACTGTATTCAGACTCTGTTCATACGTTTAAACAAACCAAAGAAAAACACTGCAACAAAAACGGAAAGACATTCTAAAAGTCAGCGATTCAGCTTTATTGTAAAGCCAAAGAACTATGCTATCTCAGAAAGATGGCAGCAACACTTGGGATTCACAAATAACAAAAGTAAGCTAAGGCTCGTCACACTCAGACCTATATTCAAACAAGCTAAATCTAGCAGCAGTTTATTAATCACATGTACAACCAGCAGTGTAAACATCATATAGCGATTCCAGTGACGCTTCTAAATAATTCTTAATCAAAAGTACGCGATTAAATGTAATCAATTTTCATTTCCTTTCCTTTAGACCTACACCTCACAGTCCATATTGAATGCGTTGTGTTTTGGTGCAAAAGAATTAGTCCTTCCATTACGCAATGTCAATACAGGGATAATTGAAGAAACGTTCATTTTCTATCTTTTCTCGTCCGATCAGCCGTAGAAAGATCATTTACTCCACCTCTGACGAGTTCCTTGATTTATCATTAGTCAGGGTGAGTCATGTAAACACATGTCATTTTTTGTTTTCTTCTTGAATGTCGTTTGATTTTTTTTTAAATATTCTCATTTACAGAGAGGGATAACGATATTTATTAATATTTTTTGTAATGCATGTACCATGAAGCATGGTGTAAACGTTTTACTTAAAAGGAAACAGTGCTATAATAACAGTGTAAAATATGTCAATTTGTAAACAAGTATATGATTAAATTAAACAATGTTTTTTGTTGTGCTTTTTTTTTCTTTTAACAAAAAATTTACTTTCAAGTACCCATTTAAATTATGGGAATTGAAATTTAGAGCATGAAAAATGCTGCTTGCTTTGAAACAGAGTAAGTTTTTTTTGTGCCTAAATTTTTAAAAAACCATTTTTGCATTTCTAAGTTTTTATTTCTGAGAGATGTTCACAATTGCCAAGAATTTATCTGCAGCTACAATTAATAGATGTATAATATTATACATATTGTGATATTTAGTTCCATTCGTATACCCCCATTTACTCTTTTTAAGCAAAAATTGACTACAAACGTCAGATATAATGTTTGTTTTATGAATATGCTTTATATTAAAATAAAAAAAAAACAAAGATAATTCTTATTTTTAACAGACTTCTTACCAAAAATACAAAGAAAATATATTGAAACTAGTAAAAGTTATTTGCATCTCGACCATTCTTTCTTCCTGTGTCCTAGGCAACAGTTTGGAGTGAGTTTCATATCAGGACTCAGATCACAATTATTTTCCTATATAGTCCCTACATTTGTTTGTCAGTACTGAACATATGTTAATCTAAACTATCTTCAAAGATGAACTCACGATGAAGTTCTTTTTATAGGTTATCGGGCGTTGTTTTTTTTTAGAGACCGGATTGTAAACAAACAACGTGCAATGAGTCACGGATTTCACTTCCGGACCAGCATCAATGCCTCATGACTCACTGTGCACTGTCACCAAAATACACACAGACAACCACATCATAATGCTCATAATCTAAAGCATAAGCAATTTCCTTTAAATCAATACCAAGAATGCCTAAATCTATCTCGTGTATCACCACCAACATGAGAGAGGAAAAAATGCTCTAAAAAATAGACTGTGACTACATTCGTGGGTACGGACCCGGAAGTAATAATGTGACCTTAGTCCATCACAAACAGCCCTGGGATGCGGACAAGGGGGTTAACTTTGTACATACATGTACATTAGTTGTACATCCTTGGTCACGTTTTTGTGTTTAGCCCATGTTTTTTGCACCCTATATACATACTGTTATATACCCAGAATCATGAAACTTAGTAAGGGGGTACATCTTGACGAGTACTATGCTCTCGTTAATAAAGTAGGTCACCAAGACCCAGATTTTACCCTTCACTGATTTTGATTATATTCTATATTTTAAATTTATTTCTCATGCTCAGTTCAAGCTAGACTTATCAAACTCGACGATTGTATGCATTTCTATTAGAACCAAATTCTTACAACAGAAAAAGGTCACTCTGACCTACATTTCACATATAATTCGGTTTGGTTAAGTTTTTGCGTTTAGATCATGACCACATACGTTTTTGCGCCCTCTATAAATACTGTTTTGCCTTGAATCATGAAACTTTGTGAAGGGATGAATCTTGCATCACAAAAGTAGATTAATGTGATCCATATTGCACGCAGCACTAACTTTAGTTACACTTTGTCTTTTAACTGTTCATACCTGCATCAATAACCTAGATGATGTTATACATCTGTATTAGTACCACACTTGTTCATAAAAGGCCACTGTGACCTACAGTTCACATTTTACTGGCTTAAGTTTTTGCATTTAGTTCATGTCCACAGAGGGGTTTTTTGCATGCTGTGTACATACTATCCTGTCTAGAATAATGAAATTAGGCGAATAGATGTATCTTGATGAGAACTACTCATTAATTGCAGAAGTAGGTCTTTGTGACCCATATTTTATGCTTCAATGACTTGTGTTAGATGTTCGCATGCCATCTGCATACTATCCTACCTAAGCTCATGAAACTTGGCGAGGGGATGCATCTTGAAAAGCACTAAACCCTCATTGAAAAAAGTGGTCTATGTGACCTATATTTCATACTTCAGAACTTTGCTGAACTGTTGTGTTTAGAGGTCATTTAGTGGGTGCTGTTTATGTTAGAATCATAAAACTGAATAATTCGATGCATCTCTGTTATCACTACACCCATACAACCAAAGAAGGTCACTGTGACCTACATTGTATTCTTTACTAACATGGATTTAGGTATCTGTGTTTAGTTCATGACCACATAGATTTTTAACGACTCTAATTTGATATAATAGAAAACGATGTTCTCTTTTATTTTGTATTTTATTCAGTCAGAGTATGTATGTATATAGGTGGGTATGTATGTATATAGGTGCGTATGTATGTATATAGGTGGGTATGTATGTATATATGTATTAATGTGGTTTAATGGCATCTCAGCACAATACTGGATATACAGTGCCAATTTAATGTTAAGTTCTAAACATGTAATAATACAAAATTGCAAAACCATTCAGGTAGAAAAGCGGTCAACATTTCGTTGTCAGTATCACTTTAGTCTGAATTTGTTTTCTGCGTGATAATTTATGTTACGATGGCTACTGGAGGCTACCAAAAGTTTTGTAGAGGTGACCTGTGTAGTCGCTGATTACACTCTGTTTGATAGAGGATGCACCACCCTCTGAGTTCTCGATATGTTTCATTCGACTAAATGCTTGCACATTTCCACTATTATGAAAATGTTATGAAAATTAAAATCGATTTATCTAGAAACTGTTGATCGCAAATTACGGACTTGAAAGATGGATGTTTTTAGTTTTAAATTTGTCCTTAATATTGACAAGTTTCCTTTTAAAATAGAAGTGGTCGTGCAGTTAGAATGAAAAGGCAATAATTTGCCAATACGGATGCATTCAATGATGTGAAAAGTTAAATAGCTATAACAATAAACAAATATTTTTAAGCATTTTAAACACAAAACATATCTCACAATTTAAAGAAAAGGTAATGTTAAGTATCACAATGTATGCATACTATTCTAACTTGTTTAAAAACAAAGATTTCAATTAATTTTGATCTTTCCATTTACTAATTACGGTGCATAATAGGTAAATGCTGTATGACGATGATTTTATGTCTTGTCTTTGAGACAGGTTTACGTTTACTGGCTGACCACTAAAATCTCAACTGGTATCATTACAAAGGCCACTCTGTTTTAAAGTTCACTTGGTGTAGTAATTGGTAGAAGCTGGCTCGAGTAAGTATTTTAGACATGAAGTTACTTGGAGTAGGTTTGAATTGTATATGCATGAAATCCCAGTAATTACTTGTGTACTGGTAGCATTCAAATCTATTCACTGCTTAACTGCATTAGGTTGAAATATCGCTACATCTTCAAAATCTCATTTCCGGCGGAAGCCCAGTATCAAACAAAAGTGGTTGCCCGCAGGCGCCCACATAAACATTACCACTTTATATTAGTCCTTAAATAGACCGATCCACACATTCTCCGAGTAGAGATACAAGTTACGCCCCCTTGAGATTTATCAGAAATGCTGAAAAAGATGCAAAGACTTCAAAAGGGAAAGGCTTCCCGTTACAGAAGCTAAATAATAAAAGGATTTAATAGTTACTACAATAAAAAATAAATAATACAAATGTCTTAAATATATGCAGTCTTTTGATTGATTATATGTTTATCCAAGTGCGGGACCAGATTTAATATTCTTAACACTAACTAATGACTCAGGAATACAATAATGGGTATATTATTGTGAAATGATAATAAAAAGTATCCAGGAAACAATGTTAAAATTGGGTGGATTAGTTTATGCTTGCACTTTACATCTCTTGGGAGCATCTGTATCAGTTGCAGAAACACATTAATTGTAAGAATATCCTATCCAAAAACTTGATTTCTTTTGATTTGACTAGTGCTGTCACTATTCAAAGAGGTAATATAAAATGGTAAAAAGGTCTTCAAACGACATCATGCTTTTATTATAACAAATGAGGAATGCGTGCCTTTATTGTTCAAATACATTTCAGCAAAACTAAACCAGTAACAATAATTAATATTTACAAAGTTCAATCCGATCATGTAAGCAATTTACTTCTAGATCAACAGACGTAATCAAGCGCTAACTAACTGACTTTTTGCAATTGAGCAGTGAGGCATTTTCATTGATTATCAAGTTATTAAAAGTGTTTTACGAGCTGCACTTGGCTAGAATGTACAATTGAGGACATGTAGTTTTTGCCATTCGGTAGCAATGTCTCTGCTGTTACATGCAGTTCTAATGCATACGAAGTAGTGCCATTGTCATAACACACGATCTCTGCCGCTACTGATCCTGAAGATAAACCACTGTAAGGTTTATTTTTATTCATTAAAAGTTATTTATCACACACACACACACATTTGTAGAAACATACTATAAGGGACCTACTCTTAGATACTGATCTCTCAGAAAAGTTGCCCCCCCCCCAATTAAAATGTAAAGTTCCCCTTTCCCCAATTAAAATGTAAAGTTCCCCTTTCCCCAACAGAAATGCCACAGACAGAAAGGGGGGGGGGGGGAATTCCCCTTCTGAGTGAAAATCGTAGAGAAATAACCGGTTGAATGTATAATAGACTGAATTATAGCTGAATTTTAGCATGTAGCGTTTCTAGTTATGTGGCTTGGGACAAATTTTATTTAAACAAAAAAAACAACAACATGAAAATCTTGGACGTCAACGGCAGAAGCAGCAAATAAATAATATTTGGAATTCAGAAGAAATTTTCAATGCAATCGATATTGGTTGATTAGGCCACTATATTGCGGATAATAGAGCGTGTTGTAAGCATTGAGGATTCATTGTCACTGACAAGAAAACGAAATTACGGAAATCGGTCGAACAGTCGCTTGAAAGGTCATGGACATTCATACTTTGTACCATTTAGAGTGGGATTTTGTACCACGTGCTGGTTATTGCAAGAGATCCAACGTTTGAAAATAAAGAATTATTTTCAAAGAACGGTCAAGCATTATTACATACACAAATTTAGATGCTTAATCCTCTCATAATTTTCACCGCCATGAAAAAGTTAATTACCATGAGATTGCTGTCTTCATTCTGATTGGCAGACGCATGATTGATACATGGCGCTTATTCTCGCAAATTATGATGGATCAAATTCATTAATAACCCATGCAAAGCTAGACAGGGTTGGATGAGGTGAAATTTTGACTTTAAACCGGGTATATGTTTAACACCCTTCATACCAAATCGCTTAAATTGTCAATAACGGAGGGTTAACAAACGCCAGAGGAATCGTGCAGCATTATGCAGTGGAAAAATGACAATGACGGAGGGTACAGAATACAACTTGCGCATGAGGTCCGAACTTCCGTCGTAAGCTGTATCACTTTACCCTCCTCGTTGTAATTTTGTACACTATATGATACTGCGGGTTCCCGTATGGCGTTGGTTTACCCTCCGTCGTTGACAATTAGTGCGAAACACGTCAACGCACAAGCGGGTGGATCCTACTTAAAATTTGCACATAATTGATTTGACTAGATGCTCACATGGTCTAAGTGTACTCGTTTTCAAAAAAGATTTAGAATATATTATGTCTTGCCTACTCCTCTGTCAGATACAGATACGTTTTCATTGTCAAAATGACCTTGAAATTGTCTGCAAGGCAGAAGGCGTGTATGGTATGAAAGGGCAAAGCTTACTGATTCTACAATCCAAGTATGATGGCGATCCATTCCAGGATTTAGTACTCATTATCATACGGTAACACACACACCAACATACACACACACACGCACGCACACACACACACACACACACACACACACACATTAAAGATTGTAAAATGACCTTGACCTTGCCTGAGAATCAGATGAAGGTGATTGCCTAATACCAATGTATCACCTATGCTAAAGCATGCAGGACAAAAACGAGCTATTCAAAGCACTTTGATTTTAACTATACCGACGGAAACTGTCTCGGCACTTAAAAAGACCGCACACACACACACACACACACACACACACACACATTTAGTCAGTATTGAATATTTATAGAATGAGCATCTCGGCTGGGCGTGGCATATGCCAATCAACTATCACATCAAATAATATTAAAGAAAACTAAAACAATTCCAATGATAACCAGGGTAAGTTAAAATGTTTATCTGGTTGCATTTACACGTATAGCTTGGTGGCGGGACAAGAGTTTGTCCAACAGAGTGGGTCACCTAGTCAATCTGAGTTACATAACATGTATAATTTCAAATCTGTATAACTCTGATCTGTTTCGTTCAATTTTAATGAAATGTTCACAACTTACTTAAATATATTTTTGTCAATCAGCATCATATTTGTTCAGGAAGAAAATGCGTAAATTTAAAATAAATTTGCTATGCTAATTAGTGGGTGGAGCGTTCTCATCATATCCTAGAGGTCGGATATCCTCTTGACATAAGGATCCGTGTTCACCGATGAATCACGAAACTCCAATCGAGCTTACTAAGTTCTTAGATAAAGTGTGATTCAGTCATTCAGCTACAGTTCTCAACATTACTTTCCTCTTTAGATCTATAAAGCTAGAGACTTTTGACAGTGTCTTGTGTTTTTCAGATTGCGCCTATCAGTATTTATGATCTTTGATAAAATCATGGATTTAAGTCAATTTTAAATGTTAACAAAGAAGAAAAAAAAAAAAAAATATGAGCGAGATCGAGAATGTCTGGAAAAACTATGTTAATGATGTAGGCATATTACATATCTTGGAAAACAAACGTCAAAGGGAAATTAAGTTGTTCTTTTGACCGATTTAAAAAAAAAATATTTTGATGAAGCAAAATATTATTTCTTTGTTTCGAAATATTAATTCGTTATTTTGAAATATTGTTTCGTTTGAACGAAATAATATTTCGTTATTTCCAAATGTTACTTCTAATAAACGAAATATCTTTTCGTTTAAACGATATAGCATTTTGCTATTTCAAAACAGTATTTCGTTTTCTCAAAAATCTTTTAATTTTTGAAAAATGATTTCATTTTTGCGAAATAATATGTATGTCTTGACCTTGACCTCTGAGCTATTGACCTGACTATGGTAATCTATACACAGTCTAGACATGATATATACTTTGGTTATATTTTATTTCAATCTCTCAGAAGGTTGTAAAATTACGGGCCGGACAAGAAAATGTTAACTGACAGACAGACGGACGGACAGCGCCTAAATATAGTATTCCTAACTATAAGACAATGTTATAATTTTGCTTAAGCGAAATATCATTTCGATATAACGAATAAATATTTCAAAATACTAACATTTTTAATTTAAACGAATTATTATATCGAAATAATGAAATAATATTTCGAAATAAGGAACTACTGCTTCGTTTAAATGAAATATTATTTCGAAATAAGGAATTGTTTTGAAATAACGAATGAATATATCGAAATAACGAAATGATATTTCGAAAGAAAGAAACAATATTTCATTTTATAGAAATATATTACGTTATAAAGACATACGAAATAAAACTGTGTATGCGTGTCACTTAAGGGTATCCGTATTCATCAGGGATGGGTACACCATTGATATTTTCCATTCTTATCCGGGATATACAGAGTTGATATACTGCTTGCTTATTCGCCTACTCCTGGCATAAAAAAGTCTGATGACAAGTCAATGTGAAAATAGCCGGCATTAACTGCGGTTAGCTTCTGATTCATATTGATGACAATGCACGGATATCGCACAGTATACACAATAATAATAATAATAATAATAATAATAATAATAATAATATGCAGAGGAAGAATAAAAAGAAGACAATGTTCTCCTAAATTCTTCCCTGTTTGATTTCAGCCAACTGACATATATTTTGATGAATTGGAAAACAATGCCTGTGGTATGCTGGTACTAAATTGCAAAGGATGATGTACATGCCCCCTCGTTTAATAATTGACCTTAGAAATTGGATAAAGGTCATTTTTCCTTACGTTATGAAATTCCAGCATATTTATTACTTTTATACACTCTTTAACATTTGGAAGCATTTCTTTTATCACTGTCTTATATATATATATATATATATATATATATATATATATATATATATATATATATATATATATATATATATATATATATATATATAAACTTACGTACTTGTTTTTTATATGTCTGATTATAAATTTTGTTTAATTTTATAAAAAGAAATCATTTGCATGAGACTTATTTCTTTACAATACAACAGAACCTAATTATCAAACCAGTTACATCAATCAACCTTCCAATTTATACTAAAGTCCGGAAACACAAGAACACAAAATGCAGTACGGAATGTCTATTGTTCCTATTAGCATATGATGTGTCCCATGGTGCGACGAAAGGATCTTTTCAGTTTTATTTGATCACCCCCGCGTTACTGTAATGAAATTATTACAGAAGTTCGAATCAATTGTTAAAATGAAAGTATAATAATTTATCTGACATACGCATATAACGTCTGATCTGTGATTTCTACTAGCTGTGGATAGAACTATCGTCCTTATAAACTCCTGACGATGTGATTTTCATCCGGATTGCACATATAAAAGTCACACTTGAAATAGCACAAAGTTCATTAAAGTTCCTTGAAATACAGAAATTACATTTCACAGTGTATGCATCATGTACCCCCAAGTCGATCAAATATGGATACAAGGGAACCTAATCATCATGAGTATGCTCTTTTAGAACTTTGCAAATCCACTGGACTTAGAATAGTTAATGGAAGGTCTGAAGTGGACAAAAACATTGGATCCTATACTTGTTATTGTAATAATTCAGATAGTTGCATTGATTATTTTCTGAAAGTCAATTGCTTGAGGTAATCAAAGAATTTGATGTCATAGATAGGTTAGAATCAATACAGTTGCCATTACATCTGACTCTAAATCTTAATGTCAAGTGTAGCTCGGAGGAAGAAAGTAAGGAGGATGATAGTAAGTCAGATCAATACAAATGTACGTGGTCACGTGAGTATGAAAGCCAGTTTTCTTCATGCTTACATGACCTATTTGTATTTTTTCCCTTATGATCAATATTTTGAAATGATTTAGAATAGTAGTTTTGATAGAGCAATATAATCTTTAGTACAAATCATTAAATCAGCTGCAGATAGATCTGGTATGAAAACAGTGTCCAAGACTTCCCATTTTCAAGGGTCGGTGTCAGTACAAAAACGGGAGTGGTTTGATAAGGAATGTGAAAATGCTAAAAGAATGACAGTGAAGGTCCTAAGAAGCTTTAGGTTAAATAGATCTGCTCAAAACTTGGAAACTTATCACTGCCTTTAAAAAAAGTTACAGGAGTTACAGAAAGTTAACCGCAGAAAAGAGAGGATAATATGAAATTACATTACAAAATAAGCTAGTCTCTGCTCTTTAAAATAGAGATTCTGTAGCATTTTGGAATTTACTTAGGTCGAGATCATGGCATGGCCAACAACAGATTTCCAAGTTAAGATGGTCTGAGCATTTTCATGGCGTATTTAATCCTCCTAGCCCTGACTCATTTGATACATTGTACTCCTTGAATAATACATGGGATGATCCTGATGCATATATTACTGAAGATGAGATAAGGAAAGCAATAAATGATATGAAACCACGGAAAGCTCCAGGATGTGATCGTATAAGTTGTGAAATTTTAAAAGCCTCTGAAAATTACATTGTACCATTACTCACATATTTGTTTAATGCAATGTTTAATGACTGATACATTCCAAAACACTGGTGTATAGCTACAATTGTTCCACTTCTTAAAAAGGGTAACCACAAAATTACCCGAATAATTACAGAGAAATAAGTCTGTCAGTTATGAGCAAAGCTTTTACTAATATTCTCAATAAAAGGCTCACACAATGGGTAGAAGAAAATCATATACTAGGTTAAGAACAAGCGGGATTTAGAAGAGTTTACAGTACTATAGATAACATATATGCTCTAAATACTATTACTTGGAAATATTTGAGGAAGAAAATGCGCAGATTTTATTGTGCATTTATAGACTTTGAGAAGGCCTTTGATAGAATTGATAGGAAAACTCTATGGTATAAGCTTAATGTATGTAACTTAAGTACAAAGATGCTGAAAATGTTGCAAGCAATATATGAAGACGTCAGAGCTTGTGTAAGAACCCCAAGTGGATTAAGTGATATCTTTCAGTGTCCAATAGGTGTTAGACAGGGCTGCATATTGTCACCACTGATTTTCTCACTTTTTCTAAATGGCATGCAAAGTACACTTTCTGATGATAACAGTGGTAGTGACATAGAAAATGTGCTGAAACTTTTTCTTATGCTTTATGCAGATGATCTTGTATTACTGACCGATACAGCAATTGAAATGCAACGTTTATTAGATAGACTTATCCAATACTGTGACTAGTGGAAACTTAAAGTAAATCTTGATAAAACTGAAGTAGTAGTTTTCCGAAAGGGCGGTTTAAACAGAGGTTATGAAAAATGGTATTTTGTGGACAAGAAACTTAAGGTTAGTTCTTATTATAAATACTTAGGGGTTGTTATCTCATCAAGGGGAGTTTGGAACAAATATCAAAAAACATTAGCAGAACAAGCATCTAAGGCAGCGCATGCTCTGAAAATTAAATTGATTAAATTTTGAAAATTGTCTGTAAATATTTTATTTCAAATTTTGGACACTACAATTTTGCCCATTTTGACTTATGTTTCTGAAGTATGGGGCTTTAGTGAAGCCCATGATGTTGAAAGGGTGCATGATAATTTTTGTAAATATGTCTTACAGTTAGGTAAATCGAGTCCTAACTGTTTTGTGCGGGGAGAATTGGGCCGTAACTCTCTTAAATCTGTATATATTGCCAGACCAATTAAATATTGGTTGAAACTACTTGAAATGTCAGATAATTAATCGATTGCCCAAATTGTGTTACAAAATGCAACTCTCTTGGCTTGAGGGTTCAAGTAGTAGCTTTACAATTTGGGCTCATAATGTTAAGAAATTTTTATTGAGTTATGGTTTTGGTGAGGCATGGTATGACCATGGAGTGAGGAACAAGGGGACTTTTATGAATTTATTAAAGATTAGATGTAAAGATATAGACACACAAAACTGGCATGCAGAGGTAAATAGCATGGACAGACTGAGAGTATACATGATATTAAAGACAGACTTATGTGTTGAAGATTATTTGCTCTGCTTAAACAAGCCTATTTTTGGGAATATCTACTGTAAATTGAGGGGCGGGTTACTTGATGTTAAGGTTAATTCAGGACGCATTGAGAAACTGAAATATGAAGACAGACTCTGTCCATACTGGGATCTTAATATTGTGGAAACAGAATATCATTTTATTTCTTGTTGTTCAAGATTTACAGACATTCGTATGAAGTATTTACCTTTGTTTCTGTATTTGAATCCACGTGAAGAGAAACTTTTTGATGCAATGAGACGTAATCACAGAGAAACTATTGTATCAGTTTGTAAGTTTGTGCTCTTTAGCAGGGAGAAAAGAAAACTATTATGAAAATGTAAGTACTTACACTTACTGTACTTGAACTTGTTATACTCACATGATGCGTTTGTTTGTTTAATATGTATGTATGTAATTTGGGCCGGTGACCTATGTTACTGAATAAAGTATTCCTTTTTCAAGGAAAATGAATGCACATTACTATTTTTTTCTGCATGCGCACATACAAAATTGTAAAATATCAGAAAACTTTTTTAAAAAATTAACGGCTCGTCTTTATATACTATATATGCTACTATATACACATTTCTTGTTTTTATAACCAGTGTTTCAAGTAGAGAAATAGAAATTCTTTACATTTTGAACCCTGCGCAAAGAAACAAAACTCTGGAGCTGACTCAACGTGTGTAGAGAACGAACAAACGAACAACTGAATGAAGCGAAGAACGAATTAATGATTGATAAATAAAATAAAAAATGAATGATTCATCGAAAAAATGAATATATGATTGAATGAAAATAAAGTTGTAAGCGAGTGGAATAAAATTACCATGTTGTGAGCAGCTGAAGAGAAATTTAATATTTAACTTCAAATGCGATCAAAATTATACCATATTACTTAAAAACTAATTATTTTTGTCCTTTAAATTATATACTTTCAACGAAATGTGAGGTTAGTGATATTTTTTTATTTACGTGATTGATATAATAGCATTGTAAAAATCTCCCGACGGTTCATCTGTTGAACGACATGACTCCTCGAAAAGAAGACTACAGCAATCTACCATCATTATCATCATTATCGTGTCACAAAGACTATGCATCATGGCACGAAGACTATGCACCATGTCACAAAGCCTATGCATCATGTCACAAAGACTACGAGTCATGTCACGATGACTATGCATCATGTCACAAAGAATATGCATAATGTCACAAAGACTATGCATCATGTCACGAACACTATGCATCGTGTCACGAAAACTATGGATTATTTTTCATTCAGGAAAATAAATGTGATTAACTTTTTTTCTAAATAAAATTAAATTAAATCATATCGAAGATTTTTTAAAAATTAAATGAATTTATTAAGCTATTTTAGTATACAGGATCGCATCATATTTTAATAATTATTGAAATTTGTACCTGAATTCAATATTATCAATAAGTATTTTCACACAAATGTAGCATTCCTCACGAGAAATTATCTAGAGAAAAAAAAAATTGCGATGAACATTAACGTTCTTTTTCCGTGACAATTTATTTTAGATATGGTTGCTTCAGCTTAAATTTTTTTTTTTTTTTTCCCTTTTTTTGTATGATAGCATATTCCTCTAAATAACTTTAAGGAGAAAATAAGCGTGATGTCCCCTATTCCTCTGGCATTTTTTCACATAAATTTCAATAATATTTGGCAGTTTCTTTTTTTCCACGACTGAAGTATCCTTGTCATTACTCTAATTTACTATGACGAATACTTTATTTTTCTATGGATTTTCCATATCAGTTTGTTTAAGAAATTGAGACTGACATTCATGAAATGCAATGATTTATATTTTCCATTAAAACTGGAGAATTACCAAGTATACGATTGCACAAAGAAAGGAGAAGAAACAAGAGAATGAATAGATGAACAAGATGGTGAAATCACAAGATCAAATAGAGATGTTTCTTCACTTAATATCACGTGCATGCACTAACTTTGATGACACCATGAAGTTAGTTATGTTTCTTAGGAGTAAAATTGACAAATATCACATGTTCCTTTCCTGTAGGGATTTTAGTGGTTTTATTCGACTAAGCAATAAGGTACACACAATAAACTTACAATATTGAAGACAAAACATGCATCTTTCATAATTAGATGAATCATTACAATATGAAACACGTCTTCACATTGTTATACGCTACATCTAGTATTTTATATCATTATGTGTGCTTTATACACCTTAATACACACAACAAGATAATTATTAATTTGACCATCGACAACTATCAGGTGACATACTAAATAACTGATTGTACCATGTACCATTGGTTAAATGCAAACTTGCTATCTGGAATATATTGCGGGTCAATCTTTATTGTTATTTTCATAAAATATAAGCAGTACTTTATACAATAAAAGTTGAAGACCTTGCTGAATGTGAATGCTTTCTCAATGGCCTTGGATAAGTTTGACTGGTTTTCCCCTCAAGCAAAACCTCACAAGTTGTCGCGGGATTTACCGTTACTTAAAAGATCTGGGCATGCGCACAAAGAATGTGAAAAGGATCTATTCTTATATCACAACTAAGCTAACGAAATAGCTTGGGTTGAAAAAACAAACCTAATTAAATTCTGCTTCATTCAAAACTACCGCATTTGTCTGCACATACTGCGCATCCAAATGTGAAACGTTCAAACTCATATCTGCCGTCTCAATGTGCGCCGGCAGATCAAGACTTACGATGTTCGCTTTTAATCATAAGAAAAACGAACAGGGTTGACCCTGATACGCCAGCGCTTTATGTGACACACAACTGGCCCCAGATTCACTAAACATCTTAGATTTCCATCCGCAAAATGAAATTTTATAAGATCGTTCTGGTTGCTTGCTTTGGAACACTCATTTTTATTTTTTCTCTGAACATTAGACACACATCAAGGATTAAAATACAGTAATAATATTCTGATTGATTCCCAAAATAGTATTGTATTATTTCTGAGAAAAACAATGTAAGGATCTCCTCAAATTTGTGGAACTGATCGATTCACTTTTCAGGAATGAAAAGAGTCCTGGGTGTACAATTTTTCAACTGAAGTGTTATTTTTCATTCAAGCTTTAAAGAATATCAAATATTATCAAAAGTATCATTAGCAAAGTAATGTAAAATCTCGATATGAGGAAGAAAATGAGAAATTTAGTGAAACTTGGGCCTGTATCTACGTTCTTCGCAATTAGTCTTTTTCAACTAGACTCTCGCGTGGCTCCGTGAGATCTCCGCCATCCGAGGGTCTTTGTTTGTCTCGGCCTGCCCAGACTGTATCTGCGTCGAGAATTTTCAGATATTAGTCTGGGGAAAATACGGTAAAAACTGCGTCCCCTTGAGGATTGTTTACCTCAAGCGGATATATTATTATCCAATCCCATGAGCGAGTGTTGACATCACCGAGATTATCACGTCATAAAGAATTGATTGTTTTACAAAGGTCAACCACGCTTTGGGTGAAGTGTTTTTTTGCGTATGTACGTCCAGAAAAACATCTCACAAATTATGTTATGCTAATGGCTCAATCGATTTTCTAGAGTACATTCGTTATCTCTTCTGCTTAATGATGTGAAGTTGACATTCATAACGTATTATTGCTGAGTTATTACCAAATACTTATCAATTTGAAAAGGTCATGTGAAAATTAAATTGACCTAATGACGTTTAAAATGGATTACTAACTGTTACGGAACCCTGATAAGTCACAGACGGAATATGTAATGCTAACGTACTACAAAGGGAAGCTCCATAATTCCCCTGGCGTATTCGATTCGCCAAAATATCCCAGCGCCAGATTCGAATCTATACATAAAACAACGAAACACAGTCCCTTGGCGTCATATTCTAATACCGGTCGAGTCCAAATTGTAAGATGACAAATTGACAGCGACAGACAAAAAGAAAGTACTTGAGTATACTCAGGATCATGACTGGAATTTTAAAATGTGGTTTGTGTAAATTACTCATTGCAATATAAACGTCGTTCAGTTGAGAGGCACCAGCTTAAGAAAGGCAGACAAAAAGGAAGGCAAGATTTAATAGTGTTGTCTTTTAATTTTTTATTGCACGGTTTGCCCATCAAATGCTTTAGCACAGTCTATGGTACACTGTTTCCTCAATTTTTTTTTGTATCATCTGAACTTTTGTGAATTTGTGTAGAGCATTGCCCAATGGGTTAAAAAAATGAGAGAAATATTATAATCTATGGTTCCCACATGAATGTTTGAAGTTGCCAGTCAATATGAAACTGATAGAAATGTCATCCTGTCACTTTTATGATGCTTAGTAGCATATAAAATCTCTGTGTTCCTTTCAAAATGACTCCTAGAGGCACTTTATTTACCTTCTGTCGAAAAATAGACAAATGAAGTAACAACTTTTCGCAGATCGTAATTGGCTAGTGTGATGGACTGTTTCAAAACAATTCGCACACTACAAATTGCCGCACGTAAACAGTTCCTGTAACCAACTTGTAGGTTATCAGAGAAACTCCCACATGCGGGCTCGACTATGTAGACTAGGCCCAATGGACCTTCCTGCATGTTTTATGAGGTCAGTAATGCGTGCAGTCTGTCGTGAGATACATCACGTGACGATGTGCCAATTAAAGAGTGCCACCTAAAGAGGTATTGGACTTTTGTAAAGAGTGCGATATAGAAAAAATGTTGACAATGTATTTTAATGATTTAATGCTTTTTGGCGGTGGGTGGGAGTTGGGGGGGGGGGGGGTTGCCTTCGTCTTTGTCTTTTTATTTTATTTTATTTTTGATAGTCTTGCAACATCGTTACCTTTTATCCTTTGTCTCATGGTGCATATTTTCTTTTGGTTCGAAAGGTGTGTCTTCCTGAGGATGTTGACAAGGTTTTTGCCTTTACTTATTTTGTTACCTAACTTTTGCTGGGCTCTATATATCACCAGGATTGTGCTGATGTGCCGTTAAACTCTATACATACCTACATACTTACATGCATACGAACATATCGCTCGTGTATAAAATCTTAAAATATGTTATAAGTACTAATGGACCATATAAAGAGCAATTTTCCAAGGAATTTTTCTCAGATATGTTCCTGTCGATTTTTAAATCGACATGTATCATTGGGGAAGTAAATACACATACCAACCGTATGTACTTGTATGTAACGCGCATGCTAGTGCGAACGGTTAGGAACCAGGTCCGAGTTTCACTAAATGTCTGCAAATTTCATCCTTGAATTGATATTTGTTTAATATCATGTTTAATTCGCTATCAATGATTATGAAATTTACACTGCACAATAATCTTACGGTGAATATTAAAATGCAGTCGTTTAATTTTTAACTCTTGTTCGTGCAGACCTGTTCGAGAAAATTGTGGATCTCCTCAAATATGATTTTTTATTTTAGTTGATTTTGGTTGTGCAAATCATACATGGGAAACAAAAACACTCAAAAGTTCGAAGTTTTACAGACGAGAGGCTTCATTTCATCGTTGTGACTATTCCTACATTCCATATAAATTCCAATATTACAAATAGAATAATAATAATAATAATAATAATAATAATAATAATTCTTTATTTAACGAGGGGAGTTTAATTAGAATACAGATATATCTAGTCTCCCCTGAGGCCCTCAGCTACTTTCTAACAGTCTACATGCATGTATCTTGCTAACAAAAATGTGAAGGAAAAGTAAAGTCACAACATGTAACAAGGAACAATCAAGTGATATGACTTTGCATTGCTCTGAACATATCAATCATATTGAAACAAAAACATAGATTAGCATACACAAAGACAAAACCGTTAGAATAGAAACCGGGATTTAATAAACATATAATGATATATATAAATCAATCAAAATCAAGCTTTAAATATTTTACATATTTTTCTTTAAAACGTTCAACAGAAGTGGCTGATCTAACTGATGTGGGCAAAGAATTCTATATCTTTGTTCCAGAATATTTACAACTACATCGAAATTGTTCAGTATTGGTTTTTGGAAATTTTAAGTGATCATGTAAGGTCGACTGTAAAACATATGGCCTATGATTTTCATCAAATAGTTCTCTCATATATTCAGGATATTACAATTTAAACATCTGTAAACAAGTAGTGCCTTTTGAAAGTTTATTCTGTCATTTATTTGAAGCCATTTCAATTCATGGAAAAGAATACTAGATGGTGTGTCAAAAGGAGCATCCAGAATTAGGCGAGCTACTCTCTTTTGTATCTTGTTTATTTTTTCTAACTGACTCTTGGGGCAGTTTCCCCATATTGTCAAACAACAGTCAATAACTGGCAAAATGTAGTCATTGCAGTATAGTAATCTAGTTTGTATGGGTAGGTATTTCTTAATTTTACACCAATAAAGTTATTGTACTTGATAGAGATCTACAGATATAGTCAATATGTTGGACCCACATTAAATCACTTTCAGCAATCACTCCTATAAGTTTGTCTTCCTTAACGTTTTCAGTGAGTTGACCATTTATTGCCATATTTACAAATTGCTTACAAGTGGAATGTTTCGATGAGGCTATTACCCAACATTTTGTTTTTGTTTTATTTATAACCATTTTACTTTGTTTTGACCACATCTCAAATTTTTTTTATATCGGAGTCCATTAGAGCTTTTTTAGTATTTGCATTACTACATGAAGCTGTTATAGCAGCATAAGTATATTTTTGTGTGCTCTGTCCATAGAGGAAGGTCATTGATGAAAATAATAAATAGCAATGGGCCTAAAATAGATTCCTGGGGAACACCGTGATTAGTTTCCATTGGGCTAGATTGAACAGTTCCAATAGCAATTTGTTTTGCGTCCTGTTACGTGGATAGGATGAGAACCAGTTTTAGGCATTAGTATCAAATTTATAGCATTTTAGCTTAGATAATAATACATCATGATCGACTAAATCAAAAGCCTTCCTCAAGTCTAGAAATAATACATATAAAATGTTCCCCTTGTTTATTTCCTGCAGCCAACAGTCTGTGAGTTTTGTTAACGCTGTTTAGCATGAATGACCCTTATGAAAACCTGATGCTCTTTGTGAAAGAGAAAGTTTTGAAATAATCATACACTTGCTTAGCAATCGGTTTCTCAAAGATTTTTGATAATGTAGGGAGAGTGGAAATAGGTCTGTAGTTTCCTGGGTCCAACTTAGAGTCTTTTTTATGTATTGGGGTTACTTTTTGCTTGTTTCAAGTTATCTGGGAAAACACCAGACTGGATACTCTTACTAATGAGGTAAGCTATAGACTGAGATATCACAGGTGCAGCAATATTTAGGGCCATTGGGCCTATATCATCAACCCTTGTGGATTTGTGTAACATTTAGTGTCATAAGGGTACAGTATACATCATATTCACTTACATTAACTATAGAAAATTCAAAAGTAGAATTAGTTGGAACTTTAGCATTTTCATAATATTGAGAAGCTTTTTGTGAGCAATGGTCTTGGTGTTCTCTCTGGCATAATTATTTTTTATGTTCGTAAAGTAATGGTTGAAGATGTCTGCTATTTTATGTACACTTCTAGTTGAGTCTCCATTGTAGTCAAATTGGGTAGGCATCATATTTTTCGTAAGGGGACTAAATTATTTTAGATATTGCCACATACAGGATAGTGGTCACTTATTGCAAACACAGGCACACAATTTTCACTTACATTTTCTGGTTTATTTGTGTAGACATGTCAATTAATGTTGAACTGTCATTCATGATTCTAGTTGGGCTGTCATTGTCATTCATGATTCTAGTTGGGCTGTCATTGTCATTCATGATTCTAGTTGGGCTGTCATTGTCATTCATGATTCTAGTTGGGCTGTCATTGACCTGAGTGAAATTACTAGTTTGGAAATAGTCCAGCCACATCTGAGGAGGGCTCTTTTAGGAAGTCTGTATTAAAATCACCACTTATTATTGTTTCATATTCAGTACACCAACGGCATTTGGCACTTGATTTTCAAATATTTCAATCCACTCAGCTTTAGAATTTGGGGGCCTAGCATATCGGAATAGGGTTTGTCTGTGTCAATTTTACTTCTATTCATATACTTTCGATAGTGCTTGTTTCAAGATCAGTTCTTCTTTTATATTTAATGGAGTCTGCAATATAGATAAGAGTCCTCCCCACCTCCCTGTTTATCATCCCTATCTTTTCTATCAAACTGATTCCCTTTAATATCAAGTATTCTATCATTAATATTACTATTTAAAAACGTTTCACACAGACCAAGAATATGTACAGAACCCTTCTGATTTAGCAGTAACATAATCTCATCAGGTTTTAGGCAAGATATACCTTACACTTAGGTTTGCGATTCTTAAACCCTTCTTTACAAGTCCTAATGTTGTACACATTTGTTCACTATCATTACTACCACATACACTGGTATAAATTTCAGTATGTACATTGAGATCTATACTGTGATGTAACTCCATATTAGTACAATCACTGTTTTGATTGGTATTTATACCATAAACATTAAAATTAGGATTACCAGGTGTATCAAGGGGTATCAAGGGAGTTACATGTTTTAGAAGTACAACCAAGCAGACAAGTATCATTATCTTCGCTGTGAACTTCCAAAACTGTTACGGTTAACATTTGATGTCATTTTAATGTTACTATTAAACATTAGCCTTGTATTCGATCTGCACTATATGCAGGCGAAAAAGTTTTTGTTTGTGCCCTAGTGTTTCACATGCATGACACGAGATAGGGTTCCCATGATGACACAACATCAATAATGTGGCCAGTCTTGCCACAGTACAGTAGCATCAAGATAAATTTTGAGAATTTTAGTGAAACTGTGACCAGACTTGCCGTCACATAATCAACTGGCAGATTAGGATCTATGTTGCTTGTTATACTTGTCATTTCAAATAAACAGATTGGCCCAGATCTTCTGGCCCATCATACAACGGCAGATCTGGATCTATGCTGATTGTCCTACTTCTGATTTCAAGCAAACAGATAGGCTAGATCTTTCGGCCCATCATGCAATGGCAGAAGTAGGTGTAAAATAGCCATTTTAAAGACACCTGCCGCAGACTGTTTTATTTTTCCGCCGCGGAGATTGGGTCAAATGGTCGTTTTCCCCGCCAAAAGAGTCAGGGAAAATATTTGTATACCCTGACCCCCAAAGTGAAATAGTGGTTTTAAGCCACTTGCCGCAGACTATTCCCCACCAAAAGGGTTGGGAAAATATTTGTATACCCCGAAACACCCTCTCCGAAAGAAATAGAGGTTTCAAGCCACCTGTTCCGAAAATATTTTCTACCCCGCCAAAAGGGTCGAGGAAAATATTTTCATAGCCTATCCCACCCCGGCTTGAAACTTGTATACCCCGCCCAAAGAGTCGGGGAAAATATTTTTATACCGCACGGGCTTGTGGCTTGCGGGAACGAACACAGGGGGACATTTTTTTCCCGCCCAGCGCTGCAAGCAGGCCACACCCCTCGGGGAGCGAGCAGCGTGAAAAGTATTTGTATACCCCGCCGCGGAGCAAGCAGCCTAACCCAAGCAGGTCGCGTATGCGCGGAGCAAACGTAGGGGCGTGGGCAAGGCCGCGAGTGTGCGGAACCTTATCTGCTTGCAGCTGGTCGCGTGAGTTCAAACGCGGAACCACCTATGCGTTTATTATCCCTAGCTTTAGCATGAAGCACATTTATTTAGAATAAGAGTGTAATTATATAGTACATAGTATACATAGTATACGCACCTACAGGTAAGATGCCGTTTGTAGCTGCACCTAACAGATGTGCATGGCTCAAGATTGGAAATCGTGGAATATGACCGTGCCTGTAATTGCATATGTATTCGCAGTTGTTTTTATACACAAACTTTTCTGCCTGCTTTGTATAGGCTTGTGATTTTTTTAAAATTTTTAAATTTTTTTTAAATTTTAGTTTTGTAATTAGAGGCACACGTAAAATACGGTACACCATAGATATGCTGTACTTGACATTACCCAGCTATTGCGATATAGCTGCATTACTGCTCGCATATTTGCGAAAGGAATAGCGGCATTAAGAGCCGTACGAACTGAATCAGCACCAGCTCAAAGACCTGTAACGGTACCGCGTCTGCGACCAGTGCCAGCGCCGCGTCTAGAGCTAGCACCTCGACTGCGTCCAGAGCCAGCAACATGTCTGCGAGCAATACCTGCGCTGCGTTCGCGGCCAGTGCCAGCACACTGCGTCTGCGACCAGTTCCGCGCCGCGTTTGCGACCAGTGCCAGCACTGCGTCTGCGACCAGCGACAGCCGCCAGGGCGGTTCAACCTTTCGGGGACGATCTTAACAGACTCATTAACGAATTGCTCGCTGGATTTGAAATGCCGATCGACAATCCCAACAGCGACTTGGGTTGCAACCTTTGCCAATATTTCCAAGGCGAAGAGGAAGAGCCAACGCGGTCACGATTGACTTTCAGGCCATGGTGCCCCTGGGGCACAAGCTCGAAGGAGACGTGGCGGTATTTTTGCCCGCAATGGCGCCTAGTATCACTTACCTTCACACCTACAATCTTTATGACTGGGCTATGATGCAGAGCCTGCCAACCGGAGGATTTAGGTACGCCGCAGTTCATGCTGACACTCCAAAGGGATATATCCTCGAGGTTGACATTGAGCACTCAGAAGAGCTGCATGACCCGCACAGCGACTATCCGCTGGGTCCTGAAACGATGGTAGTTGCTGAGGATTGGTTGAGCGAGTACCAGCGCAGTTTAGTGAACTAACTGAGGGATAAGTTCACCGGGTGTGTCAAACTCGTTCCAATCCCGCGCAGCAAAGCATCGTTACTTTGTTCACTACACAGACGTCCAGCTTTGCAAAAAACTCCAGGGTTCATTGGGTACAGGAGTTTGACCAAAGCTCGTGGATGACACCGTACATCAAGCTCAACACCAACGTGCGTACTAAGACCAAGAACGAGTTCGAGAAAGACTTCTCTAAGCTAATTAATAAGGCGGTATTTGGCAAAACGATGGAAAACCTCCGAAAGAGAATACAGATGGACAAGTTGCTACGTATGATAGCCGATCCAGCATTTCTGTCCAGAACAATATTTGATGGAAACCTGGTCGCAGTTCACAGCGTGAAGTTCAACATAAAGTTCAATCGTGCAATCTATACTGTCATGGCGATCCTCGACCTGAGCAAGAACCTGTTATACGACTTTTAGCACAATCGGTGAAAATGCCAGCTTCCTGTATTCTGACACCGACGGTTTTCTGATGCAGATCGAGACACCAGATCTCAGTTATGACATGGCAGAGGATGTTAAGCTTTGTGATACCAGCGACTATCCTGCACCATCCGCTGCACAGCAACGACGATACAAATATCGTTGACAAATTTAAGGATAAATGCAATGGCACTCCGATTAAGGAGTTTGTCGGCCTCAGATCCAAAATGTATACCATCAAGGTACGTGAGGATGAAAAGATAATTTGAAATAACAAAAGGAATTTCCAGAACAGTTCTGAAGCACGACCTGCTTCACGAGAAGTACCTGGAGTGCCTCCAAGAAATAAAAGAGTTTCGACACTGCCATACGCAGCGGCCAACATCAGATGGGGTCTACCGAATGAACAAGACACCACTGGACATTAAAAAAAATAATGGATTCCAGACTGAGTCACGACGAGGGCCTACAGCCACTACCGCACCGCTTTGCCTGAGTATACCTTCAGTGCGGCCTTGACCGCGGGCTGAGTACTTGAGCGTGCTCTTCTACCAGGGCTGAAAATGGCTCCTTTAGGGGATCGACGCTGGGTATCTTCAGGAGCTATTTGTAGTTCCTCGCGAACGAAGCTTCTGCGTAGAGCCCCTGGAACGGCGGAAAGATGGTATATATAAGGTTGTCCTGGAATGTCAACCCTATCAACTAGGGTGAACACTCTGAGAGACCACACAGAGTCGGTAGCGCGGCGCTACCCCCCCCCCCCCCTTTCAGCACTCCAGACACATATAGGTACCTTACCCGCGCATTTGATGGAAATGGTTTTGCGATCATGCTCGTAGAGCACACCGGCAGAAACAAGATATCAGCCTGGTGCACCTCGATGGGGGTTGTAACATTAAACTGTGGCTGCGGAATGGCGCTCGTCGCTGGCGCCGGGAGATAACTTTGCCACATGGCCTGCTTTTTGAGGCAAGCCCTGGCAACATCACGTGAGAACTTTTGGTGGCATCTGCCAGCTTTGTAACTGCGGCAGTACCCAGCCAGTAACCTTTCGGGCTATAGTATATATCCTATAATGACGCCATTATGCTACTATTTTCACTAAGTGGTATTGCCCACCCATTACTATCTTAGCTTTCGTACCACCTATAACGAGCCAGCGGCTAAGATGTTCGCTAACCTGAGACCTCTTGATGCTGTTTAGGTCGTGGTAGATGTCGGCCTTTTGACGGTCGCGTAGGTCGACTCTGTGCGGTAACATGCGGCATTGACTCGATTTACTGGGGCATCGCCTGGCTTTGGTCTGCCGTCGCATCGAGTCGAATGTCTAGCCGCGTAGCCGCGCCACAGTAGCGGTGTCGCGGTAGATACTTTTCCCCGGAGTACGTGCTCCACGGCAGACTGGGAAGTTTTTGAAGTCTGGCCACGATGTCACCTCTGTGTTGCTGCAGCGTAGCTTTAACGGGCGCTGCTACAATCATGGACTTGTTAGTATTGCATATCGTGTAAGATCCCTTGAGCGCATTCTTTCCATTAGCAAGACGCATAATGTGTTTGCCCGCGGTATCGGTCTTTTGCCTACAGCGCAGACAGTACGCGGCGGTCTCCATTTTCTACGGCTATGTGAGCAACAAACTGATGAAACAACAGAAATGTAAATGTATTTAATTGCTGCTGCAACTTTGCTTGTAGCCGGCACAAAGTTACAATGGATATCATCCACTTTTCAATTAAATGGGCTAAACTATATGTGGTTGGTCCCAGTGCGAACGACAGAAAATGCTACGACGTCTTACGCCAAATCAACAACTCCTTTGTATCTTTTCGGCAAAAGGTCATGTCAGCGCTAGTTAGCGATTGCGAGGACGCTTACAACCTGCTTATCGGCGCGGACGACGAGGCTGAGGTCGCAGACTCTGTAACATTTATTTCAGACGTTAAAAAGGCCCCAGGCGATCTAGACCGCGACAAAAATAACACCATTGTTTAAGACGCATTGATGCTAGAGGTCAAACGAACCCAACGCGCCTCTTTAGAGGGCGGCAAAAAATGCCGATGTGTTGTACTTAGACCAGCGGTATGCCCAGGTGCCAAAGGTAATCCGCGACAACGCCAATATAGTCATTCTCTTTTTTGCGGCACACACGTTTACAGTCTTCGAAATGTACACAACATAGTGTGTTCCGCCAACATGAATTGAGATGAATTTCGACATTATTTTGATGAGGCGACTTTAGAGCCATATCGTTTTGCTACCATGGATCTCACTGGTATGAGTTCGATAAAATTACTATCTGGTCTCGACAAAGTGTGGATAAATTAAATACTTGCACTTGCTTCCAAAGACTTTCGAAAACTTTAAACAATTGCCATTTTCAAAAATGTCAAGCGTAAAAGACAAAATAGAAGTAATAGAGGACTATTTAGCATAGCGAAATGTAATTCGCAATATGCTTAGCGCACGACAGTTCCCAAAGGATGTAGCCATCTGCGAGTCTGAAAAGGAATTTGATCTTATAATTCAACCGACAAAGGCGATTGCTAAGGCCACCGAACGTGCCGCCAAAGTTGTCGAGGATACCAGTGATGAGGCAGTGGAAAGGGCAGCCAAAAAGGCCCGTGATGAGGCAGCTAAAAGGGTCGCCCATGAGGATTATAGCGGAGGTTGCCTCAGCGGTATTTAGGCAGCCAAAAGCTATTTTTTACCCTAACAGGTGTTGGTGATCTTGAAAGTTTTGATGATCCTACTGATGCTGCGGCTACATTTCCCCAAAGCTGGAACAAAATGGTGGTTATAAACATACAAGCCATGGGAGATAAAACAGGTGCCGAAAAATGGGTTGGATAGGTTTATCGGCAGCATTATGTGAAAATTAGAGCAGGAAAAAAGTATCCTTTGTTTTCAGATTTCACTAAATGGCTAAAGGAAATTTTAAAAAAGAGGTGGGGTGACGGCGGTGGTTACATGCCGAAACCGAGCAGCCGTGGTCAGAGCCACCTACGCCACCTTTGTCAGAAATGGAACTAGTATTTCTGGAGGAAAAGGATATACCTAAGAGAGCAAAAACAGGCAAAAGCTTGCGCGGCCTAAGCGCAAGCGGCGGACGCAGTACCAAGTGCTTCGGAGCCGAACTTCGCGCTGCCCCTGGAACAGCTACGTTGCAAGCATTCAACCCCGTTGAAATTGCTGGAAGACTCACAACACTGGTCGAGACCTTTCGGGCCGGCAATCACTCCACATAAATTGTCAATGAGGCTAGCGACATTTGCTTGCGTCTGCTAAAAGACGACATAATCAACAAAGATGCATTTAGAATATTGATGGCTGATCTCTACGACCAGTTTTGCAACTCACCTAGTTGGACGCAACTGTCCCAACATACGCTCTCAGCCTTTCGGCGGCCTCCTGGCCAACAACATCTTCGTCTACTCTTCGGATATCGGCAGAACCTGGAAGACCGTAAATCTGCCAACGGGCGCCTATGAAATAGACGCCATCAACCAGGAAGTTCAGAGTCAGATTATAGTGTTAGGCGTCGACGGTACAAACATCAGCATTCTCATTAACGATCCCACTCTTTAAGTGGTGGTAGAAATTGGTTCACCAGCTTACGTTATCGGCATCGCTAGATTGAGCCTGCGGCAGACGTTGGGGTGGTCAAACGTTGTTGCGTGGGACAAGGTTATTCTCAGACAAGTATACAACTTGGCGCCAGGCATAGTGCAGATCTCCACCACGATTTCTGTGTTCCGCACATGCGACGCCGTGAGCGGCTCCGATGTGGACTCGAGCGAAAGCGATAGAGCGAATCCAGCGTACGTGCTTTATAGCTTTACGCCCGACCAGAGCCCTGATCGACTCTTGTCGTTTGATCCTCCGCTGCCGGTCTACCTACCTTGCTCAAACCCCCGCATTAATCAACTGCAATTAACGATCACGGATGAGGATGGAAACCTGCTATACCTACGCAACGAAAACTCATCGTTGGCTTGTACATCAGGGATCGTCCTCTTCTGTAGTAGTAGCAAGTTACGCGCAACTAAGTTGTTATTTACGCTTTGTTGCAAACAACGACAAGCAAGCCTAAACAAGCAGGATGAGACGAATCATACCAGTACACATTGTCAGCGCACGCCGACCAGCTTTTCGTGTGCTCTACGGGGATGAGCTATGCAATATCATTCGGGCTATCATAAGAGGATTACCGGTGGCCATTGCGGCTCTAGCGAAAAGCTCAACTCAAACCGCCAACACTCTGGCTTCGCGAGCGGTCGACATCATTAAGACGGCCGTCGTAAAGGACGCGCTGCCATCACTTGGCGCGGTGCTCGGAAGAAAGGCCGTTAAGGCGATGTGAAATCGGTTAAACAAATTGGTACTACTGGTGGCTAAAACGATGCCACCACCCACACGCGCAGTTGTCAAAGAGGTGGACCGACAAAAAGTTCCTGACTTGGTAAAGGCGACGGCCATACTGACAGCTGTGCACCAAGAGGCAACAGGCGCTCCTGCTTGGCTAGTTACGCGCCTGTCGCTGCCTTCTCGACCAGCAACGGACGCTGAGCTGGCACGCAAATCGATTGATGCCATTGTTGCAAACCCAGCTATGGGTTCGGATCAACGCAGATTGCGGTTTTAGCAGTTGTGCAGCACTTGCACGACACAAACGCAAAACAAATGCTGAAAATACTTATTAGAAAAATGCTGTTTGTTGTAAACAACCAATCACGCTGACAATTAGCCAACGAAGCGAGCAGACTATGGCAACATTTCAGGACGTACAAGACCCAGCCCTCGATATGAGAGCAGCTGTGATCCGAGATAGATGCATTCGAAACCTGCAGTGCTTTTCATACGAACCACGCGAACCCGATCAAAAAGGCGCAGGATACCTCGAGTTACTTTCTTTCGTCTGCAGCCTTTATCGAGATCGTTGGGCAGCTAAAAAGAGCAAATGGGGATGTTATCTCGCGGCTAGCGGCGCGACTTTTGTTAACAACGGAGTCATGGCGCTGTTTAGCAACGCCCGCTATCTCATTGACGGCAAAGAAGTGGAGGTGTGCCTGCAGGATGTCCACGTGGCCACTACCATTCTAGGCCTGATCCGTTACAGCGACGACTACGTCCGAAGCGCCGGCCTGTCGATGTTGTTCGTAAAGGACGCAACAGATCACGTCTAAAGTGCTGTTACCGATATATTCCTAACAGTTGCTTCTTTTGCTGTTGCCGCCACCGGAGCCTTACCCGCTCCCGCTGCCATTGCTAATATGTCTCATGTTACAAATCCCAACTTCAGCCTCGGCTTCTCGGAAATCGGCGGTGGATGCGCAAGGCAACTTTTCTTGCGCTATACCGCTGACACACATGTTTGCCTTCTGCCGGGATGTGACGGGATGTGCGAAAGGTTATATTTGGTGCGAAGTACACCAATGCGCCGACCCATTAAAACACAGACGACCATGCTATCTGGCGCAATGAAACGGACTCCCACACCCCACCCCACCCCCACCCCCGAGGGGCAATGCAAGGTCACTCTCTCAAAGCTCACCCTTTGGATGCCGGTTGTAACACCTTAGATGGAAGCCGAGACAACGTTGCTTAGCTTCATGAATGGCTGCATGAACACCCTTGCCTTCCAGGCCATGACCACAGACAGCGTGACGAGCCCGGTAAATTGCCAGTTTTCCTGCCAAATAATTTCGCAGCACGGGCACTCCGCGCCGCGGCACGTCTTCATCGCCTTTTGAAATACAAATCGACAAACCCGCACCGCCCTCGTGGCAACCCAGCGACAAAATCATATGGTATTTGAGTCTGCGGCTTAATGGCCAACAGGAGCCGACCGAAGAAATCCTTCTAAACTATGAACAAAACAACGTCGCTCGCGCTTACCACCAAATCCTTAGCTCTATGGGGCGGGACCAAAACGTGGTCTGCAAATAAGCCAAAGAGAATTTAAACGGCCTTTATCCCATCTACTACTTTAACCAGGAACACCTAGACCTGATCAAACATGCTGTTGTGGAAATGACCTTTAATGCTCGGGTCGTGATAGATGCAGTCGTCATTCCAACCAACAGAGCTATTGCAGTCATCCTTTCTGAAAAAACTGTTGCTGAAGGGCGTGGGTGGGCGAATGGAGGTTATCGACAGGTAGTCTAAACATGAGCGACAACAATATTGTGTCTTTAGCAGAGCCGGCTGAACCAAAAGACGCGGTTAAAAAAAATTACGTAGATGCTGCTGTTAGTAATGTAGATGATATTGCAAAACGCGAAAGCGCTTAAGCGGTTCGAAAACTCGGAGATGCCATGCGTGGCACCCTAAACATGCTTGGCAACTAAATTGTGTCGTTGGCAAATCGAACTGACTCCCCAAAATGCGGCTAAAAATTTATAAAAAATATTTTCCCCAACCCTTTTGGCGGGGTGTAAAAATGTCTTGGAACAGGTGGCTTGAAACCGCTATTTCTTTTCCCAGGGGTGGGGCGAGGTATACAAATAATTTCCCCGACCCTTTTGGCGGGGAATAGTCGGCAGCAAGTGGTTTAACTGTTATTTCACTTTGGTGGTCGGGGTATAAAGATATTTTCCCCGTCTCTTTTGGCGGGGAAAACGACCGTTGGCCCCTTTCTCCGCAGCGGGAAAAATCATAGTCCGCGGCAAGTGGCTTGAAACTTCTATTTCACACCTATTGCAGACCGGGGTCTATCCTGGTTTTTCTACTGTCATTTCAAGGAAACATATAGGCCCTAATCTTCCGGTCCATCATACAATGGCAGATCTGAGCCTATGCTGATTGTTCTACTTGTGATTTGAAGCAAACAGATATACCCAGGTCTTCCGGCCCATTATACAACTTCAGATCCGGGTCTGTGCAGATTGTTCTACTTGTCATTTCAAAGAAACATATAGGCCCCATCTTCTGGCCCATTATACAACGGCAGATCTGTAACTATGCTGTTCGCAGTTGGGTGCGATATTAACACAGGTAAATATGGCACTGAGTAATTAATACTCTCACTAAATTAAATAAGCTGACTATATGCAGTAGAAGATGGATCCGTAGTTATATTCCTAATTTACATTCAAATAAGATCCCATGTCAATGCGCTGGCATTGTCGCCGGGATAAATTCTCTTATTTCCCATCTTCCCTTTTTTATTGCCGAAAGTAGCTTTATGGTCTTTTATCAATTGTAAGCGAAATCGAGCGCAAAGATATGATTTTGTTAAAACAAATGGGGGGAGGGGGTAATGTAGCTGTTCACTGCTTATACCGGTAAAGCGCTATCTTACAGCGGTGCACAGATATGTTGGAAAGGGTCAAAACTGTAGCCAATTATTAAATGCATTGTAGTAATGGATGTCATAAACATTGAAATTCGTGAAAAATTATTAGATTTAGATATTGCCACCAGTAAATGACAAAGAGATATATATGTGCATATATATACAGTGGCGTAGCGAGGCAAAGTGCCGCCCAGGGACAACTACCAAAAATAACGCCCCCACTCCATTCATATTATTTATTATATATACGGTACTCTTACCAAATTGCCGCCCCCTAGAAAGTGCCGCCCGGGACCACTGCCCCCTTGCCCCCCCCCTTCGCTACGCCACTGTGTGTATATATATATATATATATATATATATATATATATATATATATATATATATATATATATATATATATATATATATATCACCGAATAAGGACAGAAAAAAAGAAATAAAAAAGAAAGAAACGAAAATTCAAATTAAATTACACCAGGAAATAATAAATTAATTTATTCATTCATTCAGTTCTAATCAATCGAAAGACACAGAGGAATCATTGAAATCGACCAATACTTAAAGGATTGCAGCAAATCAAAGTGGACAAATTTCTGACTGCCCGTAGTCCAGAAATAAATAAATAAATATGCATTTACTATTTATTTATGATTTTTTTTAAAATGAAGGAAAATATAGAATTGATGCAAAAATATAAACATGATGAAATGAAAACAGTTAATTGACTTTTTCAGAATGTACCACATTTAATCATGTACATTATATGACACGTATCTTTGTTTCAGATTAAATCGCAGAAATCATTTTTCGGATTCCCTTTCCACACCGAAAGTCTTGCAAAATCTTAAATTTGACAACCCGCTAATATCATAGATCGTACAGAAACATGTTTTGCTAGTCTGTACTGTTTGCTGCCTAGTCACATTGGTATTAAGGGGAATGAAAGGGCAGATAAAACAAGCCAGAGTTGCCATACAGTCGCCTGTTTCCAAATGGAAGATTCCATATACTGACTTCCAATATTATATAAATCGGCATGTTCTATGTTCTTGGCAGAATATGTGGAATGAGAACTCAAAAAACAATCTTCGTAAGATCAAATCCATCACTGGAGAGGGCAGCCCTCATTTATCACAAAAAGATGAGGTGGTATTGGGCCGATCGCGTGTAGGACACACACCAGACTCGTGTATACCTTCTGAAGGGTGAACATCAACCAGATTGCATACCCTGCCAGTGTGGACTGACAGTAGAACACATTCTTGTCGAGTGTATCGAATTCCACCTGTGTGACAGAAGTTTTTTTCAAATGTGAACTCAATTAAAGAACTTTTTGATGATGTACCACCTGATAAAAAATATTGAACTTTTTGGAAGGAAAGCGGTTTATATAAAAATAAAAAAAAAAACACCAAAAAGAAAAAAAATCAATTTGACCTTATATTTTAAGAATTTTCTATTTTTTTCTTTACCTTTATCTTTTATTTGATATACATTTTACATAATTTTAACATCTAGAGCTTTTATCTTTTATCTTGTAGTGCTTCACGTTACATTTATTTGGAAGGCTTTATCTTCCAAAGAATTGTTTGTGCAATTCTTTATTGTAACATTTTTAGAATTGTATTTGTAATCGGTACAATATAGCCATTATTGTGCTGATTGGCCGTTAAACGCTAGTACATACATACATACATACATACATACATACATACATACATACATACATACATACATACATACATACATACATACATACATACGTACTGTCTAATCATTAGAATGTAAAAGGTGCAATCAATGACGTTCTGCAGTAAAATACATTTAGCTGAGACAGAAATCACGTGTCTGAAATCAACATGACAGGAATACTACAACTTTCTCAGCATAATTCACATTAGCGTTTACGCTTTTTTCTGGATCGTACCCTGTATATAATAAAGATATGGACATACTTTTTTCTGGATCGTACCCTGTATATAATAAAGATATGGACATACTTTTTTCTGGATCGTTCCCTGTATATAATAAAGATATGGACATACTTTTTTCTGGATCGTTCCCTGTATATAATAACGATATGGACATATTTTTTTATGGATCGTACCCTGTATATAATAAAGAAATGGACATACTTTTTTTCTAGATCGTACCCCGTATATAATAAAGATATGGTAAAGATATGGACATACTTTTTTTCTGGATCGTAACCTGTATATAATAAAGATATGGTAAAGATATGGACATACTTTTTTCTGGATCGTACCCTGTATATAATAAAGATATGGTAAAGATATGGACATACTTTTTCTGGATCGTACCCTGTATATAATAAAGATATGGTAAAGATATGGACATACTTTTTTCTGGATCGTACCCTGTATATAATAAAGATATGGACATACTTTTTTCTGGATCGTACCCTGTATATAATAAAGATATGGACATACTTTTTTCTGGATCGTACCCTGTATATAATAAAGATATGGTAAAGATATGGACATACTTTTTCTGGATCGTACCCTGTATATAATAAAGATATGGTAAAGATATGGACATACTTTCGCAATCGGTATAGTCATATCGGCTGTTAATTCTCTCTTACAGTATATGTTGCTTTGATATTTTTCTGAGTTAAATCCATATACTCCTACCGTGCACTGAACAAGTTCATCGGCATTTTTTGCTCAATGCCACCGAGAAAACAATACATAGTCTCAGACAAGAGAATGGGAATTAAAGTTTACATCAGCATTCTCCTACTCTGATTGGTCCATTCCAGGTACTAAGTGCATGTACAATTTTAGACCAATCAGAGGTGGGGAATCCCGTGCAAATGCAAACTTCTGTTCCCCATTCTCTAATCCAAATATATGTAATGGTAGAGTCAATTTAAAAAAAAAGGAGAGACGCCGAATCAAGACAAAAGAAATAAAGTCAAAGAATTATTGTTCATATTAGATATGGACCAAGAGGTATAACATGGGAGTATCTTATCACTGGGGGCAGGGGTCTTACATTTTTCAAACATTTTTCCATTTCCATGGTGATGCTGATTCGAGATAAATATTCCATTTCATCTGCGAAGACGGTTATGAAAATCGGTGTAAGATTTTATATCATTCTCGGTTAGTCACAAATATGAATATTAGAAAAAGTATAGGTATATACATGACGTCGTTGTAGTGACGGCATGTGCAACTTCCTCCAGGGCGCGGGCCAGATAAGCAATTTTTAAAGCCACACCCTATGATGTAAATAAGCGGATAAAACCAGGTCGCGGCCTGTAGGTTGCACATGCCTGTTATAGTGTATCATCTTTTTATTGCTGTATATTATTTCTCTCACATTTGTCATCGTTATGACAGTTATTATCATCTACATAACTATCAATTTCGTTTACGTGTTTTTTTTTTCGTGTTTTCCATTTTTAGTTATCATGCTGTGTCCTGACGGCATGGTCACGGAACGTCTGGAGCACAAACTTTGAAATCAGACAAAAAATTCCAAAATTGTGTTTTTAACATCTTTCAATAAGAATAAAAGTAAGGGTGTATTTTACCAACATTTTATGATAGGCTTGATACATGTATAGTTTTAACAACATATCTGAAGAATGAAACAAATATGACAAGACAATAAGAACGGTTTCTAATTTTGAAGTCTCAAGTCTAAGTTAAATTTGTGTGCTTAGACATTTTCAGATTAAGGGACTTTTTCTTGTTGTTAGTGTTGTTGTTGCTGTTGTTGTTGTTGCTGCTGTTGTTATTATTATTATTATATTATTATTATTATTATTATCATTATTATTATTATTATTATTATTATTATTATTATTATTATTATTATTATTATTATTATTATTATTATTATTAGTTGTTATTCTTGTTGTTATTGTTGTTGTTGTCTTGTGCTTCAACTTTTCGAGACTATGTTATTGTTGGTGTTGTGATGTTACTATTATATTATATAGAGGATAATTTCTTTTCCTATGTTAATATCGGATATATTTCATCGTGTGGTACAAAAACGCTATATTTTTGTGTGTGTACAAGATGAAATATATATCCAGTATTAATGCAGGAAAATAAAATGTTCTCTTTATTAGGCCTATATACCAAACTTGCTCCAGAATCGAAGCTTAGAAGATTAAACTCGCTCTTTATCCCCCCCCCCGTCCCACCACCACCACAACCACCACCACCACAACCACCACCACCACCACCACCACCCTATTCCTAAATTGACCTCACTTTCAACGCTATTCGTAGACTGATCATAAAAATATCAGAGCTGTAGGCATGGGAACCCCTACTATGATGGAATAAATAAAATCTTTGACATTTTGTAAACCATTTTCCACTATCTGGCCACAAAGCAAGTCCGATTCAGCAATGCATCACACAGAGTTTTTGAAATTGTTTGGCAAGGTAGTACAGGGGAAATAACTTCGTAGTGACGTGACCGGCGTCGAGTTAACTAAACTGAATTTCCATACCCGAAAGGTAATGCATTTTCCATTTAATTGTTCTAGCTCACAAAGTGCTCGTTTTTCTAGCTGCAATTATAACTTATGATGGCAGATACAAGCCAGAGTCGAATGGCATGATGGAAAATCTAGTATTTTCACATGTGAAAATATAGGAATGAAAAAATATGAAAAATATTTTGCCAATAATATGTTCTTTATTTCACACTTAAGTATATAAGGAATTATATTATAGTTGTAGTAGTAGTATTGCTGTTGCTGTTACTGTTATTGTTGTAATTTGTGTCCTGTCCAATGGCTCACGATTTTTGAAATGCATAGCTCGAACAAAATGGCCGGACAGTTTGACCTTTCAGCGGAATATCCATGTTAGCCCTGACCGCTTGACGAATATGTATCAACGCTTTCCCTTCACCTTGCACGCGTGTTAAGGACGAGTCATGCCGTCAACACCAATCATCCGCAATGCGTGTACATACTTACTGGTTGAATCGAACAGCCAATGACTCATGTCAGAATGAAAGGTTACAACCGCAGGTCGTTTTAGTCAAGTTATGCCTCTATTTGCGTCTTTGCGTCTTGCACATTTTTGTTTGCTTTTAATTTATTTATGCATTAAACAAACTTAGGCGATTTCTATTAAAGTAAAATATCAAAAATTTTCGCTTACTTTCAGACGATGGTTGATTGAAGACAGGGCTGAAGAATGACTGGCATAGATGTAGCAGTATCTCTGATATTCTTGCCGAATGGACATTTTTCTTATCTTGGTATGTACTTTCTCTCCCCCCCCCCTCTCTCTCTCTCTCCCTCTCTCGCCACATGCACATTTTTCATACCTTTGTATGTGCTCTGTCTCACTCTCATTCTCATGTTCTGATGACGTTAATAAAGTAATTTCGGCTGAAGCTTTTCATAAGATCTAATATAGGGAGAAAGATTTTGATATAATCGAGACGCTCGTTGCGCTTTCATTGATACTCAGTTTGCGCAGCATGGAGTTCTTCAATACCCTGGTTGTAGTAAATGCGTTCCTCGTCGGTTCCCCTTTATTTAATCTATCTGAGACAAGAGGAAGCTTGAGCCAGAAAATGCGAGGGCGTTAACAATTGCCCCGCCGACCATGAAAGCAGCAGATGCCATTAGACAGCCGTGATGATATTAGCAGGAATTATGCCTTATTTAATTAGCATGTCCTGTGTCAAAAGACTCAGTGTTGTGATGGTAATAGCCACCACATCAAGCACCATCGGAGGTGGAAAAAAAACTGGTAGGACACTGGCGGGTCTGTGCGCGGAAGGAGCACTCATAGGCCTCCG